>JBBBDQ010002163.1:1077500-1485000 GCA_037127315.1 Ascarosepion bandense | reverse complement strand
AAAATGTCTGAAGAATTGTCTTTTTAAATTATAGAGAAATTTGCATGTGTATATGAAGTGAACAAAACAAGATGTAGATTTAAAATTCAAGTGCTAAGCACCGACTCATTGATTTTGTTAGAAATAAAAAATGACTCAAATTTACAAACTTTGCTTAGCACACACGGAAAACCGAATCCAAAACAAAACTCGTGAAATTTCACACCTTGATGCAAAATGTTTTTCGACCAATAGGAAACTAGGAAACATCTACAACCTAAATTGAAATAATCTTTTATTATCAGAAACAAATTCTTTCGACGTGAAGTTTGTTCGTATTCCAGTGGAAAGTCCAGAATCACACCCGGGAGTGAAATCCCAAATGACTTTTTCGAGCCTCACAAACGAAATAAAAGATGGGCCAAGTTCGACTGTCGCCAGAATGAAAATGACGATCGCTATTAATATCTCTCTCGTCCTCTCTCACCTCCTTTCTCCTTCCTTTTCATCGTTCACCCGTCTACCTTTTCTTATACTTGATAACCGAACGGAACCCTTTAAGACTGAGCAATAACTTCAAAGACATTCCTACCCAACGATAACGCTCATACATGCATCCACACAAGTTACTACTACAAACTCTTGATACCCTTAACTCTTTTACTACTGTTTACTAATTGAACGTTGAACTGCTACCAATTCATGTTATTCTGTTCTATTAATAAATTTCTATTTCAAACATACAAAAAGTTTACTTTTATTCCTTCACAAATCCTCTTTCTGATAACCTTCTGATAATTCTGATGATATTTCTGATGAACTTTAAGTTGTGGGGATTGTCGGCTACATTTGTGAATTGGCCATGTCCCAGTTATGACTGGCTGTCTCTACAGGTACAGTGGTGACCCCTCCTGCCACATTGGTGAACCCCGACGTCTAAAAGGAACATGCATTGGAAGAATTACTCGACATAGATTTGCGTCAAAATAATTGTCAGCTCCAGATAATGAATAACTGAAATTGTAATCTTTTCATGTTTAATTTCTTTTGAGATTGGGTTTAATGACGTTGGCTTCTTTTGATTGAACGAGTTTTTAGCGATTTGATACTAGAAAATTCCGTGGATGAAGATTTCGTTCCATAAAAGAAGTAAATTGAGGAAAGTAAGTTTGACGGTATAAACGTATTGAACATTTGAAGAACGCCATTTTCAAAACTTTTCTAGTCGTTGATTTGATTTTGTTATCTGTTCCATTGAGACGGAATGTCCTGTTGTTCCGTTGAGACGGAATGTCCTGTTGTTCCGTTGAGACGGAATGTCCTGTTGTTCCATTGAGACGGAATGTCCTGTTGTTCCGTTGAGACGGAATGTCCTGTTGTTCCATTGAGACGGAATGTCCTGTTTCACTTCTGCCGAGAAAGAAAAGAAAGAAATATGATCTCGACATTTCCAGAGGGTCATTTCAATAGAAATGGCAGTGAGAGAGGTTCAATGTTCATTTCGGAAACAGCGAGGGTTAGGAGATGGATCTCATTTCTGAACGAAATAGAGAGAGAGAGAGAGAGAGAGAGAGAGAGAGAGAGAGAGAGAGAGAGAGGGAGAGAGAGAGAGAGCGGATTAAACGCAAATAAAACAAACAATAATTTGCATACATTACTTTATTTCCCGAATGAGTGACAAACGATTTTACAAAGATGCGTCCGGGAAACAGGGATTCATATTTTCGAATTACCTAAAAAAGAAAATATTAAACGAAATCTTGTTAAACAAAGATTATTACAAGTCATTATTTTGAAACAAAAACATTAAGTAAAATCTACATGGAGAAAGAGAAGTGATATTTGCCGAGAGAATTATGAAGATTATGAATATAACATATAAGGAAGACGTCTTCTAAGACAAAATAGTCTCTTCTATTTCTGATCCCACCAACAATAAGTGGGGTACCAATTGCTAGTGTGTTTTAGTAGCTGACATAGATTCATAGTTTCTACTAGATCTACAGTTTGATATTCCAGTTGTTGAATTTGATTATCAATTTTCAATGTATGCACGGACTCAATTCATAGTGAATAATGGCGTCAAGCAATTTTCTAAACGTGACTGTACAACATTTGGTAAATATCCACCGAGAAAGTATCGACAAGTTGTTTGTAAGCTCTGTATAGTAAGCACATGACAATCGAATACTATTTTTAATATAATGAGTTTTATATGCGCATGTGCCACGCGTATTGGCAAAGTTAGGGTTAGGGTGGGTCCTGCTAATGAAATAAACACAAGGCACTTTTAGAAGGATCATATTTTTGAAATTCGAATAGTATTAATTCTATATGGAGACAGTAAGTCCCGCAGATGGTGCCTTGTGACTGTTACGTTGAGTGAAAATCCCCAAGGTGTTTGCAATACATTGGTATCGTAATTATGTTAAACTGGAAGACCATTGTTAGTAGACTGATTTCCGTATTCTCTGGTTGTAGCACAATTAGTCCTTTGAGTTGTGCCTCGACGAATGACTGTATACAAGGCGCTTGTATTATAATAGTTACTTACCCTGCTCCCCCACTGGAGCGAGTTGTGACACAAGGTCGGTTTTTAAAGTGGTTAACCCGAGCGCGGACCACAAGTAGAAAGTTATCCAGCTCCTGATGACGTGGTACTGGGTACAATGTTTGTTTTAGCCTATTAGGACCGGTCTTAAAATGTCTAAGCTTATCTTAATTGGCCATGCTAGTCATGCCCGATCCGGTAAGAAACCTGAGATAGATGAGTTATATACTCAGTCAATCAAGTGCCATACGTGATACACGCTTGAGCGATTATGTCTAGAAAGATTATCCCGCAGTAGGTTGCCATTGATTTCTGCTGTAGACTGGTTGCCAGCCAAGGCTATAGAACACAATCTGTCCTGTTATTTGATTCATAGCTAGAGGGAGAAGAGATGTATTTTATTATTAAATAGTAATTAGTGGGGGATCAGTTTACTTTATAACAAAATATAACTGATCCCCCAATTTATGCGCAGTAGAAGCGTTAATAATCTTTACTACTATTATATTCAATCAGTCATTTAAGTGCCATACGTGATACATGCTTGGGCCATCATGTCTCGAAAGACACATGACTGACTGGACAAAAGATTATCCCGCAGTAGGTTGCCATTACTTTGTGCGGTAGACTGGTTGCCAGCCAAGGCTATAGAACCCAATCGACCCTGTTATTTAAGCCATAACTGGAAGGAAGAGACAGATTAATACATTTTCCAAGGATATTTATGCGTAAGTTGATACAGGGAATTCAACTGGAATTCGAACTCGGCTCATCCGATTTCTCGTTCCGAGCCGATATCCACTGCACCACAACGCACATCCGGGTTATATAGTAAGAAAGCTAAATTCAAATTCCACTTCTAGTAGAATGTTCCATATTCCCTTGCTCTTTAAAAATGATGGATTTGTGACAGGCTCATTTGAATGAGAATACCTACCAAGTACCTACCAAATACCTACCAAGCAATAGCAACGCTGCTCTATAGTAAATATACTAAACTCCAATAGCGTTGTCAATTAGATAATCATTGGCTGACAATGTCGTATATGGTGGTTCTATTCAATTGGATAATTATTGTGAGTTTTGCGATTCCAATAATGATGCGTTTTCCCACGATTATTGCCTTATATCTAGCCCCCTTTCACTGGGGCTAGATATAAATACATCGAATACCATGTTAATAGAATGAGATTGATTTTTATTCCTTTCGTTAAGTGAATATCCACAAAACGTTTGTATTAGACCTATGTAGTAATTATGCTATACTCGTAAACAATTGCTATTAACAGAGATATCTATTACGTAGGCAATGTTTAATACCATTGATAATATAATGAGTTCTATATTCACTGCCCCTAATGCTGCATCTGATTCGTGGCGTACTCTGTTGATTGAATATCCACAAAGTGTTTGCATTAGACCTGTGTAGCAATTATGCTATACCCAAACACTTGACTTGGTACGATAATGAATTCAATATTCACTCACTAATTGTTCCATAATTATTGTTTTGTAACGTACAACCGTTGAGTCAAGGCGGCTGCAGCAGATCTGTACATTAAATATGCTAACGACTGGTAAGGGATAGTGAATTAGTCACTGTTTATTCCCTTAATATTGTCTTGTGGTCGAATCATCTGAGTGAATATTTACAACGCACTTGTAGATCGACAACTGGGGGAATAATCTTAAATACGTTTCGTAATGCCCGACTGTAATGCATCAGATGATTGAAAAACTCGAGTAATCGGTAGAAAATCCAGGGCACAGTCCGTTCTTTTTGACTAGTTTTTGAAAATAAGTGTTTCGTATGAACTGTGATGAAGTCGTATGTTAATAACGTCTTCAGAGCCACGGTTACCTTAGCTGTCACAGTATCGCTTTTGTGACGGCACTTGATTTATTTTAGTAAAAATCGGTTGGAAATTTTTAATGTGAAAAGATGATAGCAAAACGACAAATGCAGTTAAAGAACATAAGCGTTCTGGTAGATCGAAAAGGATTGTTGAATAATAATAATGAATGAGAATTGTTCTTAACAGAATGGTGTGAGAATTGAAGCGACGGAAATGCGATTTACCTTTTTGGTTGGTTGGATTTGGTATTGGTTGGATCGTTCACATATTCTTGGGGTACATAACTGGCATTGACAAATAAACGCCTTTGTTTTGGCATTTTCTCAGATAGAAGGATGTTACATAGCACAAGTCGATTGATGTTGCCCTTGAAGATGACTGCTGCATGGCACAAGTCTTGTAGAATTGGTCAGGATTCACCTAAACATAAAATTAGCATAAAATATTTTGATTTATTCAATAGATTAGAGATTTCAAAGATTTTTCAACGGAATTTATAGCATTAATCCATAAAACCATTACTACATCTGGATTGAGTAAAAGTATTCGAATTTCATGACACTCATTTTTCGTCTAAATTTGAAAACTGGTGCGGTTTGTTGTGACACCGTTAACAATCAATAGATGTTTGGTAAGCAGTCGAATAGATTGAATTCAAAACCGGTTCAGCGTGGGGCAAGAAATACCACCTTGTTGTGACACCGTTAATAATCAGTAGATGTTTGGTAAGCAGTCGAATAGATTAAATTCAAAACCGGTTCAGCGTGGGGCTAGAAATTCCACCTTGTTGTGACACCGTTAATAATCAATAGATGTTTGGTAAGCAGTCGAATAGATTAAATTCGAAACCGGTTCAGCGTGGGGCTAGAAATTCCACCTTGATGTGACACCGTTAATAATCAATAGATGTTTGGTAAGCAGTCGAATAGATTGAATTCAAAACCGGTTCAGCGTGGGGCTAGAAATTCCACCTTGTTGTGACACCGTTAATAATCAATAGATGTTTGGTAAGCAGTCGAATAGATTAAATTCGAAACCGGTTCAGCGTGGGGCTAGAAATTCCACCTTGTTGTGACACCGTTAATAATCAATAGAGGTTTGGTAAGCAGTCGAATAGATTGAATTCCAAACCAGTTCAGCGTGGGGCTAGAAATTCCACCTTGTTGTGACACCGTTAATAATCAATAGATGTTTGGTAAGCAGTCGAATAGATTAAATTCGAAACCGGTTCAGCGTGGGGCTAGAAATTCCACCTTGTTGTGACACCGTTACTAATCAATAGATGTTTGGTAAGCAGTCGAATAGATTGAATTCAAAACCGGTTCAGCGTGGGGCTAGAAATTCCACCTTGTTGTGACACCGTTAATAATCAATAGATGTTTGGTAAGCAGTCGAATAGATTAAATTCGAAACCGGTTCAGCGTGGGGCTAGAAATTCCACCTTGTTGTGACACCGTTAATAATCAATAGATGTTTGGTAAGCAGTCGAATAGATTAAATTCGAAACCGGTTCAGCGTGGGGCTAGAAATTCCACCTTGTTGTGACACCGTTAATAATCAATAGATGTTTGGTAAGCAGTCGAATAGATTGAATTCAAAACCGGTTCAGCGTGGGGCTAGAAATTCCACCTTGTTGTGACACCGTTAATAATCAATAGATGTTTGGTAAGCAGTCGAATAGATTAAATTCGAAACCGATTCAGCGTGGGGCTAGAAATTCCACCTTGTTGTGACACCGTTAATAATCAATAGATGTTTGGTAAGCAGTCGAATAGATTAAATTCACAACCGGTTCAGCGTGGGGCTAGAAATTCCACCTTGTTGTGACACCGTTAATAATCAATAGATGTTTGGTAAGCAGTCGAATAGATTAAATTCGAAACCGGTTCAGCGTGGGGCTAGAAATTCCACCTTGTTGTGACACCGTTAATAATCAATAGATGTTTGGTAAGCAGTCGAATAGATTAAATTCACAACCGGTTCAGCGTGGGGCTAGAAATTCCACCTTGTTGTGACACCGTTAATAATCAATAGATGTTTGGTAAGCAGTCGAATAGATTAAATTCGGAACCGGTTCAGCGTGGGGCTAGAAATTCCACCTTGTTGTGACACCGTTAATAATCAATAGATGTTTGGTAAGCAGTCGAATAGATTAAATTCACAACCGGTTCAGCGTGGGGCTAGAAATTCCACCTTGTTGTGACACCGTTAATAATCAATAGATGTTTGGTAAGCAGTCGAATAGATTAAATTCAAAACCGGTTCAGCGTGGGGCTAGAAATTCCACCTTGTTGTGACACCGTTAATAATCAATAGATGTTTGGTAAGCAGTCGAATAGATTAAATTCGAAACCGGTTCAGCGTGGGGCTAGAAATTCCACCTTGTTGTGACACCGTTAATAATCAATAGATGTTTGGTAAGCAGTCGAATAGATCGAATTCAAAACCGGTTCAGCGTGGGGCTAGAAATTCCACCTTGTTGTGACACCGTTAATAATCAATAGATGTTTGGTAAGCAGTCGAATAGATTAAATTCAAAACCGGTTCAGCGTGGGGCTAGAAAATCCACCTTGTTGTGACACCGTTAATAATCAATAGATGTTTGGTAAGCAGTCGAATAGATTAAATTCAAAACCGGTTCAGCGTGGGGCTAGAAAATCCACCTTGTTGTGACACCGTTAATAATCAATAGATGTTTGGTAAGCAGTCGAATAGATTAAATTCGAAACCGGTTCAGCGTGGGGCTAGAAATTCCACCTTGTTGTGACACCGTTAATAATCAATAGATGTTTGGTAAGCAGTCGAATAGATTGAATTCAAAACCGGTTCAGCGTGGGGCTAGAAATTCCACCTTGTTGTGACACCGTTAATAATCAATAGATGTTTGGTAAGCAGTCGAATAGATTAAATTCGAAACCGGTTCAGCGTGGGGCTAGAAATTCCACCTTGTTGTGACACCGTTAATAATCAATAGATGTTTGGTAAGCAGTCGAATAGATTGAATTCAAAACCGGTTCAGCGTGGGGCTAGAAATTCCACCTTGTTGTGACACCGTTAATAATCAATAGATGTTTGGTAAGCAGTCGAATAGATTGAATTCAAAACCGGTTCAGCGTGGGGCTAGAAAATCCACCTTGTTGTGACACCGTTAATAATCAATAGATGTTTGGTAAGCAGTCGAATAGATTAAATTCGAAACCGGTTCAGCGTGGGGCTAG
The DNA here is from genome assembly GCA_037127315.1 of Ascarosepion bandense. NCBI lineage: Eukaryota > Metazoa > Mollusca > Cephalopoda > Sepiida > Sepiidae > Ascarosepion > Ascarosepion bandense. The sequence continues at coordinate 1,477,396 of JBBBDQ010002163.1, read as the reverse complement.
AAATTCCACCTTGTTGTGACACCGTTAATAATCAATAGATGTTTGGTAAGCAGTCGAATAGATTAAATTCAAAACCGGTTCAGCGTGGGGCTAGAAATTCCACCTTGTTGTGACACCGTTAATAATCAATAGATGTTTGGTAAGCAGTCGAATAGATTGAATTCAAAACCGGTTCAGCGTGGAGCTAGAAATTCCACCTTGTTGTGACACCGTTAATAATCAATAGATGTTTGGTAAGTAGTCGAATAGATTGAATTCAAAACCGGTTCAGCGTGGGGCTAGAAATTCCACCTTGTTGTGACACCGTTAATAATCAGTAGATGTTTGGTAAGCAGTCGAATAGATTAAATTCAAAACCGGTTCAGCGTGGGGCTAGAAATTCCACCTTGTTGTGACACCGTTAATAATCAATAGATGTTTGGTAAGCAGTCGAATAGATTAAATTCAAAACCGGTTCAGCGTGAGGCTAGAAATTCCACCTTGTTGTGACACCGTTAATAATCAATAGATGTTTGGTAAGCAGTCGAATAGATTGAATTCAAAACCGGTTCAGCGTGGAGCTAGAAATTCCACCTTGTTGTGACACCGTTAATAATCAATAGATGTTTGGTAAGCAGTCGAATAGATTAAATTCAAAACCGGTTCAGCGTGGGGCTAGAAATTCCACCTTGTTGTGACACCGTTAATAATCAATAGATGTTTGGTAAGCAGTCGAATAGATTAAATTCAAAACCGGTTCAGCGTGGGGCTAGAAATTCCACCTTGTTGTGACACCGTTAATAATCAGTAGATGTTTGGTAAGCAGTCGAATAGATTAAATTCAAAACCGGTTCAGCGTGGGGCTAGAAATTCCTCCTTGTTGTGACACCGTTAATAATCAGTAGATGTTTGGTAAGCAGTCGAATAGATTAAATTCAAAACCGGTTCAGCGTGGGGCTAGAAATTCCACCTTGTTGTGACACCGTTAATAATCAATAGATGTTTGGTAAGCAGTCGAATAGATTGAATTCAAAACCGGTTCAGCGTGGGGCTAGAAATTCCACCTTGTTGTTACACCGTTAATAATCAATAGATGTTTGGTAAGCAGTCGAATAGATTAAATTCACAACCGGTTCAGCGTGGGGCTAGAAAATCCACCTTGTTGTGACACCGTTAATAATCAATAGATGTTTGGTAAGCAGTCGAATAGATTGAATTCAAAACCGGTTCAGCGTGGTGCTAGAAATTCCACCTTGTTGTGACACCGTTAATAATCAATAGATGTTTGGTAAGCAGTCGAATAGATTAAAATCACAGCCGGTTCAGCGTGGGGCTAGAAATTCCACCTTGTTCTGACACCGTTAATAATCAGTAGATGTTTGGTAAGCAGTCGAATAGATTAAATTCGAAACCGGTTCAGCGTGGGGCTAGAAATTCCACCTTGTTGTGACACCGTTAATAATCAATAGATGTTTGGTATGCAGTCGAATAGATTGAATTCAAAACCGGTTCAGCGTGGGGCTAGAAATTCCAACTTGTTGTGACACCGTTAATAATCAATAGATGTTTGGTAAGCAGTCGAATAGATTGAATTCAAAACCGGTTCAGCGTGGGGCTAGAAATACCACCTTGTTGTGACACCGTTAATAATCAATAGATGTTTGGTAAGCAGTCGAATAGATTAAATTCAAAACCGGTTCAGCGTGGGGCTAGAAAATCCACCTTGTTGTGACACCGTTAATAATCAATAGATGTTTGGTAAGCAGTCGAATAGATTGAATTCCAAACCAGTTCAGCGTGGGGCTAGAAATACCACCTTGTTGTGACACCGTTAATAATCAATAGATGTTTGGTAAGCAGTCGAATAGATTGAATTCAAAACCGGTTCAGCGTGGGGCTAGAAATTCCACCTTGTTGTGACACCGTTAATAATCAATAGATGTTTGGTAAGCAGTCGAATAGATTGAATTCAAAACCGGTTCAGCGTGGGGCTAGAAAATCCACCTTGTTGTGACACCGTTAATAATCAATAGATGTTTGGTAAGCAGTCGAATAGATTAAATTCGAAACCGGTTCAGCGTGGGGCTAGAAATTCCACCTTGTTGTGACACCGTTAATAATCAATAGATGTTTGGTAAGCAGTCGAATAGATTAAATTCAAAACCGGTTCAGCGTGGGGCTAGAAATTCCACCTTGTTGTGACACCGTTAATAATCAATAGATGTTTGGTAAGCAGTCGAATAGATTGAATTCAAAACCGGTTCAGCGTGGAGCTAGAAATTCCACCTTGTTGTGACACCGTTAATAATCAATAGATGTTTGGTAAGCAGTCGAATAGATTGAATTCAAAACCGGTTCAGCGTGGGGCTAGAAATTCCACCTTGTTGTGACACCGTTAATAATCAGTAGATGTTTGGTAAGCAGTCGAATAGATTAAATTCAAAACCGGTTCAGCGTGGGGCTAGAAATTCCACCTTGTTGTGACACCGTTAATAATCAATAGATGTTTGGTAAGCAGTCGAATAGATTAAATTCAAAACCGGTTCAGCGTGGAGCTAGAAATTCCACCTTGTTGTGACACCGTTAATAATCAATAGATGTTTGGTAAGCAGTCGAATAGATTGAATTCAAAACCGGTTCAGCGTGGAGCTAGAAATTCCACCTTGTTGTGACACCGTTAATAATCAATAGATGTTTGGTAAGCAGTCGAATAGATTAAATCACAACCGGTTCAGCGTGGGGCTAGAAAATCCACCTTGTTGTGACACCGTTAATAATCAATAGATGTTTGGTAAGCAGTCGAATAGATTAAATTCAAAACCGGTTCAGCGTGGGGCTATAAATTCCACCTTGTTGTGACACCGTTAATAATCAGTAGATGTTTGGTAAGCAGTCGAATAGATTAAATTCAAAACCGGTTCAGCGTGGGGCTAGAAATTCCACCTTGTAAAAATTATTTGCTACAGAAACCACAGTCACATTAATTGGTGAGGTGTGGCTTTAAATTTTTTAAACTTTAATCAGTACATCTGTACACTTGTAAAATCTAGCATAGTTACCAACGAGGGAATTAAATTTATAAGCGAATTGTTAGGAAATCTATTAATAATTGTCTTTCGGCAATAAAAAAAAGAAAATAATGTTTCTGATTATATTTACGACTTGATGGGAGGAAAAAAAATTGAAGTCTTAGGTATTTTTCAACAATTATAGATTTTGCGGTATTTTATAAATGAGAAGAATTTACTGGTAATATTCGAAGCGATTTTACATTTGGAAATTTTGATGTCCACAACTCTTTTTAAAAAAGGAAATAGATGAGGAATATTTACCTGTTTGAAACAGTAACGGAATGGCGAATCAGGTTGCAAGAAAAAGTGTGCACATTCTCTGTTCTCAAGAACCATGTTGCTGGGGGCAAAGTTACGGTGAGTTCTGCATTGTCTGGAAACTGACCACGACTGGGCAAACTGTTCCAGATCGTTGGTGTATCGGATATTAGACATGAGCATGTCGTCTTCGGGTTCGTTGTTGTAGTTACCGAAGAGACCGGCCATTTTGTTGAAATACCAACCGCTGATTTGCACAGTGTACAATTGGATATTGTGGTCACACATCACTTTGTAACCTCGCTTGCTTTGCACAACGATCAAATTGTCTTGACGAGTGACTGTGGCATCGGTAAGTTTTAGCGGCAATTTCACCATACGACGATTGTAGAATACCTTCCAAGACAATACAGAATTGAATGAATAAATAATAGCCATTTCTATGGAATGAGAAGAATAAATAAAGAGAATGGATAAGTCTTTTACTAAGAATAATAATGAAAGGCAAAGAAAAGATTTCTACCTTGTTGTTCGGGAATATTTCCACTTGTTCATTATGGGCCGTTGTCACGCTGAGTGATTTCAAGGTTTTGGCTCTGCGGTCTGCGTCAAAGTTGGCCACAACACTGAAATTACCATCGACAAAGTCACGTGCCAAGAGGTAGCTGCATGTAGCCTTGTAAGTTCAGATGGCGTCCATCAAACGTAGTGATGTACTGACCCGCGAACAGAGTAGCCTCAGCTGAAAATAAACCAAACTTTCTCATCGGTAAAGAAAATAACAAAGAACCGACATTTCACTCAGAGAAAGTCAGAATGTCTTTGCAAATAACATCGCCATTTCTACAGGTCACTAAGAGCGATATTGCTCGCTTAAAGGTTTCGATTTATTCAGGTAGGAAATGCTGGCAGGGTTAGGGTTCTCTACACCAGAAGGTGCAGAAAAATACTCGGTTCGAACCACTTTATAAAATCAGTATTTTAATGTAAAGACATGAAAATATTGATTTTGGAAAGTGCATCAGGACGAGAACTATTCAGCACTTCCTTGTTTTAAATTTGATCTTTTTAATTTATTGACTTTCACAGAAATTTAATCCGATGTTAATGGAAGTTTTCAAATATCAAAAATTATATTTGTTGTGAACTGGAAAAATAACATTTTGAAAAAGATTATGATGAAAAAAATGACTGGAAAGTCGACGTACCTTTGAATGGAGGAATATAATCGTCGAGGTCGGAGGATGGTTTCATCATGTAATAAATATCCCAAACATTTAAGTCGATATTTGGTATAAAGTTGGTCAATTTCATCACAGCCCGTTCTAGATCTTCCACACTCGACATGAAATGGTTGTAGGCGTATTTGGCCGCACCAAAGCGAATCTCAACAATGATCTCTCCACGTTTCGGGTCGAAAATTAAAGTGTTCATCCCAACATCAGTGACGATGTCCTTGATCTCCTTGATTTTTTCAGCACCAAATTTGTACATAGTCTTCTTCAGCCCCAACACGTTGTCTCTGACATCCCAGTAATTGTACGCCCACAATGCCTACAAGAGTCAATAAAAAAAACTACCGTAGACGACGAATGTTTAGGTGACGACAACTGAACACAATTTCCTTCGTCGAGGAAACCGTCTAATTCATTATATTATTGTAAAAATCAAAGCTTTCTTACCTGCTGGTAGATTTCATTGATTGTGTCCATGATGCTATCAACGATTGGATAACGTCTCACTCTGGCAATATGACGGTTAAGTGTGGCATGGGCCGAATAAATGGCAGATGTTAAAGTCTGCACATGCTCTTTGGCTTGTTCTGTCCTTTTAGTTGCTTCCTCATAAATTGGCATCAGGAAATCGATCACCTTCTCCCCGTAGGGATTTCTGCGAATCCGATCCATAAGGCCTGAAAGCACAGATACAAAGTAAACATTCGTGAGGTGAATTCGTCAATTTTTCTATCGAGTTACGTCAATAACCTGTATCATTCAAAGCAGGTCAATAATTGATTCAAATCAATAATAAAAAACCGCATATTAGATGCATTAATTGACGACATAAACATTAATTTTGAATTTAAGTTTGCATTTTCCTCAGCCCAGTCGAAAGCGTAGAATTTAGTTTTAATGTTACACGCGATTTTATTGAAAAAAAAATTTCATCCTTTTTGTGGATTCCGGGTGAGGAACCGCACAAAATAAAGAACAACAACAGATATTGAGATAGAAAAGTAGGTCATATTGAACGTAGTATACAAATTTGAACGCTGGTTAGTAAATCCAGGAATACTATTAGTATAAATATATACAAGTCTTGAAGTGAAGTCTTTGTAAATAGTATATCCGTATACATTATTCTAACTGAGTGGAGCTCAGAGCTAGTCTGACTTCTGAGGAGGTAGTCTCTGGGTAACGTACGTATCAGTTCCGGTACTCTCCGACAACTCGCACGAATCTCTACGATTACTCTCAACTGTTGTTCTCTCTATGTCAGGAGTATATGTATACTCAGTCGAGTCTATTATCATATACAAAGGGGAGATCCCACAACAATTTTAAAGAGAGAATGAAAGCGAAACTATCTAACCTTTAATTGTTCTTGGATAATCTTTCAGAAAGGAAACAATTTCAGTTTTCATTTCCATTGCACGTTCATACAACATTTCGTACTCTTGTTCGCAATACGCAAAGAATTCGTTGACTTTGTTCTGTAGAAAGAAAAAGAAAACAAGATTTCAGTTGGGTTTCATTTGAGTCGGAATAAGGAAGTTATGTTTGATTTACCCGAATGAAATGAAATCCACTTACCTTAAGCTGCTTACTGTAATGGCCATAGTAATAGTCGAATTCTTTCTTAGCTTCATCCATTCTATTTTTCATATTCCAGTTGAAGTCTTCAATTATATGTTTCAGTTCTGTAAGCAATCTGTTGAAGTAGAACCACATCTCATCCCATTGATTTTTGATGGCTGTTATTACAGTCTTCACATAGAGAAAATCCTGCTCGAACAACCGATTCATATGGTGCATGACTCTGGTGATGTCCTCGGCCATACTGTTGTACTCGGTGGCCAAATACTCCCTTATAGGTGCCATCTCATCGCTAAGTGATTGTTTGGCAAGAGAAAACTTCATGGAAACTTCATCGTTCAGCACGTGAATTGCAGAATCTCCAAATGATTTCAGTTCCTTTCCGTACATGGACAACTTGTGGGAGCCAAAGATCTGCAAAAACGCAATTAATATTGTTAGGAAATCATTTAAATTGCCGTTTGTAGAAAAAATTCGTTTCGTTTATGATATGTATTTCAATTTATGAAATCTGAGAGCTGATTTCGTCTTTGACTAATGCATTTATGATAATAATAGAACAGATTGGATTCTATAGCCTTGGCTGGCAACCAGTCTACCGCAGAAAGCAATAGCAACCTACTGCGGGATAACCTTCTGCCCAGTCAGTCATGTCTCTTTCGAGACATGATCACCCAAAGCGTGTATCACGTATGGCACTTAACTGACTGATTGGGCAAAGAACACCCAGCGTTGCTATTAGAAGGAACAGTTGGCTGTGTTGAAAAAATAACCAAATGGAATGTACGTGTAGTGTAGCGCGGAAAAGGTGAAATTCGGGTTCAAGCCGGCTCAGGTGTTTTTGTTTTCGCTCAGATGAAGCAGGAATGAATCCATAGTTTTCTCCATTGCTAAGGATTAATAACAGAGAACACTGTATAGCTTTTTTGACACTAATCTCTGTGAATGAGGTTATTTTTTTAAAAAATTTTTTACTTAGTATCGAAACGAAAACAACAAGACCCATAACACATTCTCCTTCTTAGAAGAAAGCAGTTTCTCTCTATTAGTGACCAATTACATTAAGCTGGGTAAAGAAGAATTATACAGGAAATGCCCACTAAGAATATTAGCTCTATTCAGTCTTCTACTTTGATTCTCCTTTACATATTACCACAAGCGAAGATTAGTTAATCTAAGTCAGTTTCCGACTGTGGAATTCCCTTCCACATGATTGCTTCTCCAACAGCTACAATCTCCAGGAGTTTAAATGTAAGGTCAATAGACGCCTCCTAACACACTAACTCGCATCCATTCTCTCAAACACTCTTCCCATCTACCCAACCCTCATCCTCGATATCCTTACCCATCTATCACCCTCCTTCTGACATTTCCTATATCTAACCACTCTTTCTCTTTACCTTCCCCTATATAACTCCTTGCGCAATAGTGGCAGTGGAATGCCTTGTTTGGGGTGAAATGATTAAAAAAAAAAGTACATTTATACACCCAGAAGCTGCAAGCTATGTACAAATGTTTGGTCGAAAGGTTCTCGGAGCTCACCAGCAAGCAAATATATTGTTCTCCTATATGACCACGTAGGGCCACCTAGCGCAAAAACAACACACGAAACACCGACTGGACCCCGGTTTGGACTTTTTCACCTCGGTCGCTCATATTCACCTGACCTTGCACCAACCGATTATTATCTTTTTTCGATCGCTGCCAAAAATCTTTACCGAAAAAAAGACTTTCTGTCATGAAAACTATGTTTAAGAATTTCTCGAAAACTTCTCCACTTGATAATTTTACTCAAGTTTATTGAAGAATTTATCTGAAACAAATGTGACAGACTCATTTGCACTTTTTATGAAGATTGACGCTGTACAATATTCCTTTTTCAATTCTCTCTTGTATCAGAGTAACCTCAATTCAGTGAATATTGACGCTATTCTATCTAGACTATTCTTTACATATTACCTTAATCGATGATTAGTTAATCAATGTCAATCATAAGGTTTCTTTTCCTGGCAAACAACTGACACAGTACAACATCCTTCATCCTTAATTATCCCTGGTATTTGTCTTTGTGCCTGATGAAGCCAAGTTTAGATAATATCGAAACGTTTCACGATAAGGTATCCCCCCTCTTACAAGATTGAAGACTTTCTCTTCTACTTTCTTGTACATATTAAACTCCGACGAAAAATTTGAACAAAAGAAAGTCGCTTTGCTTCTGTTCTCATCGGCTTTGATTGCAAAACCTGACACGTCACGGACTCTTTTTGACGAGATTCTTCACAATCAATTCGATAGTTGCTTTACTTTTCATCCCAGATAACAACTTTCACCTTGTGATTCTCAATAGAGAAAACTGCTTGTTTTGCTGTATAACAGTGAATGCTGGTCAATCATCACGGGTGCCGAAAAGGCTTGTGGCTAATGAAATGTGGTTTTGTTAAAGGGAAATACCATGGATTGAACATGTAAGTAACGAGGTTGTTTTAAGGATAAGAGAGTCATAAACCCTTATGGTGGAATAGACACGGCAAGAAAAAACTACTCGAATATTTTGTAAATTCTAACCCACACAATTCCATCCCACATCAATTAAGAAATCTTTGAAACCCGCAGATAGAAATGAAAAGTTCGAGAATGGAGACAACGACATGGAACATCCACTCGAAATAGCAAACAACAAGAGACAAGTGAGTCAATCAATCATCAAGAAATGAAAAAAAATATTCATTTATTAGGAAGTAAGAGATTCTGTGGATCAACTTGTCAACTATTTGATATTGAACAAGAATTTAATGATCACGAATTGAATTTTTTAGAAATCTTCAAGAATAATGGTCAACGTTAAAGAATACTCACAGTGGATTCATGGAAAAGCTGAGGATTCCATGTGATACTCGACTTGACGATGTTTTGTGGTTGTAACTCAACATAAATAACAGCATCTTCAGCCATTTTGCTTTGGTTATTGGCGCGGTAGGCCTTGAGCAGGGTTTTCGATTTCATGATTTCAGCATCAATACGATACACATTGTTTGGATTCTCTGTAGATGAGATATGAAAATTAAGAAGAACAATTTAACAAACATTCAGATGAAGACAGGTGACAATTAAGCGATACTTACATAATATATACTACGAAATAAAATATGTTTATGAAATACGCAGCTTTCAATAAAATCGAACAAACTGAGTTAATTATGGTAAATTCACAGAAGAAAGTTTAAATGAGACTGGATGATATTCGAAGAAGGAATAAAAGTGATGCCAATAGAAATGGATCTTACGAGCGTCAAAATTTCATTATAATTCATGTAGAACCAGAAAAAAGTGATGACAATACAAATGGATCTAACAAGCGTAATAATTTCATTTTAATTCATGTAGGATAAGAAATAAGCGATGGGAATCCAAATGAATCTTATGAACGACATAGTTAAATTTTAATTAAGGTAGGACTGGAAATAAGTGATGGCATTGGAAATGAATCTTAGGAGTGGCATAATTTAATTATAAGTCATGTAACACTGGAAATAAGGAATGACCATCCAAAAGAATCTAATGAACGTCATAATTTATGTTTAATTCATGTAGGACCTAATATCAGCGATTGCAAAACAAAATTAATCGTATGAGCTTAATAATTTCATTATAATTCATGTAGGACAGGAGATAAGCCATAACAATTCAAATGACTTTTATCAGCGGTGCAATTTAATTATAATTCATGCAGCACTTAAAATAAGGTATGTGGATTCAAATAAATCTTAATAATTTCAGCTCAATTCATACAGGAACAGAAATAAGCGATTGCAATCCAAATGGATTTGATGTGCTTCATAATTTCAAATTAATTCCTGTAGGACCGGAAATAAGAGGTTGCAGTCGAAATGAATCACATAAGCGTTATAATTGACGTTTAATTAATGCAGAACCAGAAATAAGCGATTACTATCCAAATGAAAGTTAGGAGCATCATTATTTTAATTTTAGGTAATGTCGAACCGGAAATAAGCGATGGCGATTCAAATGAATCTCAGGAACGTCATGAATATGTTTTAATTCATGTTCAGAAATAAACTATTGCAATCTGAATGAATCCAATTAGTGTCATAATTTAATTTTAAATCATGTATGACACGAAATAAGCGATGGCAATCCGAATGAATCTCAGGATTAGTGTCATAATTCCATTCTAGTTAAGGATCAAATATCTGCAATTGTAATCCAAATCCAAATGAATCTTATGAGCTTCATAATTTAATTATAATGCATGTAGGACCGGAAGTTAGCGATTGAAATCCAAATTAATCTTATGAACTTTTTCAATTTTTTTTATTCTTGTCGGACCGAAATTCGTGATGGAAATCTGAATTAATTTTATGAGCATCATTGTTTAACTTTATTTCATGTATCAGAGGAAAAAAGCGATGGCAATCTATATGAATTTTATGGGCGTCTGAATTTAATTTTAATTAACGTAGGACAGGAAATAAGCGATGTAATCTAAGTAGAGCTTACCTTCGTCATAATTGAAGATGATGTTCATTCTTTTGGAATTTGGGTTCATTTTGAAAAGTGCTTCCATGTTTTCTTTACCACTTTCTTTCTTTAAAGCGGACATCATGAATCTGTTTCCGTTGCGTATAGATCCATACAATTCAATGGTCTTCGATGGGGCTTCCAGCTAGAAAGCAAGTACACGCAAAAAGTATTTAGAAAGGTGCCTTTTTGAAATCATCAGTGGGTAACAGCTTGGTTCGACAAGAAAAGGAACATAAATGAGGTCAAATACTAACAAATAATAAAACTGAGTCAAATCATTGTCAGTATTTCAAAACAAATGGTGGAAAAGAAAAAGCTATTTTAAACGCGAGGAAAAGGAATGAAAACCAGAGATGTGTTTGAATTTTGTTGTCAAAATCGCGAAAGAATCTCACTTAAATTTCCTGCAATTTCAGACAAATATTACAAAACCAGATGCTTTTATCAGAAATGATTACCTGCATCAATTCTGATCGATTTAGAAAAAGAATGAAACAAATATTTACCTTGAAATTAGCCTCACGGTTGAGTGAATTAATTTCTCCACGAATGGCGAACTTTTGCTGTTGGCGTTTTAAGGTCAAATATCCCATTTCGACCTCAGCATTGTATTTTTCTGGGCTGCTGCTTACTCGGCCGATCACCTCAGTAGCAAATCCCGTGTGGGCGTGTCCAGCGTCCATTTGCATGGTGTACATTTCCTTTTCACCCCTTGTTTCCGACATTAATTTTGTGGACATCTTGAAGGTCTTTTGGGGATCCTGATCTATGCTGAACTCAGAAGTGCTGCTGAAGATGATGTCCCCCTTGGGAAGATTGACGCTTGTCTTCAGATTCATTCCCTAAAATATTGGTAAATAAAAAAACCAAGAAATCTGTGATGAAAAAACATCAGAACAGGATTTTTCTGTCTACGAGTTTTTAATGGAATTCTCATTCTTTCATTTCAATTTGGAACAACGATATTTGAAGTTAGATAATCGATTATTTTAGCGAAAAGAAATTTGACTAACCTTTTTCTGGTTGGGGAACTTGACGGTGACGTCGATGTCTGCTCTGTCGCTTGATTTCATAATGTCTGCCTTGATATCTACCTTTTTGTCTTTTTTGTCTACGTCCATCATAATGTGACCCATTGTGGTATAGTGATTCCCATTCACTTCAACCTTGCTGTATAACTCCATGGTACGGCGAGGGGTAATCACCCTGAGTCTGACTTCCTTGTCGTCTCCCTTCTGAACCATTAATTCGAACCCAACCTTCTGATCCCTAATCTCATCCCACATTAAGATGAGAAGAGACGAGCAGAGAACGACGGCTGTTCTCAAGACGGGAATCAAAAGACACGGTTTTTTCAGGAAGGACCATTTTAAAATTGAAACTGCGATAGACGTCATAATGTCGGTCTGTGTTCTTGTAGGATGTTTGGAATTTATATTGTCTGTCCTTCCTTCTGTTATCCATATTCACATTCATTAAAGCGTTAAAGTTGCTGCTGTTGAAGTCAATGTTCATACTGTACTCTTGATTTGGAAGTTTGACATCGACATTGGCTTTCACAGAATCACGTACCATTTTAGATTCAGAAGAGATTTGACATTCTTTGAGAATCTCGAATGGAGTTTTAAGACTAAGCGAAGCAATGGTTTTACGTGCTTGAAACTTCAGATCACCTTGAATTTCAATTTTATTTTTGAAATTCTCATAGTCACCCTTGAAATGGAAGCTGTAGTTATCAGAAAAATATGAATCAAGAGAATAACCAATTAATCTCATTCCATCTTGTTCGATGTAACCGTTTGTGACCAATGAGTTTTCTATCTGACAATTGTGTTCGTAGAAGATCTTAGCCATTCCTGTCCACGGAAATTTTAAGTTAAGCATCATATCTGTCTTCCGAAATCCTTCCGACACAAGACGCAATTTCATCTCGCTTGCATGAAATGTTGGAATGTTGACTGTCATCAAGACACTAATTTCTGAAGAGATTTTCACAGAAGCCATCGATTTGAATTGGACACCTTCAACGTCAGCTTCCTAATTCATATTTGTACGATTGATCTTCGAACATGAGATCGATTTGTAGTTTTGCTTTTCCAGATCGACCAAGAATCTTGTAATGTGGTTCAATTTCGAAACTTGCTTGGTTACCGTCAAAGTTCATTTCGGCTTTGTTTTCAAAAATATTTTCGCCAAATTTCCATTTTCATAGTTGCTTCACCGTTTCGTATGTCACCGTTTGTTTTAATTAAAACGTCAATATTGTCCATATTAGGAATGGTTAAGTGGGCTTTCATTTCTTTGAAGTTCTTGTTGCTAGCTTTAATTTCAATTCTTTTACCATCATAGTCCATGATTTGCATGATGAATTCAAAGTTTTTCCAGTTACCGTCTAATTTTACTTGAAGCTTTTCCAGCAGTTTTGGTAGGGAAAGACGGAATTCACGATTCGCCATTGAGAAATCGCTTCTGTAGAGTTCCCTGTTGTGTTTTAGCTCGATGAAACCATTAAAATCTCGTAGTTGTCCATTGATTTTCACCGTGAAACTTTGTTCTCCAAATTGTGGAGTAATCAGCTTACAAGAGATATCTCGGAAATAGTTTTTCGTTGAAGCCATCACTTCATATTTCTCTTCCTTGAAAACAAAATTAGCGTGGAAGGAAAAGCTTTTGAAATCCCCATTGCATAGTCCGTAGACATTTATCTGTGGTCCGACAAGTTTGGCAACGTATTCTCTGCCTTGGTTTTTGCTAGATATATTTAATACATATTTATTACTTTTTTGATACAATGTGATTTCTGTATTGATATCATAACGATTTCCATTGTTTTGGATATTAAAATTAAACTTGAATATTCCTGACAGAGGAGTCGTCACTTCCATTATGATATTTTGTAAGTATTTCTGACTTGAGAAATTCATTTCATACAGATTAGTTGCTCTTTTCAAACTGAAAGCTACTTTACATTTCTGCAGATTACCTTTGAAAGAAAATTTCACTTTCATTCCAGGTTTTCTGAAATTAAAATCCAAGTCATTGTAAAAATTATGGGTTAACGCTTCGGAAATATACCTTTTGTACCATGGCATTAATTTCGTATGAGGCTTTTGAGTTTTGTCGATACAAGAGCTTTGTAAACTTGCTGTAAAATAAGGCGATTTAAAATTGACATTGAAAATGTATTTGGGTGCTGCATTTTTATATTGACCATTCACAATAAAAATGCGATTATCAAATTGAATATTGACAACTGCAGAGATACCTTTTTTCTTATAGTATATTTTGTTGCTTATCTTCAGTTTATGTTGAGGAGTTGATAACCTGACCTCGTTGAATTGAAAAGATTTCTTGTTGTAAATATTTAGTTCATACTTTTCATCTTCTATTCTTACGAGAAAGGATTTTTTCGCCATTTCAATTGAGTATTCAAAACCACCACGAAGAAAAGGTGAGTTCAGTTGTAAATTCATTTGTCGATAAAAATCCCGATTGGAAGCTTTTATTTCATATACTATATTGTTATGAGTTAGCGTGAATTGCGTGTTAAACTTTCTTCGAGTTCCGTTCAATAAGAAAACAAGTGACTCTTTGAAATACGGAGTCGTCAGTTCTGCTTTCATTTGACGATAATAATTAACGGTGGATATGGTCAACTGGAATTCGTCTTTATCATGAATAATTTGAGCCAAAATATTAAAGGATTGCAAACTACCATTGAAAGTGAAATTAATTGATTCTCTCACGAAGTGACCATTTACATTTGCGTTGAACTTGAAGAAGGATTTCTCTTTGATGACAACAAGTGCATAGAGTTTCTCATTATATTCAACTTCTGCTGTAATATTGAAATTATCAGGATAGCCACGAATGTTGAACGCGATAGCTTTATGGAAGTTAGTGGTGTTCAGGTTGACTTTGATATTTTGGTAGAGTCCGCGGCTGAGAAATGCAAGATGGTGAGTTTTCTGCTTTCGTGTGAAACTGGCATCAAGGGTGGCAAAATTCTTACCGGTGGTTTTAAAATGAAACATGACCAATTTCGGATCGGAGGGTGTGCTTAATGCAACGTTCATCTGGCGAAAATAATCTTTACTTGTAAAGCTCACATCAAATAATTTATCATCATCAACATAAGCTGTCGAATTAAAGAGCCTAAGGTTACCGTCATATTTAAAGAATGTATTCATTTCAAAGGATGGAAGAGTTAGTTTAGTATCCATACTTTCGTAATAGTTAGTACTCCCAGCGTACAATTTATATAGTTTATCGCAACAAATAATTTCAGATGTGGAGTAAAAAGTCTTTAGTTTAGCGTCAAATCTAAATAGCAAATCCATTTTGAGGGTCGGTTTGGTCCGTCTTAATTTTTCTTTATTGTGCATAAATTTGGCCTGCGCATTGAATGTCTCTTCGTCTCCATTAAAAATAAACGAAGCCATTTCTATAAAGAACGGGGTGACAAGTTTAGCATCGATTTTTCGATAATAACCTTGGTTCGAGATGATCAGTTCGTATTTGCTTGTGTTATGCTTCAATTTGGCCAGAGCATTGAACATTTTTAAGTCACCATTCAGTGTCATCGTTAGTTCATTATTAAAGGAAGGAAATGAAATATCGATAAACAGTTTGGCCAAGTGTTCGTAGGTGGCAACGATTTTGTAGATATCGTCCCGCTGTAATTCCATATTTGGACGAGAAGTGAAAACCGGATTTATGAATTGGATAAAGAATTTAAATTTGTTTTGCATATTTATTTTCAATTCATATTTAGCAATACCATATGAAAGCTGAAATGATCCACCAGTTTTATTAAACTGAAAAATCGAATTCAAATTTGGTGTGTTTACCAAGAAATTCATTTGTCGGAAGTATTCTTCATTGGAAGCTTTCATTTCGTATATCTGTTTGCGAAAATGAATCACTGATTCAAAATTAAACTTTTTCGGATTTCCCTTTAGAGAAACTTGAAAAACAGGAGTGTCCACTTTGGCATCAATCTCTTGATAGTAGCCGCTGTTGGAGAAGGTCAGTTCGAATTTATGTTTGTCATGCATAACTTGAGCAAAAATATTCATGGCACTAAGTTCTCCATCAAAGTTGAAGCTTAGTGTATCTTGGAAATATGGAGTGTTAAGAATTCCTTTCACCTGACGATAATATTCTTTGTTGGAAAGCATTAATTCGTAAATCTGATTATTATGACTGAATTTGGTTTGTGCTTTAAAAGCTTTTAGGTTTCCTGAAAACATAACAATCAACTCATCTTGGTAGTATGGAATAGATGTCTTGATTTGCAGTTTGGACAGATGTTTATAAGACATGGTCATGTCGTATATTTGATTGCTATTCAGGGTCAATGTTGATGACATGTCGAATGTGATTTTTTCTGTATCGATGTCCATATTAAAATCATAACTGACAGAATTTGGTCCTCTTACCTTGAGGTTAATCGAACGCCCGTATTCTTTAAGGATGGCATCGATCCTGTTGACTTGTTTCTTAGCAATGCTTGTGATGATGCTTGCTGTCATATGATCGAGATTACCTTTCAATTCAAACGTGCTCTTCCATTCATCAAAATCCAAAATTTGGGCATCGAGCGAAGCTTTGCTGGCTCTTCTTGAGTCCTGGAACATTGCATCGAGCGTAAGGACATTTGCTAATTTCAATATCAATCTTGCATCGAATATGTTCACATTATTCTCAAGTGTTAACATTAATTCACCATTGTAGGAATTAACTGTAGTCATGACGTGCAGTTTGGTCCGGGGTTCGTAAGTTGCAACGATCTTGTAAATTTCCTTTTGTTGCAATTCTAATCTTGAACGTGTATTGAAAGTTATGTTTTCTACATCTAGTTCTGATTTCAATTCAAAACCCAAATTCCCAGGAACTGTGATCAGTATATGAATAGAAGCTCTCTTCTTTCTACTGAAGACAGTCCTGGTCGTCAATTCATTGGTGTCAAAGTCATTTAAATAATCGTCGTTATTGAAAAACGTTTTCCATGCATCAGAAATCTTTAACGTTGATTCAAAGGAAATTTGGGCGTTGGAAAGAAATATTCTTACTTTACTGTCAAGTAGAATTACTTGGCCAACTTTTACAATTAAAACCGATTCCCACTTAGACATTTCTTTCATGTGCTTTAATATAAGCGAGACATTATCAAATCTGACGTACGATGTCTGAAGATTGAAAGAAACGGAAATATCTTTCATATTCTTGATATTATACACGAAATAAATACGACTAACGAGATTATCATTTATAGAAAATTGTGATTCAATTTGTTGCGCCAGTATAGAATTGCCTTCTGAAGAAAATGTCGCGTTTATTTTCTTAATATTATTTGAATGTGTTTTGAGAAAAACAAATAACTTGTTCTTGCCTTTTGTAGATGAACTAACTTTGATTTTTCCTTCTTCAAGATACGACAGTATTGATTTCATAAACATTGATGAAGAATTTTTATCTGTAAAAGTTGTCGCATTAAGAAAATCAGGATTCATAAAATGTAAAAAGAATGTCAAATTATCGTGCGATTTTATTTTTAATTCCCACTTGGAATTGCCATAAGAAAGATCAAATAATAAAGAAGTTTTTATAAATCGAATATTGCATTTCATTTGCGGTGTGTTTAGTAGGAAGTTCATTTGTCGGAAGTATTCTTCATTGGAAGCTTTCATTTCGTATATCTGTTTGCGAAAATGAATCACTGATTCAAAATTAAACTTTTTCGGATTTCCCTTTAGAGAAACTTGAAAAACAGGAGTGTCCACTTTGGCATCAATCTCTTGATAGTAGCCGCTGTTGGAGAAGGTCAGTTCGAATTTATGTTTGTCATGCATAACTTGAGCAAAAATATTCATGGCACTAAGTTCTCCATCAAAGTTGAAGCTTAGTGTATCTTGGAAATATGGAGTGTTAAGAATTCCTTTCACCTGACGATAATATTCTTTGTTGGAAAGCATTAATTCGTAAATCTGATTATTATGACTGAATTTGGTTTGTGCTTTAAAAGCTTTTAGGTTTCCTGAAAACATAACAATCAACTCATCTTGGTAGTATGGAATAGATGTCTTGATTTGCAGTTTGGACAGATGTTTATAATACATGGTCATGTCGTATATTTGATTGCTATTCAGGGAGTGAATGTTGATGACATGTCGAATGTGATTTTTTCTGTATCGATGTCCATATTAAAATCATAACTGACAGAATTTGGTCCTCTTACCTTGAGGTTAATCGAACGCCCGTATTCTTTAAGGATGGCATCGATCCTGTTGACTTGTTTCTTAGCAATGCTTGTGATGATGCTTGCTGTCATATGATCGAGATTACCTTTCAATTCAAACGTGCTCTTCCATTCATCAAAATCCAAAATTTGGGCATCGAACGAAGCTTTGCTGGCTCTTCTTGAGTTCTGGAACATTGCAGTGACCGTAATGACATTGGCCAATTTCAGTTTCAAACTCGATTGCATGCTACTAAGGGGACCTTTATTCTTCAATTCAAACTGGAAGTCTTTGTAACGTCTGTGAGATGTAAGTGCAGCGATACTTATACCGAAGTCTCTGATGCTGTCAAAATTGTAGTTAATATCCAAATCAACCATTTCTTCGTTATTCAATTGAAAGACGACCTTTGTTTTGTGAGATCGAACCCAATCACCATCAAACATAACAGTGGCCTTTGCTTGCTTCATGGTTTCAAATTGTGTCTTCATTTCGATGCTAAAGAGTTTTTTGGTTAATTTCATTTCAACTTGAGTTCTGTCGAAATAAGGCATCACTTTCAAAGATGCTGCACTGCTAAACATTCTCTTGTTACCATTAAAAAAGAAAGTCATATCAATTTGAGTGAGTTCAGGAAAATCTGGGCTCATTGTCTTCAAAGATGCAGCCATATTTTGCAAGTCAAGACTTCCTTCTATTTTCAGTGATCTTCCATCGGGTAATCCCAATGTTCCACTCATCTTGTATGCTGTTCCTTCTTTCTTGTAATTGGCTCGCATCATCACACTCTTACCGTCGGCTGTTATTTTCAACTCACCATCTGCAGAACGAATGCCTTTGTATTCGAAAGCGCCATCAGCTGAAAATGTGGTATATCTGGAATTGATTTTAACATTGGCGGTCTTCCTATCACCTGAGAAGTTAATGTTTCCTGAAACTGTTGACATTTTACCACTTACGTCTGTAATGTCAAGTTTCATATCGATGTTGTCTCTCTGTCTTTCATAATTGGCATCCAAGTTGAACATTAGATTACCATTAAGTGTCATGTCCATTTTAGCCTTAAGCATTTTCGGCAAGTTTCTTTTCATCTCAATCGACATCTTGCCGTTTCTGTGGTTTCTCAGTGAACTTGAATAACTCATATCAATAGAAGACAAATCGTTTTTATATTTCAAACTATAGGAAGCAGCAATTCGGCCGAGTTGCTGCCATGACATTTTAAACCTTTCCAAAGCACTTAATTCATGCATCTGTTTTTCTTGATTAATTATTGTATTAATGTCACTGTTTCCATTCGTGTTAAACATGGTAAAATGCATTTGAATGCCATTTTCTAATTTTGTTTTGCGACCGATATATGCCACTGAAATGTCGGTATGGATGTCTTTATCTTGAGAAATCCTGATGGAACTATTGAATGAAGAATCGTTCAAATCAACAGTGATAACAGATAATTTGCCCAGATAATTCATCTGCGAATTGTAAGACAGGTAAAGGTTGGGATATGAGAAAGAGAAATCTTGCTTCACGTCGAATTTATTGTTTAAGGATGAATTTACAATAGCTGAGAATTTATCTTTTCCCCAGCCGCATTTGACTTTGGTCTCAAAACTTTTCAGAATATCGAAGGAAGTAAGGATAAATATCCGGCTACTAAGTGAAACGTCTTTTAAATATTTCAAGTTAAATCTTACCGAAACATTTTTCTTTTCTGCCCAGATCACATCAAGGCTTGCATCACTAGAGCCTTGTGCAGACTTTAATTTGTAATGAAGCCCAGCCTTTGCCATGTAATTAACACGTTCACGAGAAATGAGACCGGCATCTGCTTCGAGTTGTGTCTTAAATTTATATGCGCCATTCGTTGCATGCAACCATCCATTGAGTCTAATTTCTTTACCTCCAGCGAAACCCAGAGTCGTCTCTGCGTTGTATATGCTATTACGTGTTTTGTTGTAACTGCTGTAGACAAAAAAATGGCCACCCCTTTGCCATTGAGCAGTGAAATAGTTGGAAAAACTTTTTGTACCTAATTGAACAAGTTTATCCGAGATTTTCATCTCTTTTCCTCCATACGAAAGAGAGGCTTCAGCCTTATAGCATGGCAATCCTTTTTCCTTCCCATTGCTATAAGAAAGATCTGTTTTCAGTACCTGTGTTGGTGACAACTGGGCCACCACTGAGTTTTCAAACTTCTTAAAGGGCCACACGCTGGATTGCAGATGATGAACTTCGATTCTATAGTCAATTTTCTGCAAAGAGACGAGTAGAGTCGATATGAAGTGAAAAGTTATGAAACCTTGAAATGTAGTGTATCGAAATAGAGTCATAGTAATTATTTGAAACTGATGAGAAAATCACCTTCGTTGTCTCAGTCAGTATTTTCATTATTAAACGAGACCATTTTACTTTATCCATAGCGTCTAAACATTTTCGCACAGGCACTATCATTTTCATTCGCATCATTTTCAAGATCTTAATCTTGCAATCATCGTAGGCTATTCTCTCCCCTTAGCAACTCCACCATCTTCATTCGAGTTCCACGACAATCATCATTTCTTAAATTAATAACACATTCGCCCGATCACTTATCAACGTATTTATGGTCTCCCAAACAAAACCTCAACCTAATCTTTATCATTAATGACAGCCATTTCTTCGCTATCATTAGAAATATCGTCATCATCTCCGAAACCACCAAATTCATCAAAACCCTAACATCTTTATCTTTGTCAATATCACTGCCACAACACTTTTTCTCTCGACCATACTCATCATCAAAACAGTAACAATGAAAGAAAAGGCACAAAATGAAATCCAAGAATAAACAGAAATTAAAAAGATTCAGTTTTAGTGGTTTCTGCATTGAGAGATACAGACAGAAAGAAGTCAACAAAAGACCTTATGGAACTGGTTTCAACAAGTTCAGTAAATTAAGCAACAGAAACTCGTCAAGTTATCACTGGAAAACAATTAGCATTTTATAGCTCTCATTCCTATTACATCAAAGACACAATCCTAAATTTTCATAAAGAACAATCTAATCTAGTAGTGAATTTGAGATTGAGATGAAACAATTGACAATTAAGATCAAAGTAAAAATAGAATTTTCTTGCTTTTTCTTTTTACTATTGAATAAGTTCTGAAGATTCCCAATCAAATAGCAATTATCCTGAACTTTTAATCTGTGATGGCCAATTGCAAAGGAAAATTATGGAATAAAAGCAAAAGGATCAATTAAATATTATTTTACATTCTGATCCTAGAATTATTAACGTTTGCAAATAGTATTATTTCTCATAAGTTATTCTGTCAAAAAACCGCAATATTTGCATAGAATTATGAAGGTATGAGGATAATATTACCTTTCCTGGGTGTTGAATGGCCATAGCGAAGTCATAGGTGTGGCTGTACGTCTTCAGGGCTCTGTTGAGCACACATGCAAATTTAAGGTTGTTGGTTTTGATTTTAGGGTTTCCATAATGAAGGTCAAATTTCGTCTCCAGGTGATTGTTAGCCTTGGCCAATTGACCTTTCAAATTGAAGTTCAGGAATTCTCGTTTCTTGCTTGCCAATGCACTAAAAACGATTCAAAGAAACATATTTGAGTTTACCAGTTTCGGATTAAAAAATCTGTTTATGATTTTCAATGCCGAATACAATTTAGTTAAAATAAATGATTCAATTTTCTCATCTAACTGAATATAAGTTACAGAAATAGGACAGAAAAATATTTATGCTAAATAGAATCTAAGAGTACTTACATGTTGCCCATGTAACGCACAGACTTCTTGACGCTAAGATCGCGTATTTTGCTTGACAGAGTGAGTCGGTCAGAATATTTCGCTCCAAAATTGTAGCTTCCAATAACTCGACTAGCTATTCCAGTTTTCTTGTTGTCCACATCTCCAATGATTCTGAAGTTCCCACGTGGAGATTTGAACAATATTTTAACGATATGCTTTGTCTTTGTCTTTCCAGCGTTTAGTAGGACGACGGCTGAAATAAGTCACAGATTGTAATGATCGAATAATTTCTTTAGCAGATATGATTTCAACAATAAACATACAATAGATATGAACCAGACTATCAAATGATATTAAAATCTGGTATTTAATTGAATTACGTTTAACTGAAGAATTTCAATAAGAATTGGGACGATTCTTGTTTGAGGTTCATTACTTAGGTACTTACCATTCATGGCGATTGTCTTGGGAAAGACTTTGTTAAGTTTGAAATCAAAACTCATTTTCTTCTGGGAGTCGTATAGAATTTCACTGGTGAATTCAGCAAGATCTCTGTTTGGAGCTGAAATCTTCAGAGATGGAGTGTATTTGAATCCAGTCTTCGATACCAATCTTCCCAAACGACTAGCAACGTAATATTCTTTCTTTCCGATTCTGAATTGAGCTGTGAGACCAATTTCTTTCGGAACAATTTCGCCGGACACTGAATAAAATAAAAAGCAAATTTTTGAGAATACCTTGTGTAAGAAAGAAAAAAATACACGTTTAAAATGAAGATTGTTATTATTATGATTTCAGATGTTCTTTGTGAAGAAGATACGAACAATTAAAAGATGGAGCAATTAAATGAATAGCCAAGATAAATTCTTTAAAAGAAAGAGAAGAAAACTTAGAATGATCGTTCAATTTCTTTGGATGTGAGGTAATGTCCGTTTGCTTACCTTTCAAACTGATATCATTGGCAGTAAATCCTGTGGCAGACATATCGATTAGTAAAGATTTCATTGGTTTCACTTCGATTGTTCCTTCATAATTCATTCTCTTCTGGGGAAGGGTGATATCAAATTTAGGTGTGAAGCTCCACAAACCTTTTGTATTTTTCATTCCAAGCTCAGCATTTAAGGCATATTCTGTGCGATCATTGAGAGACACTGTTCCAGTCAGTTTCTTCATTTCGATCCTATTAACGATTGTACCTGTTTTTTGAAAATATTGTAGCCAATTAAAATAGATGCAAGAACGTGAAATATTGATTGACATGAACCAATAACATTGCTAGGATTCTCGTAATCATGCAACAATATACATATCACTGTTTACTGTTACAAATTATACAAATAGAATTATGCAAAAAAATCCCCCGTGACTTGAAGTTAGATTATCAGGTTTCTTTCATATATTTCGCAGATCATCTAAAAAAATTTAAGATTTTCCCAAAACTGCATAAAAATATATCTTATAAGATGCGAACTTATAACAGTAAATTTTAGAGCCTTAATTGGTTTAAAAAATTCCAATATTCCGTAATATCATTTACAAAATATTTTATAGCCTCCTGCATCGTCACGATCTACTGTTTTTTTTTTATGGAGGAAGAATAATTTAATATATTTCACCGAATATTATCAGGATACTTCAGCTTTTATTTTATTTATCTATCTATCTATCTATCTATCTATCTATCTATCTATCTATAGATAGATAGATAGATAGATAGATAGATAGATAGAAAAAAAAGAACTTACCTTCAATTTTGATGTTTTTCCATGGAGATTTAAATGTGATATGGGCTTCATTTTTGTTTCGAATAACGGTATCAATAGCAATTCTCCGGGAAACTTTTGAATTTGGAGTGTCCACGTAGAAAGAGTAAGGGGATTGCTTGAAAGACAAAAAGCAAAATAAAAGGATTAGTATAGAACATCCAACTTGAATCGCGTTCACTACTAGAGTCTCAAGCAAATGTTTTAGACATTAATCAAATATATTAAATATTATTTATCTTAAAATTCTGATTCTCGATTTTATTCCAGAATTATCGCCAAATCAAAGAAAACAATTATCTGATATGATCGACTTTCCTGCGTTGTTTTCCAACCGTACAGTTTTTAGAACCGATTTGCGATATGATTATAGTCGGGAAGAACTGAATTGAGAGAACTGGTGTGTCACGTGGGCCCTTCTTACGTTTGGAATTCATACTTGTTTTTCTCTTATACTGGTTTTTAACCAAGGCTAAAGAGCTCAGTATGCTTTACCATTTGACCCACAGCTGGCGATGGTGTGGGTGAGAGAAGAAACGGATTCATACGTGGGACCCAAACTTATTTGAGCGGAAGTGTGAATGTAACGAACTCGACTAAATGTCGAAGTTGACTTTCCTATTTCTGATTCCAATCTGCATCGCATCACCCGGATAATCACACACACACACACACACACACACACACACACACACACACACACACACACACACACACACACACACGAACGCACAGAAAAACATAAAAACATAAAAACAATTTAAAAATCTTTTCAAATAAATAATAAATATTCAAACAAATCCGATTTCATAGTCTACAGCCTTTCAGTCAAATCTAAATTCAGAAGTTTGGAAAGATTTTTCTACTCTGTTTTCGAGATCAATTGTCTCTGATTATTTATCTTTCGTTTTTCGACTAAGAACATTTCATATAATCTTTATTTAAGTCAGAAGACTTGCTTGGCAAATTTATATTATCTACACATGTCCTTTTTTTCCAAAATTCACTATCAATTTCAATGTCTAAGAGCAGACATCATTCTATTAAGAAGGTGCGAATAAACATCGATTTTTGATTTGCTGTTTCATTAGGTATAAACAACCATTTCGAATTTACGTTTCGATTTTATAAAATGATGACATTTTTTCATTGTGAAGTGTTTCTGCTAATCATGCGTTTTTAAAGTTTTCGTAATACATATTTTCTTTTTCTACATGCATTGGAGATAATCTCACATATTATTTCAGACGTGATATTGTCTTCTAACATATTATTTCAGACGTGATTTTCACTCGGTACCGCCACTCATTTTCGATACCTAAATTTAAATTTAGTTTTTAAAAATAAAAAAATTTCTTGAAGCTTTAATTCTAGCCTTAGTTGAAAGCCAAGAAATTAAATTTACTAATTACAGTAAGCAAAATACCCTGGGGTATTTTAAACCGAAATTAAATTGATCGGAATCTAACAATGTTTTTATTTAAAAAATTAAGAAATATTTATAAAATTTTTCGGCCATTTTCATGGATCGACACATTTTGTAAAACGAAGCCAATTCTCGGTTTTAAAAAATCTTGCAAAAATAAAATATACCTAGCTGAAACAATAATGTATTCAAATTACCGAATTTAAACTTACCTTAATCTGGTTTGAAACATGAATTACTTGCTTAATGCCTTAAAAGTACTATAAAAGTGTTTCTTAATTACGGTATCATTGTTATTGGGGTTATCATCACCTTAACAGAGGCGATAATTGACATGAAAGACAGTAACCGTCAAAAATGCTAAGTATGGTAGATGAATATGACATAATCTTATTCGTACACTTCGTCTTTTTTGATATTGTCATCAAACGTATTATTTTGCACGTGATATTGTCACTTTACATATTTCTTACGTGATATTCTCACATATCATTTCGGCCACGATATTGTCTCCTCACATATTATTTCGTACGTGAAAGTGTCTCCCAACATATTATTTCATACGTGATATTGTCTCCTCACATATTATTACGTGTGTGATATTGTCTACTCAAAATTATTTCGTAACTGATACTTTCTTCACCTATACTATTTCGCCCGTTATATTGTCACTCTACATATTATTTTTTGTTTCATATTGTCTTCTCACATATTATTTCGTTCGTGATATTGAACCTCACATAAATTTTGTATTTGATATTTTTTTCATATATTATTTCGACCAAATACTGTTACCCTAAGGAGGGTGATATACGACTTAGGATGTACATAGGGAGAGAGTTGGAGAGAGTAGGTGTGAGTTAGTGTGTTAGGAGGTGTCTATTGACCCTACATTTAAACTCCTGGAGGTTGTAGCCGTTGGGGAAGCAAGCATGCGGTAGGGAATTCCACAAGCGAGAAGTGCGAGGAAAGAAGTTGTTGGAGTAAAAATTGCGGTTACATTTCATCAGTTTCACTGTAAAAGGGTGGGACCTAGTTGCCAATCTATTATCTCGTGCAAATTCACGTCTAGGGGGCACCAGTGATTTAAGTTTGTCAGAACAGAAGCCATGAAAGTATTTATAGAAGAGGCACAGGGGAGCCACGTCACGCCGGTGAGAGAGAGACTGCAGGCGGTCAGCCAAGTCGGTATCAATCACATTACAGATTATTCGCTGTATTTTTTCAAGAACCCCGAGGAGAATAGAAGGGGCACCCGACCAGATGTGGCAGCAGTACTCAATATACGGGCGGATGGTAGATTTATATAAGTGCAGGATAGATTCAGGCGAAAAGAATTTCCGGGCCCTGCACAGAGAGCCAACTTTCATAGCTGCGGATTTAGCAATAGATTCGACGTAGTCATTCCACTTGAGGTCCGCTGAGAGTGTCAGGCCAAGCAGGCGTAGTGTTTTACTCTCTGGGAGGCAAGCCTGTGCCATACTAATGGGAGGGAGTATTTCTTGTTTGATATTGTCTTCTCAAATATTATTTTTTACGTGAGTTTGTCTTCTCATATTTTTTCGACCCTGACTTCGTCATCTTACTTATTATTTTTTATATTTGATATTGACTCCTGCTATACTTTTTCGTACGTGATATTTTACTCCCACGTATTATTTCGTACGTGATATTGTCTCCTAATATATTATTTTGGTCGTGATATTGCCTCCTCACAAATTATTTCGTACGTGACATTGTCATCAAACATGTTATTTCGTAGGTGGTATTGTCTCCTCACATATTATTTCGTACGAGATATTGTCTAATCACATATTATTCTCACGTGATATTGTCTTCTCACATAATATTTCATATGAGATATTGTGTCCTCACATATCTTTTCATAAGTGATATTTTCAGCCAACATATTATTTTGCACGTGATATTTTCTCGTCATATTATTACATACTTGACATTGTTTTCTTAAATATTATATCGTATGTGAAATTTGTTTCTCACATTATTTTGTATTTGATATTGTCTTCTCACATATTATTTCGTAAGTGGTATAATCTCTTCACATATTATTTCTTACGAGATATTATCTCAGCACATATGGCTCGTAAATTTTAATGCTTCTAAAACGAAGCTACTATCAATTAATCATCATAGACAATCGCACCTACCTCCTATTAGCATGGACCAGGCTTGCCTCCCAGAGAGTAAAACACTACGCCTCCTTGGCCTCACACTCTCAGCGGACCTCAAGTGGAATGACTATATCGAATCCATTGCTAAATCCGCTGCTATGAAAGTCGGTTCTCTGTGCAGGGCCCGGAGGTTTTTTTCCGTCTGAATCTATCTTGCACATTTATAAATCTACCATCCGCCCGTGCATTGAATACTGTTGCCATATCTGGTCGGGTGCCCCTGCTATTCTCCTTGGGCTTCTAGACAAGGTACAGCGGAGGGTCTGTAATGTGATCGATACCGACTTAGCAGACCGCCTGCAGTCTCCCTCTCACCGGCGCGACGTGGTTTCCCTGTGTCTCTTCTATAAATACTTTCACGGCTTCTGCTCTGATGAACTTAGATCACTGGTGCCCCCTAGGTTCGAATTTGCACGAGATACTTGATTCGCAACTAGATCCCACCCTTTTACATTGAAACTGATAAAATGCAACCGCAACTTCTACTCCAACAGTTT
Organism: Ascarosepion bandense; assembly: GCA_037127315.1. Taxonomy (NCBI): domain Eukaryota; kingdom Metazoa; phylum Mollusca; class Cephalopoda; order Sepiida; family Sepiidae; genus Ascarosepion; species Ascarosepion bandense. The sequence goes on along the minus strand of JBBBDQ010002163.1, from coordinate 1,449,862 downwards.
CTTTTCTCGCACTTCCCGACTGTGGAATTCTCTTTCACATGACTGCTTCCCCGACGGCTACAATCTCCAGGAGTTTAAATGTAAGGTCAATAGACACCTCCTAACAAACTAACTTCCATTCTTTCAAACACACTAACTTCCATTCTTTCAAACATTCTTCCCACCCACCCAACTATCTATCACCCCACTTCTGACATTTCCTATATCTAACCACTCTTCCTCTTACCTTACTCTTACCTCCTCCCTATGTAGCCCCAAGCGCAACAGTGGCAGTGGAATGCCTTGCTTGGGGTGAAATGATTAAAAAAAATGTGATATTTTCTTCTCACATAGTATTTCGTAAAAGATATTGTCTTCTCACATGTTATTTTCTACGTGATACACTCATCCCACATAATATTTTGCACCAGATATTTTCTCCTCACATATTGTTTCGTACTTGATATTGTCTTCCAAAATATAACTTCGTACGTGATGTTGTCTTCTCACATATATTTCGGCTGTGATATTATTGCATATATTACTTCGTACGGTACATTGTCTCCACACATATTAATTCGTACGTGATATAGTCTCCTCACATATTATTTTGAGCGTGATATTGTCTCGTAACATATGATTTCGGATGTGATATTGTCTCCTGACTTATTATTGCGTTCGTGATATTGTCTCGTAACATGATTTCGGATGTGATATTGTCATCCTACATATTATTTCATATTTGAATTTTGTCTTCTCACAAATTTTTTCGTACTAGATATCGTTTTTCCACATATTTTTCCGTATTTTTTTTTTCACATATTATTTTGTACTACGTATTTTCATCCCACATATTATTTTGTACTTGATATTGTCTTCCACCTTATTAATTCGTATTTTATACCGTATTTTCATATATCATTTCGCACATGTGATATTTTCATCCCACATATTATTTCCGAGGTATTATTGTCTCTTTACATACTATGTCGTACGTGATATTGTTTCTTTATATTATTTCACACGTGATTCTGTCTCCTTACATATTATTTCGTAATTGATATTGACTTCTCCCTTATTATTTCGGACGTGATATTTTCATCCCACATATTATTTTTTACTTGATATTGGGTCTTCACATATTATTTCGTACGTGATATTATTTCCTCACATATTATTTTGGCCGTGATATTGTCATCCTACATATTTCATAATAGATATTTTTTCCTCAGATATTATTTCGTACTTGATATTTTCTCCACGCATATTATTTCGTATTAGAAACAATTGTGCCACATATTAGTTTGATATTGTTTTTTCAAATATTATTTTTTACTTGGTATTGTCTGCCCACATAATATGCTGCACTTGAATTTGTTTTCTCATATGCAAATTTGTACTCGTTACTGTCTTTTCGTACTATGTTGTACTTGATATTGTCTTTCATATATTAGTTCCTACTTGACATTGCCTTCTTTCATATTATGGCGTACTTGATATTGTCTTTCATATATTAGTTCCTACTTGACATTGCCTTCTTTCATATTATGGCGTACTTGATATTGTCTTTCATATATTATTTCCTACTTGACATTGCCTTCTTTCATATTATGGCGTACTTGATATTGTCTTTCATATATTAGTTCCTACTTGACATTGCCTTCTTTCATATTATGGCGTACTTGATATTGTCTTTCATATATTATTTCCTACTTGACATTGCCTTCTTTCATATTATGGCGTACTTGGTATTGTCTTTCATATATTATTTCCTACTTGACATTGCCTTCTTTCATATTATGGCGTACTTGATATTGTCTTTCATATATTAGTTCCTACTTGACATTGCCTTCTTTCATATTATGGCGTACTTGATATTGTCTTTCATATATTATTTCCTACTTGACATTGCCTTCTTTCATATTATGGCGTACTTGATATTGTCTTTCATATATTATTTCCTACTTGACATTGCCTTCTTTCATATTATGGCGTACTTGATATTGTCTTTCATATATTAGTTCCTACTTGACATTGCCTTCTTTCATATTATGGCGTACTTGATATTGTCTTTCATATATTATTTCCTACTTGACATTGCCTTCTTTCATATTATGGCGTACTTGATATTGTCATCACACATATTACTTCATGCTTGACATTGTTTTCTCACTTATTATTTGGTACTTAATAATGTCTCCTTATATATTATTTTCAACTTGATTTTCTCACATATTATTTTCTATTTGACATTGATTTCTCACATTTAATTCGTACTTAATATTTTCTTCTCCCATATAATTTGGTGTTTAATATTGTCTTCTCATATATTATCTCTTACTTGATATTGTCTTTTCACATATTATTTTTTTTACTTAATATCGTCTTTTCACATTTTATTTCATACTTGATCTTGTCTTTCCACATATTATCTCTTACTTGATATTGTTTTTTCACATATTATTTTTAATACTTGATATTGTCTTTCCACATATTATCATTTACTTGATATTGTCTTTACACATATTATCTCTTACTTGATATTGTCTTCTCACATATTATTTCTGACTTGATATTGTCTTTCCACATATTATTTTTTACTTGATATTGACTCCTCACATTATGTTCTGCCTGATATTGTCTTCTCACATAATATTTCGTCTTGTCTTACTTAATATTGTCATCACGTACATTATTTTGTATTTGATATTGTCTTCACATATATTATTCCGTTCTTGATATAGTCATCTCAAATGTTACTTCTACTTGACATTCTCTTCCGACATGTTTTTGTACTCGATATTGTCTTCCCACATATTGTTTTGTCATGATATTGTTTCCTAGCATATTGTTTCATATTTGATATTGTCTTCTCAAATAGTTTTTCATACTTGATATTATTTCGTGTTTGATATTGTCTCCTCGCATCTTATTCGTATTTGATATTGTCTTATCACATATAATTTTTTACTTGATATGTTTTACTGAAATATTATTTCGTACTCGATAAACTTTTGATATTCGCCTAAGAAAATCTTTTTTAACCTTTTCGATTCTAACCATTCACTTTTGGAAACAGACTGATATTTATGCATTCCATTTGATGTAATCTTCGTTTTTGTTTCTTTTTTTTTAAAAAAAGTCTGCAGTTGGATAAAATAATTTATTTCGGCTTAGAAACATTTTGGTAATATTTTTCGAATGCAAGCCATTTTGAAGCTGTTTGGCCGTTTATTTTGTGTGATTTTTTCTTTGTAATTTCCGCATGTTTTCGTCTCTTTAAAAAAAATTGTGTTCTCAATTTATCATTTTGAGGATATCATGCTGTTCTGAAAAGTGTTTATAAAACTATTTCTAACTACCGTGCAGTGGCTATTCATATAGTCTCTATATAATTCCCATTTGAAATGTAGTCCGTTTGTAATGACTAACAATGACTCTCGGCTTTTTTTTTTTAACTGAAACACGTGGCAGATGACAATAAAGCGTATTAATTGAATTTAATGTAAATTTTGTTTCGAAACAGTACTAAGCTCATTTAAAATCTTAATTTGCAAAGATATATTCAAGTGACTAAAACAAAAGTGCATGCTGGGTAAAAGCTTTTGGATTAAATCTCGTGTCATAATTTTAATTGATGTAATTTCTAAAGTTCTTGAAATTATTTACCTAAAATATTTGTCATTATGACGAGCCATATAAAGCAGCAGACAATTTAGAAAAGTAAACTAGTAACCCAAGATGACAAATTAATAGACTCTTTACCAGTGCTTATCAGCTAATAAGCTCAGCTCAAACATGTAACCGCCCCGTAGTTAAACTAGCAGACAATTAAGAGTACCACCCGCATATATGTTAACAGCCATTACGTTCAGCAAAAAATAGTAGACGAAAACCAGTACCTCCTATCGATAATCGAGCAGATCCTTACCAGTAGATTAACGAACAGACCAAATCAGTACCCTCTCCACATATAAGGTAGCACATCATTACCAATAACGACCGCAGATAAGCCAGTATACCTTTATCAAAACACCCATAGATAAACGATCAAAACATTTGCAGTACCCCCATCTCCAAATAAGCTAGCAAACATTACCAGTACCCCCACTGAGAAACTAGCAGAACATTAACAGTACCATCGTATTTAAGCTAGCATGCCATAACCAGTAAACCTCCGCAGGTAAGATCAGAGACCATTAACTGCTCCCCCGTAGATAAGTAGGCACTACTCCACACCCGCTGATAAACTATCAGACCATTAACAGTAGCCCCCACCCTCAAAAATAGTTATCAGATGATTATCAATAACCCTCCCCACACCCGCAGATAAATTGGTTGATCAACTAACAGAAATTACAAGTACGCCCACAAACTAGAACATTAGCAGTACTTCCTCAGGTAAATATCAGTATTCCTCCGCAGATTAGCTAGCAGACAATTACCACGGATAAATTGGTCGATCATTACCAGTAATACCCGTAGATATCAGACTATTACTTGTACTCACCGTGGAAACACCCATAAAGGTAATAGACAATGTTCAAAATATTCTTATGTATAAATTCCGACCAAGCAGAAAAAGTAAAACATTTCGTTCAGAAACTAAGTGTACAAAAAAAAAGAGGTTTTGGGAAGGATTGATCTTACCTTGGTAAATCCTTCGATTTGGTATCCGTTTGGAGCATCTTCGTTAATCATATAAAGATCGTAGACAACTGGACCAGTGAATGGAAAGAAGGGAGCCTCTTTATGAAGTGAAGCATTTGGGAACTTGAGACTTTGACAGAAAGTAAGACCTGTTACTTGTTTCATCAATTTGCCGGTGCAAATCTCGTGTTTCTTCACATTATCGACAATCATTCTCTGTCTTTTTTCGACATTTCGGTGGACGATGTAGAAATCACTCCTTGAAAAAGTAAAGAAAAATCAAAGTCCTTTTTTGAACAAAATTGGTTATTGAATTAATAAAACAAGAAATTAAATGCAAGGCAAAATGTTGAAAAGAAATTTTTCTTCAGCAAACTTACTTGAGGTTGAAAATTTCCATCTTCTTTTGAGGAATCTGTAAATCAAATTTGTTATTACGAATATCCAGTTTAGCTCCGGTGCTTGTATGGGCAACTGTTACCATCTTTAGACCAGCTCTAGACACATGTGCATCGACAGACATTTCGCCTTTCACTTGGATTGAAGCACTGTAAATATCAATGTTACAAATATTATAAGATTGCATTCGATGTCATTTAACGAAAACTTTTGACGAAATCATTATTTTCCAGTTCCTCTTTAAACAAATGTGGTTCAAATGTAATAAAGGATTTACCTTGGTCTAAAGTCGATATTTAGTTCATATTTTGGCCGTTGAAATGATGCCTTAGCATCAAGAGAAATACTTCCAGTGGTAGAAATAGTGAGGTTGAGGGGCAGACCGACGCAGGTGGGAATAATCATACGGCTATCAAGAAGGGTCATAGTTTTACTGAATGACAACGACTGCATTTGCATCAATCTCTTCAGCGAAGACTGCAATTCATTCAAGGATTTATCATCCCAATAACGAAGTTCGTTTCCAAAAACTCTCAGATAAGCAGACGCACGGAACGCATCCATATTTTTATCAAACTGGAAAAAATTGTAAATTTGCTCATGAAATGTTAATAGACATCTATTTTCTTTCTTAGCAAATATTTGGCAAATGAAATAATGTTTTTTAAATATTTATTTTAAGAAAACTCCGTTGTTTTATATGAATTCTGAATATGAACGATACTTTCTTGTGCTCTGTCTCTTCCCTGGCGTTTTCTACGTTGCCAATTTGAATGGTGAGGCTATTAACACTTGAAAAAGTTATTAATGATTTAAATATTGAGATGTTCGAAAAGTAATGATGTATGACATCGCTATGGATTATTTTGTCAACCAACGAAAGAGGAACCAATGTTGAATAGTAAAAAACTGTGTCTAGAATTAGTTTATTATCTCTTTTACACGAAAATGTGTCTGCATTTTAGAGTTTTATTGGGAAATTTAGATTCCTTACGAAATTTAGTTTGAGGAGCGAACACAACGTTTCGCTAAGACAGGAAATCGAACCTTTTAATTGTCTATCACCCAGGCGAGGAAAAATGGATTTTTGCATGCAAACAGAAAACGAAAAAAGAAAAACAACCAAAAATGTTTATCCCAACGTGAGAAACAAGTGGAAACATCAAAACTAGGAGACTTCATCCATAGTAGCCATTATTTCATGTCTGGGGGTGTAGAGAAAGTGCCGTTCATTACGAGCCACTGGAACTAGAAAGGACCATAACTGCAGACATATATTTCTAGAAACTTAATCGGGCAAACGAAATATTCCGTAGAGAGTGTGCTGCCTTGTTAAACAGAAAAGGTGTTTAGTGGCACAGTCTGCAAAACGGACCCTACGAGGAATTACTGTCTGCAGACTCAGCAGATTTCGTATCTGCAGAGATCCCTTAAAACATATTATAAGTGACTGAACATTCAGAAACAAAGATGCTGAAAAAAGTCTCTCAAATGCTTGTTTTTTTTAGAAACCGATTTCTTTAAACGTGGAATCGAATATTTGTCTCACACCTTTGACTACTATTGTTCAGACTTAAGGTAGTTATATTTTTGATAAATAATTTGGAAATAAAATATCATACATTTATTTTCTATATTTTCTGATAAAAGGTAATTATTTTCTGACCCCCCCCCCCCCCCCAATATAATATAAAAAATTATTTTAGTTGAAAACATTCTCATTACTTTTACTTACATTTATTTCCGGTTCGGCTTTTACGTTTGGTTCTTTTGCGTCATTTTTTCTAAAAATATTTTCTAGAATTTTCTCTACACCTTGGATTCGACCTCCAAACTCCATGAAATTGATAGCCTGACCAAATAAGTCAATGGTAAGGTTCAAGTTGGCCGATCTTGGTACGAAAGATTTCTGCGAGAAGATGACATTGCTGTCTACTTTGGCACCCATGTTGATTGAATCAAGGAAAAAGGATCCTTCGTAATTTCTGGAGAATTTCCTTTGGTCAAGGTTGAATTCTTTCTTAAGTTCTTCGTCTTGGACAATGTTACGAATGTCCTGAAGGTGTGGGTCCGATGTTTCCATCAGGTTTGTCAGATGAGACCACACAAACGATCCGACTTGGTTGGATTTTTCTTTCTCTAACACTTGACGCACTTCAGACAAAACGTTTCGACTTGGACACTTCATCAGAGCAATGTATGCGTTGAGACGGAGTTCGGAATCCTCAGACTCATCACGGAAGACACCCATCAAATCGGATCGCTATACAAAGTAACACAAACATACAAGTTATTTACTCAGTTGCTTATTATAATCACAAAAAACAACGCAATTGTATTTATACTTTTCTTTCTGTAAAATATTACTCATTCCTTCAAATCCTTAAACAAAATTGTCAGAGAAATTTCACATGCAATTATTTTGATATCTGTACGAATACATAATTTTAAATTGAACTTTTGGAATTATTTTAGTTTTCCTAAATTTAATAAACTTTATCATAATATTTAAATGTTTGAAATGAACAAGAAGCGAAAATAGTTCTACCAACCATAGCATCACATGGAATTCTTCGGAAAGCGTCCATAGCTGCAATTCTTATTTCTTCACGAACATCTCTACGAGTGAAACAGCGAGACAAATGAGATACAGCCTCACGTGAATGACCAATGTTGCCAATTGCTCGAAGAGCAAAGATAATTCTTCTGGCATCACCATCCTGGGTGTTGCAATCGTGGGTGTGATCAATCAGTTTTCTGAGGAGAGTAGTGATTTCGGAATCTTTTCCGCAGTCAGGTCGTACATTGCAATAACTGCTTGCCAGAGAGGACACAGCGAGTAGAGTATTTCCAGAGACATCACGTTCGTCTAACAAAGGCTATAAACAAACGAAATTGATTCACAAATATCGACTTAAATATTTGAATAGAATTCATAATAAATTATCAATAATTTTAGTGTTTATTTGAATATATGAACACAAAGAATTGATTAAAAGTGTTTGTGTAATTATGTGCCTTACCATAGCGGCTGCAACCATCTCTTTTGTAGGATGATGAACAAATGATAAAGACAAGAGCCACATTTCAGCTTCACTGCCAGTGACACGTTTCTTGGAGATGAGGTCTTGGATCATGCCAACTGAAGCTTCGGTTCCTACCATGGGAATGGCATCGTGAAAATATTGCCTGTAAAATAAATGATTTGTATTTCGATAAATATTTGACTAATCATTAAAACTCATTACTAACGGTTATAATATGATGTCTTAACTGAATCCAACGGTACAATAACGAACATTGTATCAAGAACTATTTCGGATCTCTAGATATTTACCAAACGTTTCCCCACTGAGGTAGGATATGAAACAAGGTCGTAGGAAACTTGAGCCAGTACACCCGAGTAAAAATTACCCAGCCCACGCATCAGAGATCGGATTCTTGTCTATTTTTCCTCGGTTGAGGCTCTGCTCGTAAAAAATACCGCAGGCCTCGCAAAAGCAGGATTATGTCATATTTAATTTTTGGTTTCTCTCTGCTCTGAGCCAGAGTCTGACAAGTTTGAGTTCTCTGGACATGTTTTAAAACCCTGGATATTTACCTGAGTCCCCATACTGAAAAGGGATGTAACACAAGATCGGGATTAACATAGGAAACCTGAGTACAGACACTCGGGCTAAAAATAAAATAAAAATTGCCAAACCCCACTTATGCTGGATCATCATTTAGACTGTCTAATCAGTCGTATTTCTGTCTGAGTAATCCGAGCGCGGTGCGTTGGGCCAAGCGGTAAAATCATCCCAGACCCCCGCATACGCGGAATCCGGCACTAAGTCGTTCTAGTCTATGTCTCTGTACGCAGGTAACACTTCGACTGAGTCGAACTCTTCTAGGGGGCTTGTTTTTCTTTCTCAGCCGAGTCCTTGTCCGTAAACCGAGCATCGACTGGTTCGTTCTTTGCCAGAATACAGAAATCTTATCTGACAGCTTCGAGTTCGGTTGGAACTCCGGTTTTACTCGGAGTACCCCCCACCCCCACCACTGAAACTAGATGTGACACAAGATCCGGCTTTACGTGGGGAATCTGAGCGCCGACACTCAGGCCAATGATCAAAATTCAAATTCGTGTGCAACTCAGGGTATTTATCAAAAGCCTCCCCACTGAGAAAGGTGCGACACAAGGTCAGTTTTTTACGTGGATTTTTGAGCGCGTATGCTCGGGCAAAAGTTCTTGTAGACCCCCACCTAAGCGGGATCGGGTCTCGTCCACTTTTCTCCAGACGAGACTCCGCCGTTTGGCATGGCCTCGTCTTGGTTTTCTGGTCTGACCGATGACAGACAGTCCGACAAGTCTGATTTCGAGTGGAAATCTGTGTTTTTACTCAAGTCCTTTCCACTGAGGACGGGATGCGACACAAGTTTTTAATGTGAGATTTCCGAGTGGGTACACTCTGGCAAAAATACCTCGTAGGCCCTGCCGCGAAATTCCCGGATGTTAACTATGAAATTCATTTGATATCCGCTTTTGTAATATGGTAGATATTACTATTCTATGTGCAAACATTAGTACTCCGTTAAATAATGAGTAAACGTCTTTTCACGTTGCAGATTTAGGATTAAATCACATTTGTATGGTATTTCTTTTAGTGTTGGTTTTTTATTTTGTTTTAGTTTCGTTAGTATTCTAGCACCTATTACTGCGTTTTTGTTTTGTTTTTTGTTTTGCTGTTAACGAAAATGAATCCTTTAAACATATCCGGGAGTCATCTCGTTTAATTTGCATCTTTCACATACCCTGTTAACGATTCCAGCACATGTGACAAAATCTTATTCTTATTTTCCATCAGATTCATACGCTTCCAACGATAAAGATCCATTCTCGCTGAAAATTTTAGTCAGAATATTTACCATTTCTTCAAAGCAAATTTCTCCTGGTTTGTTGGAACTACAAAATTATAATCTTTTTAATTTGTTAACTTTCTCAACAAAAGTCTTGATGTTTTATCATCTTCCCAGTCGCTGCATTCTTCGCTCTCAATTTGCTCGTATCTTCTAAAATAAACAGAACGGGTAATTCAATCATCTGAATTGTATATGAATTCAACTATGGGATTTGCCACCGCGTCGGGAATGAAAGAAATTGAAGAATTTTCCGCTTTCTCCTGAATTATTTCAGTTAACTTTTGTTGTTGTTCTAACAACTGCTGTTGTTGCTGTTGTATTTTCACCACTTGCGCTAATAATTCTTCCATGTTTAAGAATATCTGTTTTTTTCTTTCTTTACGCACAACAAAAAAGGAATTACACGAACGTGGAACTAATTTCCTCATCGTCTCTGTTATTAGGTGAGCGGAAGCAAAAAAGACATTTTTCCTTCTCCCCAGAAGTTTCGATCCTTGTCGCCATTGTTATAACTCGCTACTAAAGGTTATAATATTATGTCTCGAGTTACTCGAACGGTATTCTAACGAAAACTCTACGAGAAGTTTATCAGAACACTCTCAGAACTCTGGCTCTAGACCAGTGGTTCCCAAACTTTTTTCTGTCATTTTCCCCTACACCCAGTTCAACCATCCAGATTTCCCCCTTCATGTGTATGAGAGAAATAGCAGTTAAAACACACTGAGACTATTTACTAATTTATTTTTCAATTGTACAAATATACTGATAAACTTATAGTTACAGAGTAAAGTGGATAGAGAGCAGTTAGTAACGACTAAGCATAGCCATAGAGAGTGTTTAGTAACAAATAAAAGGATTTTTGTTTGCTCTTCTACTTCAGAATTAAATTAGTGAGAAGGGTGATGCTGCTTCTTGTGCACCAGTGTATCAATATCAGGATTAGTTTTGGCAAACGCGCAACGTATGTCACATTCCACCTCCAGTCGGTTTCGTGGTTTGGGCTTGATTGGGAGTAAAGTAGAAAATCCTGACTCACAAAAGTAGGTTGTGGAAAAGAAAATGAGGATTTTCAATGTGTTGTTGCTCAGTTGTGGGTATGTTCCACGCATATTAACCCGAGGTACGATGCCGCTCATCTACAACAGGCTCTCTCTCCCCACTTCTCTCTCTCTCTCTCTCTCTCTCTCTCAAACATGAGAAAATCTATCAGAGATTTTTTTATTTTGTAGGTAGTGTAATTATTTCTCCGCTGGTAGCTTCAAAATTCCCCCCAGGGGGAAATTTCCCCCAGTTTGGGAATCGCTGCCCTAAACTCTGTTTGAATTCTTTATTTAAGGCGTCTTGCCCAGTTCATTTGTGGTACCAGGGCTGTTTTATTTACTCCACAACACAATGAATTAGAAATCAACTCATTCAATTCATATATTTGATGGTTTTATTTTTAATCTCTTTCTAGATGAGTCGATATCTTTGCTACAAATGTGTCACCGATTGAGTTTGAAGCTTGAGTTACGTCGCCGATTTGGATGGGAGAGAAAAGTCACTACATAATCCAAAGCTTTTTCTAATCTGTTATGAAAATTGGTTGATTCGTGGTAACCTATCAAAGAAGGTAGTAAAACTGAAGTCAAAAGCGAAATACTTACTTGATACGATCAGCATTGCGAGCACAGATGGTCTTTTGGTTGATTTTCTTGTAAACTCTTGAAAGAACATCTCGGTCAACATGGCGCATATGCTCAATCAATTGGTTAACCATTTCTGGAACTTCAGGGCGAATATCTTCGACTGCTTTCTGACAGAGTTCCTGCAATTTAGCCTCAATTTTACTTTCCTTATCTTGCTTACTCGGAATGTCATTTTGGTGATGAAACAGCAGCGTACTTCTTTGGTTAAATTGTTCTAAAACAATGGCAAAATTTTAAAATGTATAAATAGAAAATATGTCTACTTCATTTGTCCGAAAATATATTAATTCATTAATTTACATAGAGGATGATCTGGTTAAAGTTATTTGAAAAACATGACGGCCATGATTAATCATCTTGTATGTTGTTAGAAGTTATTTGAATACAAGCAAATACATTAATTCTCAATTGATTTCGCAATGGTATAAAATGAGAGTCATGCTCTTCGCATGTCTTAAACATCAAAGGACAATGAAAAACCAAAAGCAAAGAATGAACAAACTAACCACGAGGTGGACGTCCAGCCCTTTTCTTGTTGGTGAAGGTCAAAGTTTGTTCACTGCTAGTCATGGCACCGTTATTTCCAGAAGAGAATGGCCTGAACACATGTTCCTCTGAACACGTTGAACTTTGCAAGATGTTTGAACCGAGATCCAATGTCTGGGTACATTTGTATATTCACTCTTCATCAGAGGAAGGGATTTAACGAACTGGAAATGAAGTAACAAATATGATGAATCCATTACTCTGATAATCGGCTAAAAAACTTGGAATGTATCAAAAATAAATTAGAAATACATGGAAGGTGAAAAATACTCACTGAAGGTACATTGTATCCGATAGATTGCACAGCCAGGCGGTAACCATGACGGTCGCTACAGCTGAGCAAATCTTTCGTCTTTTTTACAAGCATTATTCTCCGACCTTCATCTAATATTTTGTATTTCGAATCACAAGAACCGACAACATCAGTCTGAAAGAAAGAAAGACGCAGTAATTATTAGAACGGGCGGCAATTAGAGATGTCATTTTACAAATTCTTTTTTTTTTTTCATAATGGAAAATGATTTTTAAACTGAATGGGACGTACCTCAGTGAGATTTTGGTCGCGATCAAAGTTGTCCATTGAATTTTGGAAAGCGGAGAGGATACCCCTTTTGATGTTCAGGGTCCATATTGATTCCTCTTCTGTTGAACAGATATGATCAATTCGGCCATCTTGGAATGAGAACTTCAAGGCATGCTTCATCATGGCTTCCTTGAAAGTCTGAGAATCCTGTTGGTCTTCAGAATCTCGAATGGAAGCGTCCTTTATCTGGAATGAAATATCAATTCTTCAAAGATTAGACAGTAATTGATCAACCTTTAATATTTTTAATTGACCGAATCTAGTAAATATGAAATGAAGATTATTGTTATGATAACCTTGACGAAATCCGTGACCATGTACAGCGGTATTTCAATCGAGGGTGGAATGAAACCAGAAGGAGAAAAAAGACAAAAGAATCGGAGGCAACTGAAGAGGACGAAGAGAGGTGGATATAAAAAAGGGAAAGAATAACTAAGTTTGGTGGAAAAATCAACAAAGAAATACTTTCTACATTAAATTGGAGTCTATCTACTCCATTTTATGGAGTAGATAGACTAAACTATCGCCCGGTTCACTCTCCACCCACGTCTATTGAACAGGTGAAGAGGCTCATCGCTTGTTTCCTGTTTAGGATGCGGTTTCCTGCTTTCGCTTTTCCAATCTTTTCACTCTTTTTTTTTTCAGTTGGAGTAGATAGACTAAACTATCTCCCGGTTCACACTCCATCAATGTCTATTGAACAGGTGAAGAGGCTTATCCCTTGTTTCCTGTTTAGGATGTGGTTTCCGGCTTTCTCTTTTCCAATCTTTTTACACTTTTCTTTTTTTTTCAATTGGAGTACATAGACTAAACTATCTCCCGGTTCACACTCCATCCATGTCTATTGAACAGGTGTGAAGAGGCTCATCCCTTGTTTCCTGGGTTTAGGATGTGGTTTCCGGCTTTCTTTTTTTCCAATCTTTTTACACTTTTCTTTTTTTTTCAATTGGAGTACATAGACTAAACTATCGCCCGGTTCACACTCCACCCACGTCTATTGAACAGGTGAAGAGGCTCATCCCTTGTCTTCTGTTTAGGATGTGGTTTCCGGCTTTCTCTTTTCCAGTCTTTTTACTCTTTTCTTTTTTTTTTGCAATTGGAGTAGATAGACTAAACTATCGCCCGGTTCACACTCCATCCATGTCTATTGAACAGGTGAAGAGGCTCATCCCTTGTTTCCTGTTTAGGATGTGGTTTCCGGCTTTCTCTTTTCCAATCTCTTCACTCTTTTTCTTTTTTTTTTTTTCAATTGGAGTAGATAGACTAAACTATCGCCCGGTTCACACTCCACCCATATCTATTGAACAGGTGAAGAGGCTCATCCCTTTTTTCCTGTTTAGGATGTGGTTTCCGGTTTTCTCTTTTCCAATCTATTCACTCTTAAGTAGCCTCCTGCACATCAGTGGCGTTACCGCCTTGCTCAGGGTGATATGATAAAAAAAAAATGAAAATTCTATTAAATTAAATTGTATTTAAAAATATTAGAGGCACAGATCGGCATTAAAATAGGGCGATAGAATGTACTCGGGTTGTTCGGGTTTCATTCATAATGGAGATTAAACTCTTGTTTATATTTTAAAACTAATATATGGATGCATTCTCCTCAAGAATAACGTTCAACAAACAAAAATGACATAAAATTTATTGATTTTCTCTGAATGATAAGACGTAGCTTGTCCAGAACTGACTTTTTTTTCAACTTACCCTCATGACAATGTCGCATTTGGTGATTGGTTCAATCTCAACCTTGGCATTCATGTTGATAATGGCAGAATCTTCGGAGGCACCGTTCATTTTTGTTGTTGTTTTGGCATCGTAAGAGAATTCGTAGACGTTTCCTGGTTGGTAATCGAATTTTTTGGTGTCTGAAAATATTAAAGATTTTAAAGTATGACAGCATCGGAAAGTAGTTTAAACACTGTTGCTTGTAATTTGATTCGGAAAATAGAATTTTGTCAAAAACATGAAATTCTGTGAAACTATCTGCTAAAATGGCATGACACAAAGTCTTTAAGGTTTTCTTTTATTTATTTTAAATAAAAGATAAAAGTGAAGCTTCGAGTCAAATTGTGAGAATCATGACACGTGGGGAAATGTCTTTCTGTTTAGAATTCAGAAAAACATGAAAGATTCGCAAATTCTGATGTTTACCAGACAATCTAAAATAGTTGTATTTCTTTCCAATAATATTTTTTCAAAATGTTAACCTATCGCATGAAGTGTAACTGGCACTGACCCTTTTTAAACGCTTAATTGCTTGATAGAGATTTCAAGGGACTACTAATTAGAAAATAGTTATTAAAACTCTCGGCAGAGTAGGTTGAATGGTGGCGAAGAAAATTAAAAATGAAACGCGTAAAAAATTATGTTTTAAAACAATAAATTTTGGAACAGTTCCAAGGAGAATCGAATCCATAATAATAAAGGAACTGATAAGAGTCTGTAAAATTGAGCCAAATCTATGTTCTCAACATTTTCTCCTTTCGCCGATAAGAAGAAGACATGATTACAAGTATTTGATAGTATTAAAATTATTTTTTTACATAAGCTCACATCGCGTATTGCAATAAAACATTACTAATAATATTGCCAATATCAATTTCTCTCTCTCTCCGTTGTATTAAACCAAGCAAGAGAAGAATCCACGAGGGAGAAGAGAAAGTATCCCTTTGGGAGAAGGGAAAGTATCACTGCCGAAGATAGTGTCACAATGTATCTGAACTTATTTGGCCCTAAAAAATTAAATAGAGAGTTTGTTTACGATACGTTATATGTCCAAAATGTGTGTATTTTTACAAATGATGTTAAACAAGGAACAAAGCTTATTCGTGTTCATCTCTAAGATAGGGATGTGGTTATATTGACCAGGAACACAATTATCTTTACAGGAATATTCTTGGTAAGATGTTGAAACAAACAAAGGAAGTACTATACCATATATTTTTAAAACAAGATGAAAACCGTTTGGTAAATAAATTATATATAAATGTGAAATTTTCGAGGAGGGTCTTTTCTATAAACGACCCCTACCCCAGGTCGACAAACAGTCGAGAAATCATCTGTCCAGGAGTCGCGAGACACAAAAAAGACAACCGCATTTTAGGTAAAACCAGACACATATAGAACAAGAGAATTGTAGACAAAAATCTGGTTATTACTTCAGCGTTTTAATTAGATTTTCCAAATCGCCATTAGAGAACATAATTTTACAGTAGATAATAGGAACATTTTATTCAGCCATTTTTTTATATTCAATAAACCTCTGAGAATTATCAAGAGTAATGCCCATTTTTATTGATGAAGTTCTTATTCCAGCTTGATTTCGGATCGGTCCTGAGACATAAAGCAAAAAAGGTTTTGCCGCGGACAGGAATTACGCAATATTGTCTGTGGTACACAACATGTATAGAAGGATCCACACTAGAATTCGCCGTTATTCACAATATAGTAGGACAATGACACGCCGAAAACAACGAAGGAAGGGAAAAGAAAGCCGGATCATCCGTAAGGGTCGGTTTTATTCAGCAAAAGTAGCGGAGCGATAGAGCAAGAGAGGAGAAGAAATGAAGGCGGACTTTGGTGAAAAGAGACAGCGCCCTGAGCCGAGGAAGTGGGATGTGTGAGTTGAAAAGTCATGAGTCTTGTTAGACGCATTAATCGTGAAGGTTAGAAAAGTTCTTCGGAAAGCGTCCATAGCTGCAATTCTTATTTCTTCACGAACATCTCTAGGAGTGAAACAGCGAGACAAATGAGATACAGCCTCACGTGAATGACCAATGTTGCCACTTGCTCGAAGAGCAAAGATAATTCTTCTGGCATCACCATCCTGGGTGTTGCAATCGTGGGTGTGATCAATCAATTTTTTGAGAAGAGTAGTGATTGCGGAATCTTTTCTGCAGTCAGGTCGTACGAGGCAATAACTCTTTCTCAAGTCAAAATATGTACATGTACTGAATCTATCGTCGATGGCATAGTGTCACTATTGATCAAGAAGCTTGACTTTATTTAAATCGAACTCTTTCAATGAATGCTGCTGTTAATAACCGCAAAAGTTACTACAGGCCTCGTTACTGAAAACGACAGACAAAAGGCGGTAGAAAATCTTTCTTTTTGAAGTTCGAAAATCCACTGAAAAGTTGTTCATACATTTCATATATATTTCATATAAAACATATATAAAATATATATTTCATATAAGAAGATAATCCTCTTAGTCTTAATCTGTTGCTGACTTTCTCTGATCGTTATTGAAGAGACCAATAAAGATTTCTCTTTTGAGAGTTTAGTGCAACATAATGTAATGGCTGCAGAATTCCATATTTTGGGATTTGAAAATTTCAGTTTAAAGGTATTTTCATTATCGCTCACACTCATACACATTTAATTGAATTAAGTGATTAGCTTATATAAATCGATTGAATTTTTCAATTTTGTTTCTGGTTTATTTTTTTTTTTGTTGACATGGATAAAAATTGAAACTGAAATTTCAGACAAGACATTTGTGCTCGAATATGATTCTGACAAAAAATTTCTTTTGAATTTCAAACTCGATTAGAAGAACTGTAAAGAATTCCTCCTTTGGAGAATCAACTTAATTGTCGGATTTTACAAGTTTTAATAGCAATTCTTATCGGATACTTTCTTTACTTGAAGTTGATATTAGAACTACTAGATTATCTCAAAAGTGAAGTATTTTCGTTTAGTTTTAATATTTAATTCCAACTGAATTTCATTTAAACCTGTTGCAAAGTGACAGCCGTCAATATCAGTTTTGAGACGAAGGTTAATCCCAAGAAATTAATTTAAAAGCCAACTGTAATATTGGACTTACCGTGACATTGCACTGCACATGAATTGGGATCTCTGAACTGGTGCACTGGGCCTGAAAGAAAAAAGGTTTCTCTTTCAATGAATACAAAACATCACAAAGAGACAGAAAGAAAGATATGTGAAATAGATAACTGTTGACTGTGAACACGAAGAGGTAAAGATTACAGTGATCGAGAAAGCATTCTCTGTAGGAAGAAGTTGAAACTTTATTGTGGATTGATCTAGAATTCAAAATATATTATTAATTTAACATATATTATTCATGCTCTCTCCCTATCGTTCTATCTCTCTCTTTATATATATATATATATATATATATATATATATATATATGTGTGTGTGTGTGTGTGTATGTGTTGTTTGAAATTAGGTATTTATATATATATATATATTTATTACAAGTCATAGTTTAGAACATGGTGTTCTAAACTATAACTTATATTAAATATTCTTTCTCTCTCTCTCTCTATATATATATATATGTATGTGTATGTGTTTAAAATTAGCTATATATATATATATTATAAGTTATAGCTTAGAACATTCATTGCTCTATTTCTATATTGAGTACTGTTTTAAATTAATGTTTTGAACGTTGTTAATACTTTCTTCGTTCTTTATTCACTTGGATATATATATATATATATATATATATATATATATAGTCATCCGCAGACAGATCTGTTTCGCTGTATCACAGCTCTCATCAGTACGGTTAGACAGTCGATTGCTTTTTACCCAGAATTGAAATCCGACCTCAGTCGGCGATTCTACCTCTGAGCTACGGGCGCTCGGTAGCAGGAGGCAGATTTTTTAGCGTGTATATTATCATTATACACGCCCAATAGCTGATAGTGCTCTGATTCATTGCTGAATGAACTATGCGTAGATGCCAGAGTAGCTACTGTTTTTCAAAGTCTACCATTCTTTCAGAGTGCCCAATCAGGGTGTGAGAGCGTAAATGTATCCATCCAAGTGAAGTGTGGGTAGTATTGGAGATAGAGTGTTTGTACATATGGACAGCTTATGCAGAAGATCGCTTTAGACGTTAAACTGGTAATCACCGTCCAGTGTTGACACCTATGTCAACTCACTCTCTCTTTCTATATCTCTCTTTGTCTCGCTATATATGGCAGGGAAGCTAATCATCCTTGCTTCTAGGATAATTTGAGAAAATGAGAAGCGAATGAAACGTAATTAGGTTTTTGTCAGGTTTCATTTTGAACTCAATGTTTTTATATTATTTCTCGTCTTAAACTTGGATTTGTTTATTATTTATCTTCATTTTATTTTGTATTAATGCAATTTATTGTTAAGTTTATTTATTTTTTGTTTCCATTATTCGATTTAAAAGTTTGGTCAGTCAGTTATTAAATAAAGTATATTAGATTTCGATTATAGGTTATTAGCTAGTCTTTGGAATTGAAAAGTGGTTGTAGATAGCATCATAGGAATGCCTTTTAGTCTTTATATTTGGAATGTAAACAAAAGATAAAAGTTTATATTTTTTACACACGAACTATTATCACCATCTTTCTTGTTGCTATGACAACGTTTCAGCAGTTGTGTCCACTGGCATTCACCAGGTGTTTGTCAATCGACATAACCTTCAGAAAACTTCAAGTTAAACTTAATATTTAATTTACAGGGCAGACTGTTCTCGTTCGGTGTAACGCTGTGATTGCAACAACAAAGATGAGGATAATAGTCCGAGTGTAAATAATGTAAATTATGTACTTTTCACCCCCAGAGAGATTCAGACAGAAGCAACATAGAGCTTAATTCCAGTTTCAGACACGCAAACCATTTCCCATTATTCTGCCTGCAACCTCAAAAGAATTCCAAAGACGAAAAAAATATTAATTCATAAATTAAAGCAAATAAAAAGAAGAAATTAAAAAAAACAAAAAAAAAACAAACTAAAATGGCAATTCGGAATAATGAATGAGAATAAATAAATAAAAATGAAATAAAATATGAAAATAAACAAAAGAAATAATTTTAAGGACATGACTACAATAATCTAAAAAACATTATCGTTGAGAAAAAATAAAAAACAAAAAAAACTGATAAATATTGGTTTCACCGTTTTTCTGCACCCATAAGTCTCCAAATTGTCTAAGGATATAGAATATAAGAAGGGGGGTGCAACATCTCAGATCGTGGAAGATGTAAAAGCATCAGGCATTATGCAGTATTGATTTCTATGATTAAACCGTTTTCTCATGCTTTGTGTCCGACATTGAGCGATTTTCCTCTAAGAGAAAAAAAATCATAGAGGTGTAGTCATATTTGAAAAGTATAAATTAATAAAAAATATGATCACATGCTTATCTTTTGGGAAGTTTCGATGTAACGTTTCTCTTCATTTTGTCTTCTGATCAGTCATTTGAAAACAATGTTTTATCATTCGTATGCAATAATGTTAGACAGGAAAATTGTTTACAATTTACGATTGAATATCTGAGCAATCCATTCTCTTAAGGCAAACGCCGCGAAATATTCATTATTCCTTTGAACACCTGGTGGCACGGGGTACTGTCTTACATTAGTGGATAGCATGTGTATAAGCGCGCCTCTATCTATCTCCATCTATCTCCCACACTTTCTCTCTCTGTATATATATATCCCCCCCCACTCTCTCTCTCTCTCTCTCTCTATATATATATATATATATATATATATATATATATCCGAGTGAATACAGAACGAAGAAAGAATTTTTACAGCGTCCAAAACATTAATTTAAAACAGTGCTCGATATATAATATATAGAGCTGTGAATATTTATTATAAATTATATTTTAGAACATGTACATAATTTTTTTTATATATATCCAGTATATATATATAAAATTATGTACATGTTCTAATATATATATATATATATATATATATATATATATATATATATATATATATATGTAATTTTGTTATTACAATGTTTTAAAAAAATTTTCATGTTCTTCTTCAGGTGATATGTATGGAACACTTTTTTTAAAAAAAAGTAAATGCTTGAATAGTATACGTTAATCTTTCACTTTTTGCATCACTTTTTAATGTTAAAATTTTTTAAATATTTATTAGGATCAGGTTCTTGGAATTTACCTTCCTACTCTTCCACTTCGGATTAAAGAAAAACACACACACACACACACACACACACACACACACACACACACACACACACACATATATATATATATATAGTGAGAAGAAAACTAAACACATCATTGAACGGTTATAAATCCAGAATTTATTTCAGCAATGTAATTTTTTGGGGAATTGCCTCGTTCATACCATTGATGAATAAATAAGTGTCAATTTCACTCAGAATATTTTGAAAAAAAAGTTTATAGCAGAATAGATACATCAAATCACTCAAAAGAACAAAATAAATCAATATGAAAAATGTGACGTCATTACAGTCAGTCAGTTAAGTGCCATATGTGATACACACTTGGGCAATCATGTCTCGAAAGAGACATGACTGACTGGGCAGAACATTATCCCGCAGTAGGTTGCCATTACTTTCTGCGTTTGATTGGTTGCTGACCAAAGCTATAGAACCCAATCTGTCCTGTTATTTAACCCATAACTAGAGGGAAGAGATCGATTACTACCTTTCCCAAGGGTATTTGCGCGTAAGTGAATGCAGTGAATTGAACTGGAAATCGAACTCGGCTCCGAGTCGATATCCATTGCATTGCATATTGCCGAGTTTTCTGATTTCATCAAACTTCTAATCGAAAGAACTTTGATGTTTTCAAAGATGAAACTAAGCCAGGACAGAGAAACGGAATTTGGGAAGCATTAACTGTAAAATGGTTAAAGAACTGGAGAATGAAAATCGGTACTTACCAGCTTCGGTAAAAACTAACAAAGTTGTTAGATATAAGATTCCGAAAGAAGGCATCTTGACAGTTATTGTAAATTAAAAAAAAAAAAAAAGGTTCAGAGAATCCTCCGTTAAATACGGCGTTTGTCGCTGTTTCGCTTTTATACTTTCATTTCACAATACAAGGCGGCCAAAAGTCATCGTCGCCTATTGATCAGCTAGTTTACTTTAAAGTAAATATTGATAAATTAAGATCAATTTTCTCCTTTAAGGAAACGATGCCACTTAATTGGGTCACCGGGTTTGAAAGTAACAAAAAATCATTTATCAGTTTTTGTCAGTGTCAAATACTGAGAGTAAAGAGGAATAGCCATAACAATGCTTACACGTACATTGACACCTTTGTAAGCCCTTGACTGGAACGGATTCTACAAGTACATTGTCACCCTTATAAGCCTTTAATTTGAACGGATTTTACAAGTACAGTAAACAAGAGTAATTTTTCTGGTCTAGAAATATTTACACTGTTCGTAACTGTTGTCTTCATCTTTGTTGTTATATTTATCCAGTTGAAGTAATCCAGACTTGACACAAAGTATTGTGAGTTCAATACCTGGCTACAGAGGTTAACAAAAACTTGGAGATCTGAATTACTAAAGAAAAATAACTGAAACTGATAAATCTGAAAGGACAACAAAGATAAGGATAACCGTCCGAACAATGTAAATAGTTACAATAAATAATCTCAGAAATATAGACATATATTGGTCTAGAAATCAATGGACGATTTAGTATTGGAAGTGCCTGGATATCGGGATGACAATGTGTCCAGGAGACACAGAGTTGACAGGAAAATAATTTGGTGCGAAGGTTTTATGCTGATTATTCCTCTGTTTATTGGATGAACAGTATTTGAAAGAAGCCCTTCGACATTCGAAACATGATTTTATATTTTTTACAGCAAAGAGAATATTAAGCGATAATTTGTCATCTGTAGCGGTTGGTTGATGGGAAAACACGTGAAACATATCTTCTTTTATGTGCCATGTCCTTCCAGGACGTAAGCGAGCATGGCTTTCCACACCTCCCTGTCCCTGGTGGCTCTTAGCACGCCTTCTCCTGTGACACCATGCAACCCTCGATCAGTCATCCACCTGATCAGGTCCTTCAAATATATTATCCGCTGCTTTCCTCTGTCTCTCCCCTTTTCCCCTTTATCTGGCCTGTTAGTATCAGGTTCTCCAAGCCCTCCTTCCTCATTGCAGGTCTCAGGAACTTTAGTTGTCTCTTCCTGATGCTCAGTATTAATTTCCTTTTCGTCTTCATCCTTTCCAAAACCTCGTCATTGCTCGCATGATCGGTCCATGATATCCGTAGCATCCTTCTGTAGAACCTAATTTCAGCTGTTTTTCCTTCATCTTCAAAGATATTGTCCAACATTCACCACCATATTGAAGAACCGACATCACATAGCAATCTAGTACTCTCCTTTTTGTTTCTAGCGAAATTGTCCTGTTTCTTAATACTTTACTCAACTTCTGGAATGCCTTCTTTCGCCATGCTAATTCGCCTTCGGATCTCAGTGTCGCACTTTCCGTCTTCTGTTAAAACACTTCCTAGGTATTTAAATTTCTGTACCTGGTTGAGTTTAGAGTCCCTCACCTGTAATTGGCATTTTGGGCTGCCCTTTTTGCTGATGACCAAGCATTCGGTTTTCTTGCAGTTTATTTGTAGTCCTTTCTTGTCACTCTCTTCAGCTACCTTCTGCAAGAGGTCTTGTAGTTTTCTTTCTGTGTTTGCTATCAGTACTGTATCATCTGCGTACCTTATATTGTTTAAATTGTGGCCTCCGATGACGAATCCTGGCACAAACATATCACATAGCCATAATTCGTTGAGTAACATAGTATTAAATAATGATCATTAAGTTTGTCCAACAAATCAATTGACAGAGAGATTGATCTAAGCTTCTAGATTAATTTTTTGTATTAATTGTATTAATTTTTTGTATGAATTTTGTGTTGTGATGTTAACCATGTTTTTCTGTCCATTCATTTCATGGTATCAACTGTATGTTTCCCAATAATTTGAAATGACAAACGCTAAATTTTAATAAAATTTATAAATGGGAAGATGCTATTTGAAATAAAGCTAAACTAATGGATATTAAAAAAGACGATATTACTTAACGATATTTAAAAAATAGACATTCTTGTATAATTCTAAATATTTTTTCTTGATGTACAACTAATACAACTCAAAAGAGTGAATCATTATAAGATAAGAAAAATGATTGATGTGAACGGAAGAGTAGAGATTCTTGAGATAATTTTGTCTGCGTGGAACTTCCACCATATTATTAGAATTCGGAGCAAAGCAGGTCTTAGCTGTAAAAACTTATTAGAATTAAAGAATGGACCTTGTGCAAGCATTTGGCATGGAAATCGCGACGTTGTGTCCCTGGGAGGAGGTTACAGAGTGGAAAACATGTCATTCCCCTTAAGACCGTGTAAATGACTTTGGCTCTTATTCTTGCTAGAAAGTTACGTTGGGTTGACCCACTGCCAGATATGGCAGCAACACATCTTTTCGTTTCATCTAATCTGGCTCTTGTCCATGTAAAGTATGAGAGGTGGGGTCTAAAGTATGAGAGGTGGGGTCTAAAGTACTTTCTGAAGACGTACAAAGACTCGATCATTTTTCTAACATCTTTGGTTGGCAGTGGTTCGTATATTTGAGTTTAACTTGACATCTGCAGTGAACGTGAATCCTAACAAACATTTGAAACAAAGAATATCATAGAAGGAGAGCAGCCGTTCATAGTGAGTGATTCATGGATTATTATTTTTGTGACAGAAATTTAACCCTTTTAATGTGATTTGAAAGACTGTTTAATTTTCAGGCCTACATGATGTTAATTGATCTGATTGATTAGGCATTGTTAATTGATTTGAATCATTGGCCAAGTTTAATTGGAAAATTGACAAACCTTCTATCTATGAAAATCTCCGAGTTTGATCGTCGATGTTGAAATGACACAAGATCTAGTTTTTGAGCTATTGAAAGCTGCAAGCCAATTTCACCACATTGTCCTGTTTGAACTCTGTCTGAAGAGAAGCTGCTCATTGTGAATCGCCATTTGTAGAGGTGATTCAGTAAACAGTTTTATCATCTGTATAGATGTTTGATAATTACCAGATAATAGCATATGCAGGCTAGTTTGATTTTGTTTTATCAACTTTAAACATTCAAGAATATAAAAATGGAGCTGAGAGAATATTTATTTTATTTTTTGTTTTGTGTGTTGATAAAACATCGAATGTTTTGTATTGGGTGTTGATCAAACATTCAATGTTTTGTTTTGGGTGTTGATTTCTATTATTTTTAGGTTTTTTGCAGTTGTAAGTGATCCCATTTGTGCTTTCGGCATGCATGTTGTGTCACGAAATTGACACATTTGCATGCTGGATTAAATGTACCCACAGGTTGTTCTGGTTTGCTTGATGCAGGTGCAGTCGTCTTGAGAAGCAAGTAATGGTGTGTTCGACATAATTGTTTATAATGTATTCGGATATTAATACCTCCCTTCAAGAAACTTAGAAAATGTTTAAAATAATAGTCTAGGTACCCCCACTAAATCGCTAAAAAACAGCATAGTATGAATAAAAAAGTTCCTAACTTAATAAAAACGAACTTTTCAATCAAAATGCTTTTATTATTATTAAGAGGGAAAATAAAAGTAATTTTAAATTATTTTTTAAAATTTTTAATCCCTTCTAACATGTTCGAAAATTTGGCAGAAAAAACCAAAACGTTACGACTGTTTACAGTGGAAAATGTAATAATTACATTACCCACTTCCGGTGACAAACACATTAATTTGGGAATTCTCGCAAAAATCAAATAATTGTCGGATTTTAATTAAACTTTTAGTACTCATTCACAAATGAATGAAATTATTTTTGAAGGTATTACGTTTAAAAAGTCTTGCTAAAAATATTTTTTGTTAGCTCTGTTACCCGCCCTCCAAGTAAATCATGAAATTTTAATAAATTTTAAAGTGTTACGGTCTATAATTTTATCAGTTAAACGCAAACTCATTGGGGAATATAAATCATTTATTTTTTTCAAATTTTGCCTCTGTATCCGAAAATCTGCCCCGAAGAGTAAAATAAAAAAATGCAATAAAACTCTGATATTATTTAATTTGATAAGCTTTTAATTGCTTGAATAAATAATAAAAATTAAGGACGTTATAGTCTGAAAAAAAGTTTCGATTACTAATGAAATTTTAAAAGAATTGTTTTCATTTTTTTGTTATAACAATTTATAGAATTCGAAAATATTTTTTAAATCTTCAAAGAACTGTTGCGGTTAGATTTTTTAGTTAAGAATTGATGATTATATTGCCTATCGAAAATTGAAAAGTTTAATAAAAATGGCTTTGTCTCCATATTTTTAAAATAATAATTTTTTTTTGTATGGTAAGTTCTATGTGCAAATTAAAAAGTCAGAATTTCCTTCCTTACCCGAAAAACTTCGTACAATTTTGTCACTTATAAACGCCGTACACTTTTTATCTCTAATCAAGAACCTGTCAACATGTTCTTGATTTACGGCGCGGACAGGTCAGAAAGTTCAAATCTGTGATTAAGAAATAATTTTATTATAAATTTCACACTATAAATAAGTAATACTTGTGTATATCAGACTAATTTAACATAAAATTTGATAATTTTCTAACAGATGCATATTTTGTTTTTGCAAGATTTCTAAAACCGAGAATTAACTTTTATTTACAAATGTGTCGATCGCTCAAAATGGCGGCAAAATTCAAAAATTGAAAAAAAAAAAGCTTAAACTTTTATAATTCAATCAATATAATCTCTGTTTGAAATAAATCAAAGAGTATTTTGCTTACTGGAAATAGTAAATTTAATCATTTAGCTTTCAATTAAAAGTAAAATAAAAGTTTTAAGAAAACTGTTTCATTTAAAAAAAATCAGTTTAAATGTAACTATGCATTTTTTCGCGATTTACTTAAATAAAACAGTCGATATCATTAAAAATACATAATAGATTGCGAAATAATATATATATATATATATATATATATATATATATATATATATATATATATATATATATATAAAGAGAGAGAGAGAGAGAAGGCAGAGAGGATGGAAGAAATGTTTATTTGACCTGGGTACGTTTATCGATTAGGTTGACGTTTCCATTTTCTTCTGAGCCGATTTAATCCTACTATGAGATTGGCAATCACAACTCATCATTTATTATTGAAATAGGTAAGTAGAAATGTAAGTTTTATTCGAACATTTTCTTCTCTCGCAGTTCTTGCATGTAGAACTTTCTCCCGGATTGTTGCTGCCCTGAATCCTATAATCACCTTTTTGAACACTGTTCTTTTATTAACCTTTTCTCCTCATTAAACCTTCCCGTTTTTTTTCTTTCTTTTTTTTCTAAACCCCGACCAACCCTTAGAGTCCCAATGGAAATATTCGACTTGTTTGGGATGAAAGGATAAAATGTTCAGCGTTGACGGAAACAAAGCAACAGAAAAAAATTCTTTTACACTATTATATATATATACTTTAATATCCAAGCGGAAAAAGCAGGAAGGTAAATCCCCAAAACCCGATCATTCAACATCCTTGAATTAATCCTTTTTAATTTATATATATATATATATATATATATATATATATATATATATATATATATATATATATGTTATTTTAGTTTTTTATGTCTGGGTCTGTGTGTGCATGCGCGTGTATGTGTGTGCGTGTGTGTGTAAAGCACTTTCTGGTAATAATTATGACTGAAATAATATTTTCAGGAAATTTTAGCCCGACTATTCTTTGAACTAAAATTGTGAAAGCTAACCGTTATATTCAGTAAGAAGGATTAAATTTACCAAAATGAATATCATTTTCTGGTTGAACTTTAGCGATTTCCTATGTTGTGAATGCAATCGAAATGGCAGAAACTAAGGTACCATTATAATCGATCGAAAATAGGGAATTAGAAACCGTATTGTAGACTTTAGTTGATCATTACCTGATTTTGATTCACTGTTACGCATCGTTAGGGTTCAATGACTGAAAATCCGGCCCCTTCATCCATAAATATTGGTTTCGAATTAAAAATCCACTTTGGACATAAATAAATGTAATCGGTAAATTGTGGTCCCCATTACAATATTAAGAGGCCAATTAATTAGACATTATATAAATAATAAAAAAATAACAAATTCTACAGGTTCCTATTTTCACTTCTCTACTCAAACAAATATTTTCTTTGTCTCATATCACATTTAGATCTATCTATCTATCTATCTATCTATCTATCTATCTATCTATCTATCTATCTATCTATCTATCTCAGTCTGTTCATATCTATCTATCTATCTATCTATCTATCTATCTATCTATCTATCTATCTATCTATCTATCTCAGTCTGTTCATATCTATCTATCTATCTATCTATCTATCTATCTATCTATCTATCTATCTATCTATCTCAGTTTGTTCTATATCTATCTATCTATCTATCTATCTATCTATCTATCTATCTATCTATCTCAGTCTGTTCATATCTATCTATCTATCTATCTATCTATCTATCTATCTATCTATCTATCTCAGTCTGTTCATATCTATCTATCTATCTATCTATCTATCTATCTATCTATCTATCTATCTATCTAAGCTTATTCATATCTATCTATCTATCTATCTATCTATCTATCTATCTATCTAAATAGGTTCTTATCTATCTATGTATGTTTTTCAGCTTTTCCCTCTTATGTCACAGTTGAACCCAAAGTTAAACTTCCGCAGCTCCATTAAATTTCGATACAAGCAAGACAATTTATTATAATTTGTAATGAAAAGATAATTGAAATTCTTAAAAAGCATATATTTATGTAGTTTTTAGTTTCTTATAATTTAACATTTAATGAACTAATTTTGACAATTTTTTAGAATATGTTCTTTAGAATTATATGGAAAAAAATTTAATTAATGACCTTTTAAATATTTTGTGACATATTTACGATCCTCTAACGGCACACCGGTTGAAAAACCCTGATCTATCTGTTTACATCTACGTATGTTTGCGAAAAAAAAACGTTTTTGCTCGGCCGACAACCCTTAATAATAACAATAGAATAATAAACATATCTCATGTTTGACTATGTTTTCAGTCTTTGGGGAAGTGGCTTGGGTCCAGAAATTTTGACAATCTGCTCTCGTATATATAGATGTAGCAACATCAGAATATCAGGCCCAATCGAATGTCTATGAATAGAAAACAAAATAATTGAGCCCGTGTCCCCAGTGATGAATGACATGATTACAGTTTGCTGGATCCTATTACAAGAGTGAGAATATAAAATTAATCTTATAATAGAATCATTCTTTGGTAAACGCCGCCAAATCAACGTACTAGGAATCATTTTTTTATCTATTTTCTCCAGAATCCTTCAAGAAATGCGACCTAGTTTTAAATGACCAAAAGTGTTTCTGAGAACCTTTTTTCTAAATTTCGTAGTTCATTCGTGTCAAATGCTGTCGAGAATGTTTCTATTAAAACTTTCAGCAGGCTCCGACTTCTCTGAGACTTTCAGATGAACTGATCTTAAGTGAATTTATTTGTCATCTTTTTAAAGAAAAAATATTTGATATTTTTTAAAAAGTTGTGATAAGAGCTAGTTATCCTCCTTACTATCATGAATGGATAAGTAGTCCTGAGTAATTGTCTAAGGAAGAAGAGAAATCTATTGCAATGACTTGCCTAGTTGAGTATTAACTATCACGACCGACTCGGTCGAGGTAAGTGTTGTGTCTTGTCACATCACAACAGCTGGCACCAAAAATGGTTAATTACTTATTGTATTAGTGGTGGACAAAGATTCTTTTTTTCCAACTTGTGAAATCAGTAGGACAAAAGAATCTCAAACAACGGAACGCTAAAACATTTGAAATTGGAAGCAAATTTTCCAGTTAAGCAATTAAAAATGAAGGATTTGAAAGCATTAATGTCGGAATTAATAAAACAACAGCAGAAACAATGACAATAACGACAAGAACAGCAACAACAATTCCAGAAAATATTCTTGAAACAACAAGTACAACAATAAAAAAACTGGAACGTTTTTTCCGAAGAGTAAAAGTAACGAAATCACGTCTACTTTTATCTCAAAGGAACTCGGAATAAATGCATTTGGTGATTTGAAGCATACTACAGACGCTATTTGGAAATGAAAAAAGACTTTATCAGCTGGACGGACGAGGAAAAAGTGCGCGTGTTACTAAGGCCCACGGAACATAAAAATTGAAGAAAGTATTGTGTTAAGGAAAATTTTCAAGGAATGAAGTTTATTGTTCAAGACAATTTGGCGGTGCCTAAATTTTGTAAAAAAAAAAAAAAAAAAAAAGTTAGTATCGTAAATAAGCAATGTGAAAAGATCAAATTATGCTTAACAGCCATCAGTTTAAGTGGTTGATCTTTGTACAAGGGATGACAGCAGATAGAGATGCAGAAATCCGTTCTACTAAGCAAAAATAGGACTCAAAATCGACCTTACAACCTGTATTTGTAGAGTGTGCTGGATTGCTATGTGATGTCAGTTCCTCAATATGGCAGTGAATGCTGGACAATATCATCAAAGATAAATCTTGAAGCAACTGAACTGTGGTTCTACAGAAGGATGCTGGGGATATCGTGGACCGAGCATGTGAGCAATGATGAGGTTTTATAAATGATGGAAACGAAAAGGAAATTAATACTGAGCATCAGGAAGAGACAACTGAAGCTCCTGAGACATGCAATGAGGAAGGAGGGCTTGGAGAACCTGATACTAACAGGCCAGATAGAGGGAAAAAGAGACAGAGGAAAGCAGCGAATAACATATTTGAAGGACCTAATCACGTGGATGATGGAATGAGGGTTGCATGGTGTAACAGGAGAAGGCATACTCAGAGCGACCAGGGATAGGGAAACGTGGAAAGCCATGATTGCCTACGTCCTGAAAGGATAGGGCAGATAGAAGAAGAAGAAAAGAATAGCGAATTTTCAAGATATGGCTAGAATAGGGGAAAGAGACGTATCTCACATAAATTCGGTTCGTCCCAAATCATATAGGAAAACAAAATATATTACAAAACGAAATTCCTGTTCTTTAAAGAACAAAAAATGTTTGAACCGAAAAAGTTTGGGACACAAGATTTTTTTTATTGTAAAAGAAAAAAAATTGTCAAAATTCAAGATTATTGTAAAAGTAGCAGATAAGCGTTAAAAAAGAAAATGTCTAATCGTGAAAATAAATGGAAGAAATGCAAAGTTTCATAGTGACACGGGGTCGGATTTGATTCTTCTAAACAAAGAGACTTGACAATTAATTGGTAAACCAATATTAACATTACCCCCCTAAAATAAAAACATTACCCCCCTAAAATAAAAACAAAAGAAATAAATTATTCTCGGCGTGTTACTGAGCAGAAATTTGAATTTAAAGGTGAGTTCACATTAGATTATATCGTTTTATGAGAAAACATTGAAGTTTAAATCATTGATGATGTAAAGAAATATTAACTTGTTCGGAACAGATTGGGTGCCGCACCGGTTCAATTTATGATATTTGCCTGTGAATTCTTTTTGAAATGAAGTCGATGGCTTTTCTAGCAACACCGAAAGGCTAAAAAAGAGCTGAAAAATCAATTTCCGGAAGATTTTCCTAAAGGATTAGAAAGATGCACGAAAATTAACGCCATATTCCACTTAGAAGAAAACGTGGTAGCAATTTTTAGACCAAAGAGGAATATGCCTTTTCAACTTTGGTTACTATAAATAAGGAATTAGATCGCTTGGAAAATATGGTAGTGATCTCCAATAGCGATTGGGCCTCCCCAACCCTCTATTCGACAAAGAAAAATAACAAAATCTGTGTATGCGCCAATTTCCCCTACGGGGCAAAATGATTGCCAAAAGCCTGACATTAATCCCCTGCCAAACCAATAACAAATTTTAAAAATGGTGGAAAAAAAAAGTTGGACTTGTCACACGCATATTTGCAAATCTAGGTTGATGAAGAATGTTTAAGACATAATAATCAATACCCACAACGGATTATACAAGAATTAAAGAAGAACCTGGAATTTTTCAGAAAGTAATGGGCAAAATATTGAACGATCTAAATTTCGCGATCGCCGACTAAATTGAAAATCGAACGCAGCACATAAAGCACTTGGAGTTTTTCAGAAAAATAAAAGAATATGGGTTTAACTTAGCCGATGAGGAATGCGAATTTTTCATGACGAAAAGTAAATATTTGGGCCAAAATCATCGACGAAAACGGTACGAAACCAGACCAAAGCAGAGTAAGTGCGGTTAAAAATATACCCTGCCCAACAAATGTGTCATCTTTTACAAGCATTTCTAGACTTCACAAATTATATTTTCCTTCTAACATGAACTTTTGGGGAGCACCATAAAATAATTTATTATAAAAATTGGACAGCCGAATACCAAAAAGCACTCGGAAAAATTAAAAATATCCTAATGTCGGACTTGTTTCCCTAGAAGTTTGATCCCAAATTAGAAATAATCGTGGCGTTCGACGCTAGTAACAACTGTATCGGTGCCGTAATTATGCAGAATCTCAAAGAAGTCCTGTAAAAGCGATAGCAGATGCGCCAAGAAAACTTTTAGCGGCTTAAAAGAATTAGAGTCAGACAGAGAAAAGGCATTGGGAAAAGATGTTTGCTGTGAAAAGATTTCACAAATTCATCTCGGTAAAAGGCTCATTCTACAAACGGACCATCGTCCATTGTTACCTTATTTCGGATCAAAACATTGTATTCTGACACACACAGTGAGTCGACTACAGTGATTGAGAGACAATTCTGTTAAATTGCAATTTTAAAATGAAATTTCTGCCATCAAAAAAGCCAAGTAACGCAGATAGTTTGGTGAGAGTCTTACATAAATTATGAGATCCTTTAGAAGGATTCGGTAATATTTCAGTGCTAAGAGTTGAGAACTAAATGAAGAACCTTCTCTGCAATCAACCGGACGGCATCAAGCAGTGACGATAAATTGAATTAAGATAAAAGCACAGGTGGATACTTTTATAAGAGAAACAAAGAAGAAAGTGAAGTGAAAATTAAAGAAGAAAAATTAAATTAAACGAAAATTGACCAGGACAATATTTTCTCAATCTGCGATGAGGTATTAATGTTTAGTTAAAGAATGGTAATGCCTACATCTCTTCAGAAAAAGGATGTTGGAAGATTTTTATACTGGTAATCCGTGTATCTCTAGGATGAAATCCCCCATTCGCAGCTGTCTACTGGTTCAATATCGACAACGACATAGAGGGATTGATAAAAGCGTGTAGAGGTTGTGCCATCAGTTAAATTCCTCCCTTGGCCAAAGACAGGCACATCGTGGTTGAGATTACACATTGACTATTGTGGGAACGATAAATGGTGTCTACTACTAGCTAATTGATATCAGCAGTTTTTCCAAATGGCCAAAAGTTTTAAAATGCAAGTGTTCACTTTGTAAAATTACAATAAAATTCTTGCATGAATTATTTGTTACATACGGTATCCGTTATTCCGTTGTTTAGGACAACGATACACAGTTCCCTGCTAAAGAGTTTAAAAGTTTTTGTAAAGCCTTTGCAATAAAACATATCAGAATTCCACCCTACCTTCAACATATCAGAATTCCACTCAACCATCAAAGATCGAAAGGACAAGCAGAATACTTCGTCGATACATTTAAAAGCGCATTAAAAAAACTAATGGAGGTGAAACTAAGGATTTGTTATTAGAGCAGCTTTTTTTCCGTGCATATCAGGTGACATCTAATCGTTACCAAGATATCCGCTATGTCCACCGGTAGAACTATTGTTCGCAATGAAAATTAGACCAATTCGGCCTGACAAACTGCTGCCGAATAAAAAATGGTTGAAAACAAAAAAAACTTCAATGCCCCAAAATACTTGAAAACCGCCCCCCCCCAAAAAAAAAACAAAGATTGTTTCGAACTAACAATGAAAGGAAATGCTTGGAAGATAGGATATTTGAGAGAAGTATCGGAAACTTCTTGTACATCATAAAATGATTTACATGAAGGCATAAAAAATATGTAAATAAGAAAAAGGTACTCGGAGCATCTAAAAATAGGAATCGATGGTGTGGTTCTGCATGACGTTTTCAATGTACCTATGCCCAATATAACTCTAGAAAAAGGAAGTGTTGCATCTAAACCCAAAAAGAAAAAAAAATTTCTATTGGAAGTAAGCCTTAAAAGGGGAAATGTTGTGGTAAGAGTCAGTTACGCTATTTACTATCATGAAACGAACTGATCCATTCATGAAAGTTAGTCATGCGTAATTATCTAGAAGAAAAAGAAATTACTGTTGTAGTGACTTGTTAAGTTGAATATTGAATACTACTATGGCGAGTGAATCTATCG
This sequence comes from Ascarosepion bandense, assembly GCA_037127315.1. NCBI lineage: Eukaryota > Metazoa > Mollusca > Cephalopoda > Sepiida > Sepiidae > Ascarosepion > Ascarosepion bandense. Next base: position 1,415,936 of record JBBBDQ010002163.1, on the reverse strand, counting down.
AGTTAAGTGTTCGTGTCCCGGCCTCACATCACAACCGAATCTTTGAACGCCGCATTTTCCACCCAATGATTCAGTATTGAGTCAATCATCAAAGAAAGAGGCAAATATTTTTGTGGCCAACTAACATGGTGCAAACAACAAGAATCGAAAACATTCTAGAAAACTACATACACGAACGATTGTCCAATACTATTTGATTTACCCAACAGTAGAGGCGCACGAAATTCTATCGGGTTGGAAGCATTGTCTCGAAATATTTTAATAGGCAACATTCGACTCTTGCAGATGAAGTGTTAAAGGTCTCAGAGGTTAGAGTTCAAGGCCAAATAAAATCCACCATTGTCAAAGAATTGAGGCTCTTTTCACTTGCAAGAGGGAACAACACAAAATCCCTTGCCTTCATTTCTTTCACGTAGTCTTCTACAGTTGCTAACTTAGGAAATTTGAATTTAATTTCTCTCATTCTTTCATTAATTTCAACAATTTGGCAATAATCATTTTATTCTCCTTATCATTAAGTTCATTGTTCGTCAAAGGGAGTCTTGTTCAAAAGGAAATAGTGTTAATGCGATATTTATATGTAGTGATGAATTCTTGGAAGGTAGTAGAGAGGGAGAGTTCGAAGATCATGAATCTATTATAAACTGCTCTTTTATTTTGAAAGAAATGTTTATAGCATATGGTCGATTTTGATGGCGAAATGATTCGGTTTAGATCGTACAGATCTACCTACCCCTACAATTATGAAAATAAGACAGTAACGACCACTACTGATTAGTCATTTCAACCATATTTGTAAGAAATTCTAGTTATTAACATAAAACAAACGTCATAGATTAAAATGTTTCTGCCTCTCCATTAATCAGCGTCGATGACGAGATGCTTGAAGTGACAGATTACTTAATCTATTTGAACTCTGCCATTACCAGCAAACCTATCGCTTGTCATGGAAATTGACAAACACATCGCCAAAGAAGAAGCGGCAGTGAGGGCCAAATTTAACCAGAAAGTCAGCTGACTATACGCACTAAACTAATGTTTATGTGTCCAGGAATGTGTCATTAGTGTTCTTCTTTAAGACAGCGAGACTTGCATAACAAACACTAGACAGGAAACCGACTTGAAATCCCCGCTCCCTACGACGCATCCTCGGAATCACATTAGGATACACTTTTGTGCTGAAGCAAGCAGACTCTTGGAGCATGCGTCTTCTTTGGCAACGCCGTCTTCGATGGCTTGGTCACGTACATGGAGTGAATGTTGACCGTATATGTCATGGGTCCCCTTACCTGTAACTCCAGAATGAACTCTTCCTAACACTACGCCTCTCACGAGAGAGAGAGAGAGAGAGAGAGAGAGAGAGAGAGAAAGAAAGAAAGAAAGAAAGAAAGAAAATTCTATTTTTCTACTTTCAGATATAACGGATGTCAATCAAGTTAGCTAGTTTGAAATGCGAAGGGCTTGAGAGATCGGAGTAAGGCGGCCCGCTTGGTTCGGGACCTCTTGTCTTTCGGCGTGGATGTGGCTGCGATCCAAGAGACTCACTTTGTTTGCGACGTCGATGCCTGTGTGCTGTCTAACGACTTTATCGTCTACTCGGCATTTGGGAACCGATTGGCCAGAGAAGATTCTTTGCTGGTCAAATGTGGCTCGAATGGTGATATAGACGATGCGACTGGAGGAGGTCAGGGTTAGGGTGACCGACTTTCCCATCAAGATCTGATCCGTTGTTTTTAGATCTGATTGGAAACAGTTGATCTCGACAGGCTTTAGCGAAAGCTGGGTAAATGTGGCGAGCCTGGTTCGCGTGAACGGGGCTAGCCTTGATTTTCTATTTTAGATCTACTAGTGGATTCCTTTGAAATCCTCCCCTGGTTAAGGTAGTTCCTTCTTGTGTACCTAGGTAATGCGAATAAATGTGAGTCCTAGCCTGTTCCCAGCATTGCATTTTGTTATGATCCAGGTCGAGATTCCCATTTTCCCGAGTTTTTTTTTGTCCCGTTTTATCTCGACTGGGTCAAGATTATATTCTCTCCTTCCATTTTATTTTCTCCTCTCCACTCCCTGTAGAAAGAGTGCCTCTTGATTTTGTCCTATGGACAGAATACAGCGGCCTCTTTATTTTGTGGGTTGGTTGGGTCCGACTAACGTCATGATTTCTGTTTGTATTTAAAAAAAAAAAAAAAAACTTTGTTGCGGGAATATATTTTTAAATATATTTTTTATTTATTATTCATAATAAAATTTTAATGCTTTTAGGTCCCTGGTACGTTTGAGGTATTTTGGTGTATGAAGGATTGAATGTTGATGGACAAGTATTTGTGGTGGATGAGAAAATTGTAAAGATGTGAATCAGATTAGTCAGATGAGAAAATTGTTTGGGTTGTGAGTCAGATTAGGTAGGTATAGAATAGGTACTGAAGACCAACCTGAGTTTTTTGCCCCCCACCCAAATCGGCCTTGTGCCACAATTGTATTATATACAATAGAGAGAGAGAGAGAGAGAGAGAGAGAGAGAGAGAGTCGAGTTGGTAGTAGTTCACTCCAAACTAGACTGACAGTCATACTAACACCTTCCACATTTTCTATTGTTATTTCTTGTTAATATATATGTGTTATTTCTCCCTTGTGGTCGTGTTGTTCTTTTCGAACCTTAACCTGGTCCATAACAGTATGTCAAAATACATTATGTACAGTGAGCTGGCCACGAGGCAACGACCGGTGGGAAGCGCCTTACACTATGTTTCCAGGACGATTGCAAGAAAAATACCGTAAAAACACTGCTATTAGCCTCTTGTTTCATTAATCTTGCCTTTGATTCTTCAACAGAACATTTTGTCAAATCATCATGTCATCTCAAACGGCTGTCAAATGAAATTATGATAGTTCTTCCACGCAATACTGATTCTACTGTATAATTCTAGCATTCTTCTCTCTTCAATCTTAAAAGTCCTTAAAAGTCCGATTCGGTAAGTCTCATTTATACTAACATACAGATGAATGATTCATACATCGTGGGATATCGAAGATTTATATAAACTGTTAAGAAAGGAAGAGATAAAATATATATATAGTTTTCTGTTATTTTTTCAGTAGATTGGAGGAGGAAGATTTGCTTATCGGTTAACTCATTTTCAATTCCACATGGGAACTTCGACGGGATGTAATGGTTAGCAAGATTAGTGAGTTCAGTCCTCACCGTGTGCTCCAAATTTTCGGATTTGCTCAGAAAATTACCATATTGAATTTTGCATGTCTTAGTTCTTGTTTGTCATTCATTCATTAGTGCAAAAATATGTTTGCAAAGTCACTATGATAAAATTGTTTCGAATCACTTCATTGTTTCAGTTTATGGCCGATGAAGCATTTTTTCTTATATGTTTTGAATCAGGAAAAATATTGTCTGAGAAGAAAATAAGGAAAATTAATTCGTCTGTTGAAAAGGAAAGCGTTTCAGTTTGATGAACGTAACTGTAACGTCAGATTGATTTGTATGTTGAAGAGAAATAAAAAGGATTCTTTGATAAAGATGAAAAAAAAAGACATGAAACTGGAAGAAGAAGGCATGAGCGGTAGCCTATTTGCATCTATTTGCATATTTAGCCTTTATCTTTGCGAAGTAAGAATTGTTTAGAATTCCGATTTTAAATTGAAAAAGGAAAAGAGAACAAGAGATTTTCTTTCTTTCTTTCTTTCTTTCTTTCTTTCTTTCTTTCTTTCTTTCTTCTAGAATGCATTCATTTATTATTGTTACTAGCAGTATAGCCCGGTGTTGCTCGGGTGTAATGAAAGTTTTAAAACTAATCCATGGTCCTGGAGCTCAGACTCAGCCTAAAGAATATTTATGTGAAGTTTGGTAAGAATCGGATAAAAATTGTGGTTTTGTATAAAGGACATACAGGCAGATAAACACACACACACAAACATCTTGCTTTTTATATATATGTATTATCGATTTTCTGCACTATTGTAAGAACTGCAACCTTGAGACTTCTGAATATCGTTTCTTATGTCTTTGTCTATGAGTGTATCAAATTTGATTAAAATCGGACCACTCCTTCTATAACCCGATTTTTTCGATTATCGATTTTCGATATTTATCGGGGGTACCTCGACACAAAACCTAGCTAAGAACACTCGCAGACGCTAATAGTACAACTGTGTAAATTTTCAAGGAAATTGGTTCAGCCGTTTCGGAGTCTATAGGTAACGGACACACACACACACAGACACACACACACATACACACAGAGACAAAGTTACATTTATAAATAAGTTTAGATTACATCATCATCATCATCATCATCATCTTTTCCTCCACACGGAGAACAACATTCACTTCAACAAAAAAAAAAAAAATCCAATTTAATTCATATACAGCCATTGAATCTAACTTACCTTTTTGTAGAGAAAGACACTGGTTGTCGTCAGGGCCGATGTCGATTCAAGTGTTGCTATTTTTGCTGACATATTACCTCTTTATTTATGAAGAGACTTGTCGTCGTCAGCGCCGTCGCTGATTGGTCATTTCATTGTTTCACATCCACAGCAGAAACCCGTTTTCGTCACCTGGCGGAATTTTTTGAGACTTATTGCCTTATCAAGCTGGAGTGAAGCTGAAATTATTCCTGTACAACCATGTGGTCAGTCTCATGGCCTCTTCAAAAGTACGTTTCCTAGGTCAGCACCTCAGCCCATTTTAATTACCTGCTGCTATACGTGCAGACTTTATAACGCAGAACACCCTTCGCTTTCCTCATTGCCGACGCCCATTTAACATTCAGATTCCGCTACTTGATGCAGACTTATTGCGCCTCGTGTTTGTTTGAACATCAGGATATCAATAAATCAGTAGCTTTAAAAAAGAAATCCTCTATATTATACAAATATTTATTTTCAAACATAATCTCTTTCCTTGAGCATTAGATATTGCTTATTTTGTTGTCTCTATCTTATTTTATGGCAGTGTGTCACAGAAGGAACATTTGTTTAAACGTGTTTTTCTTTTTCGTTTCCAAGAAATTAAAGTAATTTTTTTCACAGATCAACTTTAAGGGAAATAAGAAAAGGAAACATTTCCTTGGTGTTATTTTCTCAAAAAATTGAACATTTTGAAAACGAATTTTTAATGCATTACAAAAAACAAAAAGGAAAAAATCCATTTTCAGGCCAAAAGAATTTTTATGCATTTAATTTGAAGAAATGACGTTTTACACGTTGTGTTTGGCTCTGTGGAAGAGGAAATAGTCTCATCAGAACGCCGTTAAGATGGCAGAAAAAGCGACAGGTCTGTCACCATGACGACATAATTGGGAAACATGCCAAAGGCGGCCTTTTCGTTTATCAGCTCTCGACTTCACACCACTTCATAGTTTGTTCGACCAATTCGAAGGGATTATTAGGGATTTAAAACATACACAGCAACAACAATAATCAGGAGCATTAAAATTGAAAATCCTTAAACAGTGGAAGGTTTCTGTTGTTTTGAGAAGAATAAAAACATCTTTTAAAACAAACTTTTGAGATGCTTAAAAGTTTTCGGTACGACCTTAAAACTCATTTGGGGCAATTGGTTAATATTGGTCACTTTACAGTGCCCTCTTGTATGTCTGTCTATTATGATTGTTATGATTGTATCTCTGCAGTGTTAAATACTTAGAATCTGTCACTAAAATTCTCTTTGGTTAGAGTCCCATGATCCGGTAACGAAGCGAGAATCAAGCTGGAAAATTTAATCGTATATTTTGTAGATATAACAATTATTAGAAATGATATGTTGCATCCAAAATAAATGACTGACAAAATGTTTAAACGTTTTGAGGCAGTTTTAATTTTGATGTTTGTTTTCAAATACAATTCCGAGGCAGACGAGAATCTAGCAAAGAAAAGTTTGCGTCGGGTAACGAATCAAAGCAAATATGGGCTTTGGCTCACAAAATGCTGGCTGCAGGTTATTACGCACGCACGCACGCACGCATACACGTCCATGCGCACGCATATATATATATATATATATATATATATAACCATACAATATTACGAAAAATCTTGAATATTAACGAAATGGTTTTAACAACCGACATATTGAAATTATTTTTAATCGTAAATAATCAGGCTGGTAGTAACAAATTTGAACACTCTCGGCTACTGGCGTGTGTTTACATTGTGTATATAAAACGCTAAAACTACTTTCCTTGAGCATGTGCCAATAGCTTAGAAGTAGAATCTCTGACTGATATCAAATCGGTCGATTTTTAATTCTGGAAGGAAGCAATCGGATGTCTAACCGCACGGATGAGCTGTGATACAGCGAAACAGGATTACCTGCGGATGACATATATATATATATATATATATATATATATATATATATATATATATATATATATATAAATGAGTATTAGTAGGATATAGAATCCGGAAAAAGTGGAGAAATCAGATAATATTCTAAATACTTTAATTGACAACGCCTTTCACCTTCATTAGATGGGCGTCTTCATGTTAGAATGAAAGACAAATCTCTGTGTGTTTTTATTAAAGCCGTTGCCTGTTTAGCTATGATGGTGTCTTCTGGTCGTAATACAAAAATGAAACTACATGTTTTCTTTTTTCCTTTTTTTTTGCATTAAATCCGCCAAATCTCTGCTGAAATCGGAAGTCGCCCCCACTCCAATCAGATCGCCGTTACTCTAGCCACCAACTCCCATAATGCATTTGGTTTTTATTGCTTTTGCAACGATCGGTAATATTAGGTTTATTGTTGATATCTTTGAGATAATCGTACTCTCAATGAATATTCATATTAGTGAATGTTTTTTTTATCTCCTCTGATCAGACTGGCTTAATAAAAACCAAATTGTGGTCAGATTTGTGAAATACTGGTGCGTTCAAAGTGTTGTTATGCTGCATGCGAGCCTCAGATTGACTTATTTTGAAATTTCTAAACAGTTCACCGATTAACATAAGTGGGCATTTTGTACAATTTATTTTGTATTTTCTTGCGTTTGTCCTTATCGTGTTGATATTTTCTTTGATACTAACTTTATCTTTTACTGTTTTAGAAGTGGTGTTGAAGAATTTTAGAGCAAGGTTGAGTAACTTCTTTTTATGTTGTGTCTGTTATGGAGTTGATAGGTAGAATTATGTTCCTAATTTTATCCGCTTTGTTGGAATTATTATTTTCTGTGGCTTTTTTTCTGTGGATTTTGTAGATTTTACGTTTAGCATTATATAGAAAATAGTTTGGGATAGAGTTTGAACTCTATAAATAGAAATTAGTTGGAAGAGTTTGAACTCAGGAATTAGGGGCTAGAAATTCTGAGAGCTCCCAAGTAAAACCCTATCATTATTCCGGTTTTTATTTGATTGTTGAAATGGGAAAAAGAAGTATATAAGTTAGTTCTTAATTATGGATTTTTAATGAAGGTTAAGTTGTATATCTATATGTATGTGCATTAAAATGACGTCGAGAAATGGTAAAATATGTTGCGATTCGGTTTCATAAGTGAAATGTATTCTATATTCTATCCTGATTAATCTATCGACAAATTCTAGTCTCATATTTTTCCAAGTGGCATCTCCTTGGTATATTAATAGGGCATCGTCACGAAACATGTTGCGTATTGTAAGAGAATGAGATGAAAAGGGCCGGTGTACTTAAAATTCTAGGAAAAGGTGTGCTAGTACTCCACTTAGCGGTCAGACCATTAGTAAACCAAATCTGTGTCAATAAACATTGCCGTAAAAAAATGGTTTTGTAATGAGACGATATATCTTTATACTTTTTTGTTGGTAGAGGGAGGTTGATTTTATTTACAATAATATGAGTATTTATTTACAAATAATATTTATGTAAGAATCTTAGGAATTTAGTAAGGGGTATTTTGGTATGTGCGGATGTAGGCAGGTGGTGCAGTGGATATCGACTTGTAAAGAGAAATCGGTGAGCCGAGTTCGAATTCCAGTCGAATTCATTGCATTCACTTCACGCGCAAATACCCTTGACAAATTATTAATCCGCCTATTCTTCCTTAGCTATGGGTTAAATAGCAGGACAGATTGGGTTCCATAGCTTTGGTTGGCAACCAGTTTACCACAAAAAGTAATGGTGGGAAAATATTCTGCTCAGTCAGTCATTTCTCTCGGAGACATGATTGCCCAAGCACTTAACTGACAGATTTTAGTATGGAGAGATTTGAAATCTAACGTAGCCGTGTTTTATTTGTTATATCCAAAGATTTGAATCTCTTGATGAGATCGCCAGAATTTTTCATGTATGCTTGAAACTTTTATTGTGATGTTTTTGCTAATTTGTGAAACAGACTGTTTTATCCATGATACTATGAGGCGCATTGCGGTGTCTGGTTTGTGAGTCTTGGTTATGCCGTAAAGCTTGGGTATATTTGAGGGGTATTCTAGGATTTCTTTCCATTGGTAACTAACTTTTTGATGGATTTTGTTGTATCGTGGAATGAAGAGATACACAGTGAAATGTAGATAAATTACTTTATTACCAGAGTGGTACAACCAATAGGTATATACAATATTTACAGTCTCTCGCAGCAGTAGGTGTTACTTCACGAATCCGTGATAATGAAAACCCCTCGTGCTAAGCGCACATTGTCTTTTATACATCCGGGCCACCGCATGTCACATGGTACGAGCCACGGCACAACATCTCCCTCTCCCTCAAAGTTTTTATGCCCGTCGGACATCATATTTTTGTCGTTTGAGATTTATCTCTATCGTTCACGTCGGGATACGTTTTTGTTTGCTCGTACGGTTTTGTTGTATTGGTGAGGGCCTGGGTACCTCAGACATGAATTCTTCTCGTCGTTCATTTGTGTTTGGGGTATGCATTTTTTTTTATTTGGTTAATATGTCTTCGTACCTTTCATTTTGGATGTTTGATTACGTACATCATATTACCAACTCTTTTTTTTTCAATAATACCCTCTATCCAGATTGCTTTTCCTAAATAATAATTTAAGAAATAAATTTTCTCACCTGGACTATAGATTTTATTCGAGATACTCTTTGGTTTCCTTTTTTGACGGAATCATTTTATCAAACACTGAGCGAATCTTTCTAGTGAACATTACTTCTGTAGTTGACAAGTTCGCGTTATTATCTATATTAGGCGTTATTCGATAAATAGATAAGAATTTTTGTAATTCTTCATTTTCCGCTTCTACACCATTTGCCTTTTTTGATTGCTCTTTTGAATAAGTTGACAAATCTTTCCACCAATCCATTTGATCTTGGATGATACGGCGCAGATTTTAGGTGATTTATCGAAAGTATTTTACAAAAATTTTCGAATTCTTTTGATGAAAATTGCGTGCCATTGTCCGATACAATAGTTTCCGGCACACCGAATCTTGCAAATTGTGTTTTTACTTGTCGGCACTTTGCATTTGAAAACTTCTGGTCATTTAGTAAATCTGTCTACTATGACGAAAAAGTATGGTCCTTTAATCGGTCCAGCATAGTCAATATGTAGACGAGACCACGAGTTTGTCTGTCTTAGGCCATGGACTGAATTTTAACTGAGGTGGTTTTGCTTTTTCCGTGATAATGACAACTCCTCGTGTTAAACGCACATTGTCTTGTATACATTAGGGCGACTAGATGTCACATGGTACAAGCCACGACACAACAGGCTTATTGAATTTTTGTGTCTCAGTGAAAATATTATATTCTTGAATTTTCTTATAAGTATTTCGGTCTCTGAGAAGGAAGAGATTAATTTTTTATTATAAGTGTTGGTGTCCAGTATGACGAACCCGCACCTTTTCAAGTGTTGTTACAATAGTGGTATTGTGGTTTTCATTTCTTGATACGGTAAACATAATTTCATGTATAAAGTTGCACATTAATGCTTTTAATACACACAGACACACACAGAGATCTGTTCTTCATTCTAACCTGAGGACGCCTAACTAGCAAAGGAAAAAACGCGTTGTCACTAAAAGCTTGTCCACTTTGTCTAACACACACGCACGCACACACACACGCGCACACACACACACACACACACACACACACACACACACACACACACACACACACACACACACACGCGCACACACACACACACACACACACACACACACACACACACACACACACACACACACACACACACACAGACACACAGACACACACACACACAAGATAGAGAAAGAGATTAAAAGAGAAAGAAAAAATATAATCAGCATGAGAAATAAATTAAAGGGAACCAGAAATAAAGATAAACAGATCGATAAATTGATAGATATTTTGATCGCAGTTTTTGCCGAACAGATTTTCCCCGTAAAAATCTGAAAATCGAAGATCTTCAGAGAAGATTCTTTATGGAATGAATTATTTAAAACTGAAATGAACCAAAGCTCCGCCGAGATAAATATGGGTGATACTTTTTAAGCATCCCTTTATGGGACACTTCAACCGACCAAATTTGATTCTTACGAGCTTGAACTTTGACATTAGTTAAGCCGAAAGAGGTGGTCCGTTTCGTTCTCTAGTCTTTGAATGCTCATACGAGATTTGTCTCCATTTTGTATTCGTCTTTTTTCTTCCCATTTGAGAATCTTCTCTCTCTCTCTCCATCTCTCTCAACCTCTCACCCACTCCCTTTTATAAATGGCATCCTCTATTCTTTGGAACTTTTTTCTTTCTTCCTTAGCTTATTCACATGAATCTTGGAAGTAAAATATCTCCTTCTTTGGGCAGTTTGAAAAACGTTTTCTGGGATTTAAACTTTGACCTTTCTATTGCCTCATTTAAAAAATATAGAATGTTGTACATTGCCAACGTTATAGAGCGCCTAAGGAGTGTTTTAGGAAATTTTATGAATTTAAAAGTAAAGCAATGCATAGGAAAAGCATATACTTTTCTATAGAGAACAAAATCAGTTTTTGTTTGTACCAGTTGAAAGTTGGATAGAGAAGGTTTCTTTTCTTCTAAGTGTCATAATTGTGGCCTGGCTTTTTTAAAGTTAGACGTTCAATGTTAATCCAGGAAATTTGAATCGATCAATAGCAGAAGACCGCCTTATCCCTTGTTGCAGTCAGCGTGACAGAGACATGAACAAAACAAAATCTACAGTTAAAAACAAATATGGATAGAGTGCGAGCGAAAAGCGACTGTATCAAAATCTATCGCAAATATTGGATGTGCGTTGTGGTGCAGTGGATATCGACTCGGAACGACAAATCGGGGTGCCGAGTTCGAATTCCAGTTGAATTCCTTGCATTCACTTATGCACAAAAACCCTTGGGAAATGTATTAATCCGTCTCTTCCTTCCAGTTATGGGTTAAATAACAGGACAGATTGGGTTCTATAGCCTTGGCTGGCAACTAGTCTACCGCAGAAAGTAATGGCAAGCTACTGCGGGATAATCTTCTGCTCAGTCAGTCATGTCTCTTTCGAGACATGATCGCCTAAGCGTGTATCACGTATGGCGCTTAACTAACTGACTGATCGCAAATATTAAAAACACTTACCAGCGTGACATGCAGTCGCCACTGATGTTTGAAGAATCCTATGCATTTATTACTTATGTATTATGTTACTGAGGAAATTTGGTAGGTTTTCCGTGTTTCCGTGATTCCTAATTCAGCTTTGATTTGATACATGTAACGCAAGTATTTTTGACAAGCATGTAGTGGTATGCCCAAGATAATCGCTATTAAGCTTACGGTAATACACCGGTTTTCGCTCGATCACCTAAGTTAAACAACGTTGAGCCTGGGCAGTACTTAGATGGGTGACTGCTTGGGAATACCAGGTGCTGTAAGCGTTTATTGACGGATGTGCGTTGTGGTGCAGTGGAAGTCGGCTCGAAAAGAGAAATCGGTGAGCCGAGTTCGAATTCCAGTTGAACACCCTGCATTCACTTATGCACTGGAACCCTTGGGAAAGGTATTAATCCATCCCTCCCCTCCAGTTATGGCTTAAATAACAGGACAGGATTTGGGACCCTGCCCTTAAACAAATCCCAATGAAACTTTTTCCATTGGGGAGAAAGCCGGCTTAACCCCGACCAGGGTGAATGCGGCTTGGACAATCGTTATTGAATTTGTTTCGATCAGGAACGTAGTTCCTTAATGGCCTCGCGAATTCATAAATATTATTGTCGCACACTCTGTAATTTGGATCTGGCAGGTGAGTTGTTATTGTTTATCATGAGTTTAGTTGTTTTAATTTTTTTTAAAATAGATAATTTAATTTGTTTTCTTCTACTAGACTAGGGATGTGTATTTTTTTATAATGTTTTTAAATGTAACATATTTAAATGTAACATATTTAAATGTAACATATTTTAAATGTAACATATTTATGGAAACATACGACCATCGCCCCACCCACATGTAAAAAAAGAAAGGCTAGCAATAATGGAGGCATTAATAATTAAAAAATTAAAATGCGATTATTCAATAATATCATCTACGAACACTGACCGTGTTTGAAAAAACATGCCCATCACTTTAGATACACATATATAAAATATTAGATACTTAGTTTTAAAAAAATTACAACAAAACACCGTCGATAATGGCCAACAGAATTGCGGAAAGGACTTGGTAATAAAAACATATACATATTCTGTTAAAAAAACAAAAACAAAAGAAAACAAAAAGAACAATACCCGCAATAATATCTAGAACGCTCGGATATATAGAAGATTTGGACAGTTTTTAAACATTTTATGTCTAGAGAAAAAAAAAAAACACAAAAAATAAATTAAAAAAAAAATCCCCAGAAAAAAAAAATCCAAACAGACAATCAGACAGATAAATAAATAGATAGAACACTGTTATATGTTAAATGTTGAGAGCTATCTATGATCTTTCTGTTTTGCGTGGAGTTATGGATCTTCATTGATTTGAAGAAAGTAATATTCTCTTAAGTTTTCCGTTTTCCATTTTCTTTCTTTCTTTCTTTCTTTCTTTCTGTTTTTATCGCATTTAATTTTACCCCCCCCCCCCCAAAAAAAAAAAAAGAAAAAAAGAAAAGAAAACTCTTTCTAATTGTAGAAATCAACAAATTCGATTTCAATTTCAATTTTGAAAGCTTTTCGTGTGCATTTCTTTTAGTTTAAAATTTCCATTTGGCTTGAAAAAGAAAAGCAAAGTTGGAAATTTGAAGAATGCAAATGTTGTTGGCGAATCAGAATTTCGATCCGAGGCCGTTCGTTTGATTCGAATTGTAATCGATGATGATGATATTTCTAATGGATGAAGTCGGGTGACGGTTGCAATTGTCAGATTAATCTGCACATTAATTTGTAGTTTTGTTTAGAGAAAAATCGTTTGGTTTCATTCTTATAGCCAAAATTTTCTGTTTAACTTTGACTTCTGTTGGAATGTCTAATTAATTCGATTTCTGATGCTACGATTCATCAAGACATCGACAATGTCATCGGTCGGTAGTTTCCGTGAGACGAACGGAATTTGGTCGTCGTTTTTGCTGAGTAGGAGGAGGAAGAGTAACTAAAAATAGGATTCATCACCCCTCTGAGTGGCAGCCTCCCTCCACAGGTAAATAAGAGAAAAATCGAGAAACTGGTTGCGTGTTTTAATCTCGTTTCTTTATGAGCTTTCAGTCCATCTTGGAATGTTTGATGAACGATTGAGGTAGGATGACTTTACTTCTCAAAAAGTTTTGTTCGTATTGACCCCCCCATAAATCCTCTCACATTGAAGCAGAGGGATATTAGTCGTGCTTACTAATACTAGAATTTTTAACAAATACCATTCTAATCTGACAGAATAATAATAATAATAATAATAATAATAATAATAATAATAATAATAATAAACAACAAACAAACGCATTAACGGAAAAGATAAAACTTTTTAAAATCCAATAAGATTTTCTTCTTGTCTAACCAAACTATTTTTTCTACTTATTTCTTGTGAACAGTTTGTTTCAGAAATTGGTATAAAATTCGTACTACTTCACTGCAAACTACAGCTGCCTGGCAATTTCACATTGTACGCCACTCCAACTAACTTTTCAAGAAGTACTACTTCTTTCTCCCGTTGCTATTCTTGCAAATCGTAATGTAGCTGCCAATGCCGCTGCTGATGCTGAGGAGGTACCGGTGGGTTGGGGTGGGATGGAGTAGAGGGAGGAAAAGCTGACCTCTTTTTTTTTTTTTTTTACTCTTCTTTCATTCCGGCTAAGAATAAAAAACGCCAATTTTAACGACTGATTGGCAATAGTTGCATGCAGAAAACTTTGCATTGCTACGTTCAATCCGGTCTTCTAAGCAGAAGGTCAGAGATTTTGAAAAAAGAAAGATAAAAGATGGAAAAAAAATCATTGGTTGCAAGGCAGCCGAAGAGTAGGAGGAGAAAGAAAAAGGAGGCAGAGATAGCGAAAGAAAGAGGCGAGTGGGGGCGAGTAAAAGGAGAAGAAATTATATGAAAATATGTTTTTCCAACATTTCTCACTCTTTTAGTCGAGTGGCTCAATCGGTTAAGACGTTACTTCAGGAAAATAGACGTAAAGTGGATTCATAGATAATTCTTTCTAAATCGAGAGCCAATGAGCAAGAGATTAAATCCTTGGATAATTTTATACGCCTCATTATCGTTGAGGTCAGTCCATGGGAGTCTCTCAAAATCTCAAATAATTAACAGATTCTTTCTGCGGTATAGGCTTAGAATAACTCAATTTTCAAGATGGATAGCAGACGAGAAAGTCGTAGAGAAATTTGATACAAGTTGCAAAAGTTTTTCTTGGAAAGGAGAAAAACGTTAGAATAATTTACCATTTATTTTTTGACTACTGAAATTTCCTCTGAATAGTGTTTCCGAAAATCTTTGCAGGAACTTTTAGAAAAGTACAAAACAAGAGAGTTTAAGAGAAAGTGAAGCCATCAGTTTAATCATCATAGAATCTTAAACATAATTCAGTAAACAAAAGACTCTAATCCTCAAAATTACAATGTTTTATTAACGTTAGTTTAATCTGCCTCGAGGCTAAACCGGTTGCATCCACTTAGGGTCGAAAATCACTAGTAAGTGAATATATATATATATATACAGTAATGTGCAAAATTATTAGGACAAGAACTATTTTATCTTTTATGAGGCATCAAAATAAAGTTTAAAATCACCGGTAGTGTGCAAAAGTATTAGGTAAGGGGTGATTTTACTAAAAAACTCACTGAAATTCAAATACAGGGTGAAAAGCCAAGTAAATTGCTAATAAATATTGATTATTTAAAACTAGGTGTAAAAGAAATGTATTAAAAAGAAGTTATATTTAATTTTTCCTATTTTCTCTTAAACAAGTTATTTTGAAACTACTCATTATTCTATTATCCTTGGATATGACTGACTTTTTTCTTAAAACAAATTGATAAATCTAATGTTAAATCGCAAGACACACTTTGAGAACAAATACAAGCTGCTTGGCAGGAGATACCATTAGATACATTGAAGAAGCTTGTGATGTCAATGCCTGACCGAATGAAGGCTGTGATCAAAGTAAAAGGCTATTATACTAAATATTAAATTTATTTTGTAACAACTATTTTTTCTTGTTAAAGCATTTGTTGAGTAAATCAAATAAAATTACTTTAATTAAATTGCTTATTTTCTGTCAATATGCCTCATAAAAATTCTTGTCCAAATACTTTTGTACAGTACTGTATATAAATAAGTTTTGTTAAATCCAACCGGCAAGGTCTGTCTATTTATTTTTTATAGTATATTTTTACAAATTTCGAACAAGATGTTGTTTATAGAAATCCAAATTATATATATATATATATATATATATATATATATATACACGCTTGTGTGAATGTGGGTGTGACTGTGTGTTAAAGAAAGACAGAAAGAGAGATGAAGGCTTGTTAAATGAATCAGTTAAATTAAGTTTAATTCCTTCTTTCTCTCTTTTTGAAATTTTATTGCCTGGTTTTTCATTAATCATTTTTGACAAATACTATTTTTTCTCAAAAAATTTCGATTATATATATATATATATAATCAATATTTTGACAAAGAAGCAAACAGCCCTGACTAGTGAGAACATCATGACTGTGTCCTCACGAAATTTCGAAGTTGATATGAACTTACTCAGTTAAAGTTACAAACTCTTTGTGTTTATATATATATATATATACGAAAGAAAACTCAACACATTACCTATAGTGGTTATAAATTGTAATCCATTTCGACGAGCTAATAAGCTCATCTCATCAAACTATGTTTTATTTGGTATAAAGATTTTCTCAGAAAATCCAAAACAATTTTCAACGAAATGGAAATCAAGTAAAATGACCCAGAATAGAAATTATGTCTTATATTGTAAAGGTCACCAAAGTCAGGGCAGAAAAAGTTCATTGGGCAGAATACACAACCACATAAGCACACGAATACGCATTCACATATGTACATACATATGAACATACATACGCATACACTCACATATAGGTACATATATACACACTTACACATATATACATATGCATATGTATACACATACATATACAAATATAGATATATACACACACATCATTCTATATACATATATAAATATCGTATTCACACACCAACATATACATCTATGAAAACTAGACATATACGCGTATAATACTAACACGTATATACACAACTATACCACAAATGTGAAAAAAAATAAGATAAAGTAGATATACGCATATACAGGAATGAATGTCAACTACATCGGACGTTTCAACCTTAATTTCCTCAATACGGAAAAAAAAATTCCAAAGGGAACTTTATAATAAAAAGGAAAGAGATACACACTAATCTAAAAGCATACGAATAAGTACACACACACACACACACACACACACACACACACACACACACACACACACACACACAATGACCAGTAATAACTAAAAAGAAAGATAAATAATTATCTGTTCCATTTAACTAATCAGGATAGAGATTCACTTAAAACTTTGGTAAGTAGTTTCTATTTTTAGGGAATACATACTTTTATGCTCTACAATAAATATTGTATTGAGCACATTTTTATAAAAAAGTAAATGCCAGAGAACTCAAAATCGTAAAACTTTAGGTCCTCTTTACCTGGATTTATGTATATTACGGAAAGTTTCATAGATTAACGAAATGGATTCAACAACCGACATATTTCATATATTTGTTTGAATATTATTTTTAATCCATACTCATGTTTGAGTAGATATTCTGTTTATCATCAAACAGTATATTTATATTTTTATTTCTATATAATTGTACATTCATTTAACTTCGATTAGACTATGAAATAATCCGTGGTCTAGCGGTCTAAGACCCACACGATCAGTTGGTGGCTCCCCTATGTTGTTAGGGATTGCAAGTTCGAATCCTGCCAAATGACACACATTTTCAGAACAAAATTTCTCGTAAATAATCTGGCTGGTAGAAATATATATATATATATATATATATATATATATATATATATATATATACTGTTTGATTAAAAACAGAATATCTACTCAAATACGAGTATCGATTAAAAATAACGTTCAAACAATTAAAATAAGAAATACAAGGTAACCAAAAAAAGTTCTGTCCGTTTTTTGATTAGTCATTGAATGAAGTTAAAATATGTACGAAATGCGTGTAGCAATTGTGTTCAAATTCGGACAGCCGGAAGTAGGAACATCAGACGTTATAAAAAACACGCACACCGTGCCCGGCCATCAGTTATAAGCCGGACAGCTGTGAGAAGGATGGAAGTGTCTAGAGATCTGGCTGTTTGCTTTACGACTTCAAAGTGGGCTTATCAGCAGCTGCATCAATTCGCTGCATATGTCAAGCGTTTGGGGATAGTGTTGTGGATGAACGTCCTGCAAGGCGTTGGTTTGAAAAATTCAAGTCGGGAGATTTGTCTCTCCATAATGGGCCTTGCAGTGAACAACCACAGGTATTGAATGACTGAAGGCCGGCCATTGAAGAGGACAGTAGTCTAACATGTGGTGAACTTGTAAGACAGTTCAACCTTTCCAATGAAACAGTTAGACTTCACCTGCACTGCCTAGATAAGACGTACAAATTGATTAAGTGGGTTCCGCAAGGAGGTCCACAAGGGACAACGAGTGGCAGCCTGCGTATCGCTGCTTTCTCGCCACCGTACTAAATCCTTTTTCAATCGACTGCTTACCAAAGATGAAAAGTGGATTCTGTACAAAACTCCCAAGCGTTCCAGACATTGGTTGTCTCCTCAGAACGCTGTCCCTCACACCGCATAACCGTCTATGCAGCCACGCAAAATCATGCTTTGTGTCTGGTGGACAGGTCGTGAAGTGGTTCGTTATGAATTGCTACCAACGGGCCAAACGGTCACTGGAGACCTATACTCGCAGCAATTGAAACGTGTGCAACAGGCATTGCGCCAGAAGGAGCCAGCACTGGCAAAGGTGTGCTTTTCCTCCATGACAACACCAGGCCGCATGTCGCGCGAGTGGCCAGGGATACCATACAGCAACTTGGGTGGGAGACTTTGTGCCATCCACCTTCTTCACCTGAACTTGCGCCATCCGATTATCACCTCTTCCACTCCCTGGAAAATCATCTTCGTGGGAAATCCTTCACCAATGAAGCAGACTTGCGCAAAGCTCTCACGGACATCTTTGCGTCAAACCCCGCCGAGTTCTACTGCAAGGGCATTGAACAGCTGGAGACACGTTGGCAGAAGGTGCTGGATGCCGATGACGATTACTTCGAAGACTAAATATGTTACACATATTGTAAAGCGTTTTTTTTCCCCATTAAAAACATATAGAGGTTTTTTTGGTTATCTTGTACATATATATACACTTACCCAAATATTTCCATATACAACTATATATTTTTCTATACATACAAATCTCTTATATATACACACTCTTGCATTCACACATCCACATACTCACCTATGAAGACCAAATACACATAAAAAGGAGCTTATATCAAAATACATACAAAATAGTTATCCACATATACAGGCATATATATATATATATATATATATATATTCTTACATGTATCCAATATTGTTGCCTCTGTTCCAAAACTTAGCTTTAACAGATAAATTGATAAATCGATAAAAGCAAAATTTTCAAATGTGTGTATGTATATATGAGTGCGTATATTAATCTGTATATGTGTCTGTATGCCAGTGTATGTGTGTATACTCGGCTATTTGTCCATATGTGAATGTTTGTAGGTTTGTAGGTTTGTATATGTGTGTTCATGTCTTCTCCTCCATTAATATCTGAATATCTTCATAATAATCTAAATCTAATAATTTGTTAAACTTAGAATTTTAAAATTCGCAATAAAGATAAAGTGAATCTAATAGTCGATTAATTATGCTGATCTCAATTTAATCAAATATTAATATTAATGCCCCAAAATTGTTTTTAAAATCTGTTCTCATATTCTTCAAATTAGAAATTACTTTATTTTGATTGTTCCACACTGTCTATATAACAATGCCTCCCTGATTAAGAGGGCTGGACTAGTTTTTAACCTTTTAAAACTCTTCAGCTTGAAATGAACCTCACCACTTGATAAGACAAGTAGTGTCGAAACAAAATAGCAACTTTTGTAGTGATATTATAACATATTTACGTTATATTTCTAATTAAATATTATTAGCTCTACTTTGTATTGAGCACTTTTTAAAGAATAGTGTTTCTTTGGATACGGAATATTATTTCATACCTACCCTATACTTATATATATGTATATATATATATATATATATATATATATATATTGTAATTTTGTTATTACAATGATTTATAAAGGCATAATATCACTGCAAAAAATGTTCATGTTTCAGAACAATACTGTTCTTCAGGCGATATGCTAAAATAAATGGTGGAAATGATTTATTTTTAAAATATAAGATGAATTCATGATTATTTAGAAAATTAGAGAGTGGTAGTTGGAGAAAATGCTCTCTCTCTCTCTCTCTATATATATATATATATATATATATTATATATATATATATATATATATATAGCATACTTTTCATTTTTAAACGAGTTATTTCGTTACCTTGGTTTCCACCACGAGTGGTTTCTTCAGGCGATTTTTAATAACTTTACTGAAACAGATTTTTAATAATAGTTATTAAAAATCGCCTAAAGAAACCACTCGTGATGGAAACCAAGGTAACGAAATAACTCGTTTAAAAATGAAAAATATTCAAAAGTTCTACAATATAATTGTATAAAACACTTTTTAATCCAAATGTGTACTGGTATAACTCTATTAGGACCAAAAACTAAGTATTAAACAATCAATATATATATATAGACGCGGCTATGCATTCTCCTCATATTAACTCGAAATTATTGATGAAAATTTTAAGTGGTTTTCGTCACATGACGCAGTCTCAATGTTCAGTGTTCAGCAAATGCATGTAAAATGCGAATAGTTTGTGAAACGCGAGAAGTTGAGGGTCGTGTTTGGGCTGTGAAGATAAATGTCACTTACTGTTTTTTTTTAACTGACTCTACCGAGAAATGTTGTCTCTCGCGTTTTTACGGCAGCAAAAATAGGTTCAGATCGCATCTTCTGTCATTTCCATTGTCGGTGTGTCTCATTCGTTTATTCTTTTATATTTCGTATCATTTGCCTTGATCAGACATTTTCAGTAATTTGCTGAAGTTTCAACTAAAGCGTCTTTAATCAACTTTAAAGTATTTTTTATCTTATAGTTGCTTTTTATTGTAAGACTTAAGTTTTTACTGATAAAAGAAAAAGACTAGCAAAAAATAAAGGAAACTAATAGTGAAAGATTAATTTACTTCAGAAATATTGATCTCATCAAGAGTCACTTGTAATATATCCTCCTTATCCTCATAATCCCCACCTCACCATCACCATTTTGACTATAAACCTCTACCATGGGCGTCTCTTGAGTCTTGTATTGGATAATATTTAGTGAAAAATAAGAATGAAAGCAATTAAAATATATTTTTCTTTCAGTCAGTTAAATGCCAAACGTGATAAAAGCTTTGTGCGATCATGTCTCGAAAAAGACATGACTGACTGGGCAGAAGATTATCCTGCAGTAGGTTACCATTGCTTTCTGTGGTAGACTGGTTGCCAGCCAAGGCAACCCATTCTGTCCTATTATTTAACTCATAACTGGAGGGAAGAGATGGTTTAATACCTTCCTCAAAGGTTTTTGTGCGTAAGTGAATACAAAGGATGCAACTGGAATTCGACCTCGGCTCCCCGATTTGTCGTTCCGAGTCAATATCCTCTGCACCACGAAGAGCTTAATATTGTAATTTTGTTATTACAATGGTTTATGAAAGCACAATATCACGACACAAATAAAATAAACCCAAATATTAAAATTCCATGGTTACATAATTCTCATTTTTGATTGAACAATATTTCTGACACACCTAATAGCATTTTTTCCAATACCCCAATTTTCTAAATAACCATGAATTCATCTTATATTTTAAAAATAAATAATTTTCACCATTTATTTTAACATATTACCTGAAGAAGAACATTATTCTTTTGAAACATGAACATTTTTGTGCAGTGATATGATGCTTTTATAAACCACTGTAATAACAAAATTACAATATATATATATATATATATATATATATATATATATATATATATATATATATATATATATACTAGCAGTATAGCCCGGCGTTGCTCGGATGTAATGAAAGCTTTAAAACTAATCCATGGTCCTGGAGCTCAGACTCTTTGGACGTTGGCACGAAAGACTAAAAAGCAATAGTTGTTTCCAGTTAAAGCGAAACCGTAGACTGAAAGAAAAACGAATGGATGTAAGGCCAATTTTGATTTCCTGGTATCGATATCAAATAAGTTTTTTTCGTCGTAAACTGAATTTTGAAGGCTAAATAAGTCCTCTGAGTAAATGGTATCATGGCTGAGACTAAGAACTACAATTATATCTACTTAGAGCCAAACCCGAAGCAAAAAATAAAATAAAAGAGCTGAAAAAAAAAATACAGACATACAGGCAGATAAACAGACTCACACACACAAACATCTTGCTTTATATACATATATACTATCGATTTTCTGCACTATTTAAAGAACTGCAACCTTGAAATTTCTGAATATCGTTTCTTATGTCTTTGTCTATGAGTGTATCAAATTTGATTAAAATTGGACCACTCCTTCTATAACCCTATTTTTTCGATTATCGATTTTCGATATTTATCGGGTTACCTCGACACAAAACCTAGCTAAGAACACTCGCAGACGCTTATAGTAAAACTGTAAATTTTCAAGAAAATTGGTTCAGCCGTTTCGGAGTCTATAGGTAACGGACACACACAGACACACACAGACACACACACACATACACACACAGAGACAAAGTTCCATTTATATATATATATATATATATATATATATATATATATATATATATATACGAGCATAGGGTAGGTATGGATGGAATAATATTCCGTATCCAAATAAACACTATTCTTAAAAAATGCTCAATACAAAGTAGAATTAATTATATCCATTGAACTAAAATCTGCCAAATTGAAATAAAAAGAAAAAAGAAAGAGAATTAAAGACTCCCACTCCCAAATAAATCGGCAGAAGAAGAGAAACGATAGCCCAAAGAGGGTGGGGCCTGTTTCTTGCTTGAACCCAGCATTCATGCTGTCTCAGACCTGGAAATTGCGTTCAAGCATAAACAGACTATCGCCATTCAGTGTTGAACGTTCGCTTTCCAACCATGTGATTCGGGTTCGAATATCCATTGACTATTTGTGAGGACTTCTTGGTAATTTCAGTCATGGGAGCAGTTTCTCATTCAAAGTGGCTGGAAACCCTTTCACAGTCTTCCCGATGAAAATGGGTACATTAATTATTCGTCGATGGTTGTACTAGCACGAATGTCATATATATATATATATATATATATATATATATATATATTGGGTCGTCCGGAAAGAAAGTTCATGCGGATTCTTAATCGTTCATCTTTTAACACGTCAAATTTATCGACAGATATAATACGCTTACATTCCTATTAGAGCACACTTCAAACTATCTCTTGAAAAAAAAAAACAGTTTAAAATTACTTAATTCGTGTCAATTTTGCATCCCTATGAAAATTGAAGATTATAAAGTGAATTTTAGACACTTGATTCTTGTCTATTACCATAAAGGTAAAAATGTTTTGCAATCAACCAAAAAGATGTACAATGAAGGTGCTTTAGCTGACAGATCGGCACTGAAGTGATGGGCTAAGTTTAGAGTTGGTGATTGTAGGACAATCGATGAAAATCATTCGGGAGATAATTGCACTTCTTACCAACTTTGGCCTTAAGTACGCTTTTTAATTTCTGCAAAATATTCCTTTGAGTGTTTTTCTTTTCCAGATGTGGCGATACCTGTTGACCAATGAAGACGCAGCTAACGAATTTTTTCAGCAGCTTTCCTTCAGGAGAGATGGCGAGTCAGAAGAGGAGGAGGAAGAGGAAGAAGGGGAGAGTTATGACGAAGACAGCGAAGACGATGACGACGAAGAGGAACCACGTATTTTACAAGGCTGGGAAGCAATTCCTGATATTATTCTGGAAGAGATCTTTACGATTTTAACGCCAAAATATAGACACCAATCTTCGATGGTGTGCAGAAGATGGTATAACATGTTTTATTCACCAAGGGTAGGTATTCAGTGGTTCTTTTAGTTTTTACATTAATTAGGAATCACTTTTAAAAATGTTAAGGCTTATGCTGAAATTAATTTTTTGTATTTCCATTGTATTGTTGGTGAGTAAAATACAAGATTAAAGTATTGAAAGCGTTCATTTAAGCATGAAGGTAATTACATATATATGTGTATATCCTTTTTTTTTATAATCATATGGCCCCCAAGCAAGGCATTTTACTGCCACTGTTTTAGGAGGAAAGGTATGAGAAAGAGTGACAGGTTATAGGGGGTGTCAGGAAGTGGGTAAGAGAAAGATGAGAATACTGATGAGAGTGGTTTGGACGGAGAAAGGAGCATGAGAGAAAGAGAGAGGATGCGAGTCATTGAGATAGGAGATGACTATTGACTTTACACTTAAATTCTTGTAGATTGTAGCTGTCGGGGAAGCAAGTAAACGGACGGGAATTCCACAGGCGGAAAGTGCGAGAAAAGAAGCCGTAGGAGTAGAATTTACCTTTACAATTTATTGGTTTTAAAGAGGTAGGTTTAGACAGCCACAATTCATGCCAACAAGTCTTGTTAAATCTACTGACAAAATGCATCTGCTTTTCTAATTTCCGATTAAGATTTTCTACATTGGAATCCCACTTATGGGTAAACTATCTAAAGTTCAAGTTTACTCTGTTAATATACAAGTAATTTATATAGCCTCAGCCATTATCAAGAACTGGGTGTTATCAGTGTGATATCTTCACAACGCTAAATTTGTATCACTCCAAATTAATGCCATGTGTAACGCTGGAGTGTAACGAGACCCCGGAAATATGCGTAATAATAATAATAATAATAATAATAATAATAATAATAATAGAAAAGGATGTTAAATGTGCACTGAAAAAAGCACACAATTGGAAATTTCCAGGTATAGATAAAATTTCTAACTTTTGGCTATATTATTTAAATGCAGCACATAATATCTAGCCAAAGAACTTCAAGAAATGGTTAACGATCTCACTAAAATCCCTGCATGGATGACCAAAGGAATTACATTTCTTCTACCCAAGAATAGTGACACAAACAACCCGAAAAACTACAGACTAATTACATGCCTTCTGACAACATACAAACTATTACCATCTATTTTAATAAAACAAACACATTTCTTCTTGGAAAGAAATGACATATTACCGCTTGAACAAAAAGGGTGCAAACGTGGCTGTTACAGATGTAAAGACGAATTGCTTATTAACAGAATGATCCTGGAAAATTGCTACAATGCAAAGAAAAATCTTAGTACTGCCTGGATAGATTATCGTGAGGCATTCGATAGTGTGCTACATTTCTGTATCTTGAAAATTTTAAATATATACAAGATATCACCCGTCATCATCAATTTCATCAAACAATGCATATCGATATGGAAAACAATATTTTACCTCAATCATATCAATGGAACCTATAAGACTGGTGAAATAAACATCAAAAGAGGCATATTTCAAGGTGACTCTTTGTCTCCCTTACTATTCTGCATATCACTAATAGCACTAACCAGCCAACTTAACAAGACAGGATGTGGTTATAAAATAGCCCAAAAGAAAATAAGTCATCTATTTTACATGGATGACTTAAAGTTGTATGCTAAGAATGATAACGAGCTGGAAGATCTTTTGCAAACTGCAAAATGCTTCAGCGAAGACATTGGAATGAAATTCAATTTGAATAAATGTGCTAAAGCTACAATTTACGTGGATCAATACAAGAAACATCCTCAATTAGCTTAGACCCTGCTGTAACAATAAAAGTATTGAAACCAGAAGAAGCTTATAAATACCTAGGTGTAAATGAGAGTGAAAAAAATTCACCATAAAAAAAATGAAAGAAATAGTGTGTAAAGAGTACTATAGAAGGCTACGACTGATATTAAAAACTGAATTGAATTCTCAGAACAGAATTATGGCCATTAATAGCCTTGCAATCCCAGTTGTCCAATATAGTTTCAACATCTTAAACTGGACTCTAAACGATATCAGGCGAATGGATTCTAAAACAAGAAAGCTTCTTTCTAAGCGTAAGATGCAGCATTCAAAGGCTGATGTAGACCGTCTATACATACCCCGTAAAGAAGGTGGAAGAGGTCTTATTAAGCTAGAATTGTCATACAAGACAACAACTATTGGCTTACTAACATACATAGAAACAACAAAGGACTGGATGATACAAGTAGTAAGGCAACATGAAGAAAGAAAGAAAAAATATTCAATAATAAAAGAAGGCAGTAAATACAAACAAGATTTACAGTTAGTAGATTCTGTAGAAAAGCAAAACAGAAGCCAAGAACCAACTATTGCGGCAAAAAATATGAAAATGAAAGCCAAAGGTAAAGCTCTTGAACAGATGAAACAGCGCTGGCAAGACAAACCTCTGCATGGCCAATATCCAGAACGTGTCAATAAATCCAATGTTGACAAAGTTAATACTCATCGATGGTTACGTGCATCTGGATTAAAGTCTGAGACTGAAGGCTTTATTCTTGTACTGCAAGACCAAAATCTTTTCACTAGGAACTTTCGGGCATATATTATACATAATGATGTGGATCCAAAATGCAGGTTCTGTGATAAGCAGCAAGAAACGATAGACCATCTAATCTCAGGTTGTTCTGTACTTGCCCCAAATGAATATAAAAATTGTCACGATAGAGTGGGGCAATATTTACATTGGATAATGTGCAAACACTATGGGAAATCTGTAAAAATTGAAGCAAATAGGCCGGACATTATTGTGAAAAACTAGAAAGAAAAAATTTGCCTGTTAATTGATATGGCTTGTCCAGCGGATTGTAACACAGCAACCAAGGAATTCGAAAAACTGTCAAAATATAAAGACCTAGAAATTGAAATAGAAAAAATGTGGAAATTGAAAACAAGAATCGTGCCAGTGATAGTAGGTGCACTTGGAAGGATAAAAAATGGAACAAAACAACACATTGAAAGAATCCCTGGAAACCCAAGCTTAAGAGATATACAAAAAATTGTCTTGTTAAGTACAGCCCACACACTAAGGAGAACTTTGTCTATGTAACGCTAGGGATGATAGGGGAGATAGAAAAACATGAAATGAAGCCATAACGACACTCCATGACCCGCCTTAGGTCTTCCCGCAGACTTGGTAGGTAGTGCGACCATAGCAGAAATCGAAATATAATGAAAAATGAGATAATAATAATAAAAATAATGACAATAATACGTGTATGAATATTTGATATATGCTTTTTGTGAGTGGTTTATCGATTCGGAATGACAAATCGGTGGAGCCGAGTTTGAATTCCAGTTGAATTCCTTGCATTCACTTACGCACAAATATCCTTGGGAAAGGTATTAATCCGTCTCTTCTCTCCAGTTATGGGTTAAATAATAGGACAGATTGGATTCTATAGCCTCGAATGGCAAGCAGTCTACCACAGAAAGCAATGGTAACCTACTGCGGGATAATCTTCTGCCCAGTCAGTCATGTCTCGAAAAAGACATGATCGCCCAAGCGTGTCTCACGTATGGCACTTAACTGACTGACTGACTGTCTACCTGTGTGTCATATCAGGTTTGCATTGCAATTCAACAAAATGAGAGTCCAACCTATCAAAACTCACAGTCCAACTCCACCTGCCATATCAAACAACTCTAATAGATGATTTCATGCCACTTAACCGTATAGCAGTGTGCGTCATCGTCTAAAGTTCAGGCACAGACAGACATTGCTGGGTTTTCTAAATGACCATCGACTATAACATTTTTCTAATGGGATCTACTACCCACAAACACAACCTGCCTGCAAATACTGTACACGGTCCAAATTTGACATCGCTTAACAGAGTGTTGCAACTTTCTATCCCGTCTAAAAGCATATAGAATCATTCTTTATTTAATATAACTGTCAAATTTGGAGATTTTTGGAAGTTTCTGTTGGTATCCAATTAGTCGCTTTATTTCAGGTCGAAGCATGAAATTAAACTTATCGGAATTAAATGTTAAAAATCCGGGTAATTTCGACCAGCATTCATCGGGAAAGTACATTGAAAGTCGAGAAATAGAAAGGTATTTGCATTGTCGTGAGATCTATCTATCTATCTATCTATCTATCTATCTATCTATCTATCTCAGTCTGTTCATCTATCTATCTATCTATCTATCTATCTATCTATCTATCTATCTATCTAATCTCCGTCTGTTCATTATCTATCTATCTATCTATCTATCTATCTATCTATCTATCTATCTATCTATTCCACATATAAATTCAATTTATTCAATTTATGAATGAAAATAAATTGGTAATGGAATAAGTTGAATTTATGTGTTGAATAAATATTTTCTCTGTAAATGTAAATTCATATTGAACTATCTGTTGGATCACTTTTAATATTTAATCTAATATTGATAGGATCTTTTGGGATTACTTACCAAACCTTTTCTTCGGATTTATTACCGCTATATATATATATATATATATATATATATATATATATATATATATATATCCCTCGATTATTGCGTTTTCGATTAGTGCGCTAAAATGTTTATATACCAAAATTCGGTTAGTGCATACATCCTACTCGATTAGTGCGGTAATCAATAAGAATAGAGTCAGTGTAGAGTCATGTGTATCAACGGAACTAAGCCGCATAAACTTGGATGGATCATTAAGAATAGCTTATTATTTATTAATATAATGTTGGTTTTCCATAATAACTAAACCAGACCCTTTATCAGGTTTAGAGATAACCAAAGCGTGATTATTCTTAAGGGATTTAATGATCCGATGATATTCAGTTCTCCAATTTTGATTCTGAGGAAGAAATAAGAGAAACTGAATAAGAATGAAGCAGCTCATTTAATTTAGATCGAAAGTCACTGGATTCATCTGTAGACACGGGTTGAAGCTTTGTTTATCTGATACACATGACTGTAATTTGACAACTGAAATTAGATTTTAGAAACGTCTGTTGAAATGGTTAAAGCGAAGCTTTTTCCTTTGATATGTCTGAAGAGTTAAGACCTTCGGACTCAATTTGTCCACGTTTTTTATGGATTACCTAAAGTTCATTAGGATGGGGTCACCGTCGAGACCCATACTTTCTATAATTGTGTCTTCTCAACATAAAATTGCAAAGTGGCTTGCTGTAATGTGTTGCAACATTATATTTCTTTTTTGCATTTAAGATTCATTTTCTTTTTCTAATTTTATTCGTGATTTCGATGTCACTGATGTGTCTATTTGACATTCGCAGCCTCTTCACTTGTGTTCCTCTTTTGGAGACTATCGATATTCGTAGAGATTTGTTATATCATAGCCATTTGACTTCCTCGACTATTCCTGGAGGGGTTTTCGTTGAACTTATGAAATTTGCAACCATGTCTGTTGGTTTCAGTTTTGATAATGTTATATATCGTCAGATACATAGCAATGGGTTCCCGTTTGAGCCCTGTTTTGGCTAATATATTTGTGGGTTTTCATGAGGAAAGCCTACCCTTAGTTTCTTCTAGTCCCACGGTTTAATTCGGTTTATGTTGATGATACGTTTTGTGTGTTCAACAGTGAATCGGAGGTTGGCCAATTCTTATCTCTACACAATGATGTTCATCTCGCCTTGAAATTTACGGTAGATAAAGAAGTCAATTATTTGTTGCTCTTCTTAGATATTCTGCTTCATAGAACACCTTCCTCTTTTGTGACTTCAGTTTATAAAAAGCTTACCTTTACGGGCCTTCATAATCGTTGAAACTTTTTTTGTCCGAAGCAACGAAAGATCAATGTCATCAAGACATTGTCTCACAAGGCGTTAAAGATTTGTTCTGATGACACTTTGAAAACTGAAATTAATTTTATAACTTTTACGTTTTTGAAAAATGGCTATCATTCAGACATTGTTCAATCAGTTAATGGAGATAAGATTGCTGAGTTTAATAAAATTAAATAGTTAATACCGTGGCTGGTTAGGTTTAGTGATATCTTCGTCAAAAAGATTGGATCAAGTTTCCGTGTGTGCTATTTTACAGCTAATGTCCCCATTGTGTATAAAATAAGATCTATCCTTCTTTCTATGCATAAAGACATTTTACCTCTTTATCCCGTTAACTCTGTTATTTACTATTTTAAGTTGTGGAGTCGTCTGCATAGAACGATGCAATGTTTGGGTGTTCGGATCAAGCAGCACCTATCTGCAAAAAAAATGAACAATAATTTTTTGTCTGGCGATGCCATCCAAAATACATACGGGTCTTCTATTGCGAATCATCTAATTCGATATGCGCTTTGGATTTTATTACAGACTGGTTCTTTGTTTTTGGTCAGGTTACACTCGTTGTTTCATCTGAAGTTGCTAGAGACACTGTTAATCAGGCATAGGCGGCCCTCTCTTTGTAAATAGAGGAGTGTTTGCTTGGTGAGATAAGTTTAGGAAAATCATTTATACCTCTCCCTTTCATTTATGTCACCAATGATATATGTATTTAGTCTATCATAATATTACTCCGTTACAGTTCTAGAGTGGAGACGAAACCGGTGAACTGGCATTTTTTTTTGTAATATTTGGCATGGCTGGTTGCAATAAAATTAGTGTTTCTACCGCTATATATATATATATATATATATATATATATATATATATATTATGTTTTAGAACATGTACATAATTTCTTCTATATATGTCCTCTTCTTTCCAATGATATGGCTGTTTCAGTGTTTGTAACCCAAACACATCATTGGGAGAAATACTATATGAAACAGCCATATGATTGTAGAGAAGAGGGCATATATAGAAGAAATTATATACATGTTCTAAAACATAATTTATAATAAATATTCACAGCTCTATACATCATATATCGAGCACTGTTTTAAATTAATGTTTTGGACGGAAAAAAATATTTTCTTTTTTCTCTCCTCATTCTATACTCACTCGGATATATATATATTGTAACTAAGTTGTTGAACTCGGAGGTTTATTAACCTTTTTGTTCATGCATTTAATTTTATAAAGAGTGCTCGATACAAATGTAGAGCGTCATACTGTAATGGTTGTTATAATTCATAGTATCACTACACAAAAATTTTCATGTTTCGAAGCCAGCCCATTATGTTGTTGGCTTCATACTCAGGTGATTGTTTTGGAAATGAGAATTATCTAGTTGAAAAAAAAAATGTTCCCTGTTTAGGATGTGGTTTCCGGCTTTCTCTTTTCCATTCTTTTTACCCTTACGTAGCCTCCTGCGCATCAGTGGCGCTATCGCCTTGCTTGGGGTGATATGATTAAAAAAAAAAAAAAGAAAAAAAAAGTTTATTTGTGTTGGATTTGTTTGTTTTTTTTTTTGTTTTTTTTTTGGTGTTAGAGGGGTTGGTCTGTATTTTGAGTTCTGTTGACCTTTTTAAGGTCTTAGGGTTTAGTGTTTGTTTGTGGCTGAGTTCAGGATAGGTTAATCTATTAATCTTGTGAGGGCTGAGGCTGCTGGCGCCTTGCGTGTTGTTATTTAGTTTAGGGGTTGGTAGGTGTTGTTTTGTTTTGGGGTTGGTTTCTTCTTAATTTAATTTATGTTATTTTGTATTGGGGTGTGTGCTTTTTTGTTTTTTTTATTTTTTGTTTTTTATAAAATATATTTTTTATAAACTATATCTTTCATAAAAAATATTTTATAATATTCTATAATATTTAAACTATTTTATAATATTATAAAATATAATATTTTATAATATTTAAGAAATATATTTCTTTTATAAAATCTACCCTTTATAAAACATATTTTATAAATATAAAATATATTTTTTTTATTTATTTATCTACTATTCTGCTGCAACTGCTATATTTTTTGTTGGTATTGTATAGGGTTTGTTTTCTTTTTCTGTTTATTTATAGGGTTGGTTGTGTGTATTTTTTGTGTTTGTTTGCGGGGGGGGGTCTGGATGGGGTGTTTTTTGTTTACTTTAATTCTAGTGAGAAATATTTGCGACGTTTGCATATTACTGCTAATTAGCAGTAATATGCAAACATCGCAAATATTTCTCGCTGAAATTTAAGTAAACAACTCCCCCAACCAGAACCCCCCACCAAAAAAAAAACCCACAAAAGAATACAAATAAAAAAACAAAAAAGCACACACCCCAATACAAAATAACATAAATTAAATTAAGAAGAAACCAACCCCAAAACAAAACAACACCTACCAACCCCTAAACCAAATAACAACACGCAAGGCGCCAGCAGCCTCAGCCCTCACAAGATTAATAGATTAACCTATCCTGAACTCAGTCACAAACAAACACTTAACCCTAAGATCTTAAAAAGGTCAACCGAACTCAAAATACAGACCAACCCCTCTAACACAAAAAAAAAAAAAAAAAAAAAAAAAATCCAACACAAATAAACTGGCTTTTCAACTAGATAATTCTCATTTCCAAAACAATCACCTGAGGATGAAGCCAACAACATAATGGGCTGGCTTCGAAACATGAAAATTTTTGTGTAGTGATACTAGGAATTTATAAAAACATTGTAACGACCATTACAGTATACTATATATATATATATATATATATATTATTACTTTAGAACATTTGAAAACTACAAACTACTACAAAATTGTATATTTTGTTTCGACATTGAAAGAACAATGTCTCATCAGGTAGTTACTAATAATTGTAATAAACGTTTTATTGAAAAACAAATTTTAAAAAACACCACTTCCTTTTATTTATGGAAGTTTATTTTGTACGAAGTAAAAAGATATTAAAAAGGTGGCAAAGAAAGAGGGAAGAAAAGATCAGAAATTAAGATGAGAAATCAAGAAAAGGAAAAGAAAGAGGAAAGGGAAAGATACAGAAGAAATAGAAAGTGAAGAGGAAAATAAGTGAGATAATATAGAGAGGAAGAATCAATGGAAACGGTTGAGAGAGAGAGAGAGAGAGAGAGAGAGAGAGAGAGAGAGAGAGATTTTAAAGTTTGACCGGAAGTGAATTAGAGACAGATATTGACATCCGTTGCACGGTGTGTGGGCTGAAATCTTTTGGCATTAAAAAAAAAAAGAATTGTACTTCTATAAAGAAAAAGAAAAGTGTAAAAGGAAAGATACAGAAGAAGTAGAAAGAGAAGAGGAAAATAAAGAGGAGAGACAGTGCAAACAGCCAAGAGAGAAAAATTTTAAATTTTGACCGGAAGTGAATTGCAGACAGATATTGACATCGGTTAAATTGTTTCAAGTGAAATCTTTTGGCATTAAAAAAAAAAAAAAAAAAAGGAAGAAATCAAATACACAAAAAGAAACTGTTCATAAAACATAAAATAAAAGATATTTAAAAAATAACACGAACATATAAATTCATTAGACATAATATAGTAAATTGGAGAAATAAAATAAATTAAAATTAAAAATTTAGAATTAAAATAAAAATTAACATAAATTAAATTAAAACTAATATTAAAATTAAATTAAGTTAAAATAATATAAATAAAAAATAAAATACAATAAATATATTTTATAAAAATAATAATAATAATAATAATAATAATAATAATAATAATAATAATAATTTTTTTTCAAACCGATACAAAGAGATTTTACAGGGAAATAGGTAAAAAAAGAATTGAAGTGACAGTCCCCCCCCCCCCAGAATGGAAGAAGTTACACAGTTCTGGGAAAAGATATGGGCTTGCCCTAAAGAACATAGCAAGGAAGTAGATTGGATTTCACAAGAGATAGAACGAATGAAAAATAAACCAGAACAGACATGGGCTGGAATTACAGAAGAGGATGTTAAATTTGCACTAAAAAAAGCACACAATTGGAAATTCCCAGGTATAGATAAAATTCCTAACTTTTGGCTATATTATTTAAATACAGCACATAAAAAAACTAGCCAAAGAACTTCAAGAAATGGTTGACGATCCCACTAAAATTCCTGCATGGATGACCAAAGGAATTACATTTCTTCTACCCAAGAATGGTGACACAAACAACCCGAAAAACTACAGACTAATTACATGTCTTCCGACAACATATAAACTATTAACATCTATTTTAACAAAACAGACATATTTATTCTTAGAAAGAAATGACATGATACCGCTTGAACAAAAAGGGTGCAAACATGGCTGTTATGGATGTAAAGACCAATTGCTAATTAACAAAATGATCCTGGAAAACTGCTACAGTACAAAGAAAAATCTTAGTACTGCCTGGATAGATTATCGAAAGGCATTCGATAGTGTGCCACATCCCTGGATTTTAAAGACTTTAAATATATACAAGATATCGCCCATCATCATCAATTTCATCAAACAGTGCATGTCTATATGGAAAACAACCCTTTACCTCAATCATATCAATGGAACCTATAAGTCTGATGAAATAAACATCAAAAGAGGTATATTTCAAGGTGATTCTTTATCTCCCTTACTATTCTGCATATCATTAATAGCACTAACCAGTCAACTTAATAAGACAGAATGTGGTTATAAAAAAGGCCAAAATAAAATAAGCCATCTATTTTACATGGATGACTTAAAGTTATATGCTAAGAATGATAATGAGCTGGAAGGTCTTCTGTAAACTGTAAAATGCTTCAGCGAAGACATTGGAATGAAATTCAATTTGAATAAATGTGCTAAAGCTACAGTTTTACGTAGATCAATACAAGAAACATCCTCAATTAGCTTAGACCCTGCTGTAACAATAAAAGAATTGAAACCAGAAGAAGCTTATAAATACCTAGGTGTAAATGAGAGTGAAAACATTCACCATAAAAAATGAAAGAAATAGTGTGTAAAGAGTACTCTAAAAGGCTACGACTGATATTAAAAACTGAATTGAATTCTCAGAACATAATTATGGCCATTAATAGCCTTGCAATCCCAGTTGTCCAATATAGTTTCAACATCTTAAACTGGACTCTAAACGACATCAGGCGAATGGATTCTAAAACAAGAAAGCTTCTTTCTAAGCATAAGATGCATCATCCAAAGGCTGATGTAGACCGTCTGTACATACCCCGTAAAGAAGGTGGAAGAGGTCTTATTCAGCTGGAATTGTCATACAAGACAACAACTATTGGCTTACTAACATACATAGAAACAACAAAGGATTGGATGATACAAGTAGTAAGGCAACATGAAGAAAGAAAGAAAAAATATTCAATAATAAAAGAAGGCAGTAAATACAAACAAGATTTACAGTTAGTAGATTCTGTAGAAAAGCAAAACAGAAGCCAAGAACCAACTATTGCGGCAAAAAATATGAAAATGAAAGCCAAAGGTAAAGCTCTTGAACAGATGAAACAGCGCTGGCAAGACAAACCTCTGCATGGCCAATATCCAGAACGTGTCAATAAATCCAATGTTGACAAAGTTAATACTCATCGATGGTTACGTGCATCTGGATTAAAGTCTGAAACTGAAGGCTTTATTCTTGCAGCACAAGACCAAAGTCTTTTCACTCGAAACTTTCAGGCAAATATTATGCATAATAATATGGATCCAAAATGCAGGTTTTGTGATAAACACCAAGAAACAATAGACCACCTAAACTCAGGCTGTTCTGTGCTTGCTCCAAATGAATATAAAAATCGCCACGATGGAGTTGGGCAATATTTACATTGGGCAATGTGAAAACATTATGGAAAATCTGTAAACAAACACTGGTATGAACATCACCCAACACCGGTTACAGAAATAGAAGATGTAACCATTCTATGGGATTACACCATCTACACAGACAGAAAAAATGAAGCAAACAGGCCAGACATTATTGTTAAAAACCAGGAGAAAACTTGTCTATTAATTGATATGGCTTGTCCAGCGGATTGTAACATAGCAATCAAGGAATTTAAAAAACTGTCAAAATATAAAGACCTGGAAATTGAAATAGAAAAAATGTGGAAATTGAAAACAAGAGTTGTGCCAGTGATAGTAGGTGCACTTGGAATGATAAAAAATGGAACAAAACAACACATTGAAAGAATCCCTGGAAACCCCAACTTAAGAGATATACAAAAAATTGTCTTATTAAGTACAGCCCACACACTAAGGAAAACTTTATCTATGTAATGCTAGGGATGATAGGGAAGATAGAAAAATATGAAATGGAGTCATAACAACACGCCACGACCTGCCTTAGGTCTCCCCGCAGACTTGGTTGGTAGTGAGACCAAAGCAGAAATCGAAATATGATGAAAAATGACATAATAATAATAATAATAATAATAATAAATATAAAATATATAACAAAATAATACAAAGTAATTATAAAGTAATAATAAAAATAAAATAATAATAAATATAAAAAAATAATAAAAATAATAAATAAAAATGTAGATAAATATAATGTGATAAAACTACTAGCAGTAATTATCGCGTGCAAAATAAAATACTTAAGGCAATAAATAGGTCACAGTTTGTAATCGAAAATAAAAATAAAAATAAAATAACATAAGAAGAAAGATCCTATTGTTAAAGTAAATTATCGAGACAGTAAGATTTATACTGTAAAAAGTTTATAATTGCTGGCGTTTCATACCTTAGATTTTGTAATAATAGCCAGATAGTAAGGTTAATTCTTTAATATGTTTACAATTTACTGTAGTTTCATGCCTCTGATTCAGTAATATGTCACTTTTCATGTATTTAATAATTTACATTTTCTCTTGCAGACAGAGGAAACATGGTTCGTTCACCGATCTTGAAAATTCTAGCTTGTTTGAAGATTTTCCATTTAACTTTAGTTGTTTTATTCTCCTCTTTTAATTTCCAAAAATATTTAGAAAGTGAAGTCATATTTCGTTTGTCCTTATTAGTAAAAGATGAAAGATGATTGTAAAAACGCAATTTAAAATGGTTCATTGTATTACCAATATAAACTTCAGTAACCCTAGGATTTTCTAATGATGAGATAGAGCACATATTGAAAAGGGATATAGTTAAACACTTGTTAAATAAAGGGCATTGGTTGGAATTTCTACAATTGCATAAGTTTTTACTATTAGGCAAATTAAGATGAACAATAGAATTACTATTGTTATTGTTATATAATCTAAATATTCTATTGTTATGTAATTTGATTATTTTTTCTAAATTATTAGTGTAACTATAACTAAGTTTTAGAGTTTTTCGATTGAAAATTTTACTCAAAAGATAACTTTTAGGAAAATTTTAATCAATTAATTTAAGGACTTTATGTCCGAGTTTAATATTAACTAATTGATTAAATGGAGCAATTATACCAGACAATTTTTCTGTTTCTATTTTCCTTTCTAGAACAACTATATCCTTCCACAAAATTAATCTCAGAAGATCTAAACTCACTATTCCTAAGAACTTTATCGTTAATAGTTTTGTTTTTTAAATATTTCTTTGCAAGAGGAGTGAATATTTATGCGAGGTTCAACCGATGATGGAATATGTTTGATAACCAATGGTGGATTTTATAAGGTTTTTATAAATTGGGTCAGCATTATTTTTCATGCAAGGTTGGAAATTATTAGAAACTAAGTCTAGCGTTATGTCTAAGAAGTCAACTTGTTTTATTTTAGAATTAATAACTACGCTAAGACCAAAAGATTTAAGAACTCTATGGATTAATTTTATAAGTTTATCAATCTTAACTCCAGTAGATTTATTTACTATCAAGAGTACATCATGTCTATAAAGTCCTCTATTAAGTAAGTCAATGTCTTCATATGCAGTGAGGTTGTAGAAAAGAAATAATCCAACTAAATCTGAAGACTCTGCAGATTCCAGAGCTCTCATAGATAAATCAAAATGATCAGTCGAATTCTTAATCCATTGTTCATTATCGTAAGGACTGACTTTCTGCAGTTCAAAATTATGTGGATTTTCTCTTTTGAAATGTCTGAATAAAATTCAGCAAATTCCAGTGCCGGATGGAAGAAGATTTTAGATATGGATGGATAAAAAATACACGATATGAAACTGAAGAAAAATACAATTGTTTTTGTCATCGATGTTCTTGAACCAGTCGATTATTTCCGAAGTATCACACTACTGTATGAGTTTAAGTTGATTTTTAATTTGCAGCTTTACTCGTTCTAATATTACTTTACTGATTTTCTTGATCTCTGATTTAGTTGAGTTGATAGTTTCATTGAATAATTTTCGGTGAAATTCAGGTTTGTGATTTTTTAATAATACATAAGCCTCCTTAGTAGTAATTTTTGCAACTCTATCACTAATTTTTAAATTGTTAGTGCTTAATTTATCCGAAAGGTTAATTGTATTAATGTAATTAGAGTTTTCCATGTTGATTTTTTTTAATAGTTATTTATTAAATTTTTCTTTATTAGAACCTTGTACTCCTTGAGATCCATTTTATAGAAATTAGAAGTTTTATCCGATTTCACAGAAATCTTATTAGATTCATATATATTCCGAACCAGTGCATCCAAGTGTTTTTGAAATTTGTTTTACGTTTATGGAAAATGATAATATTCATAATATCAAATAAATCACTCACAAAGTTAAGGAGTTTGTCAATGAAAGGCACAGTATTTAGATTTTTAAATCCATTTTATCTTTAGTATTGGAAACACCATGAAAAACTGCGCTTTCCATCTCATCCATCGAATAAGATTTTTAGTATTTAAGATTAACTTTTGAAAATACTACTGTTTGTTTGGAATAGGAATATTTTTAGCGAAACGTCGAAATGAACTTTGTCCATGTTCAAATTGATATTAATGGCAAGAGTGCTCAACCTCAACTTTTCTTTTTCTCCCTTTTTTAATATCATTTTACCTCGTACAAAAAAAAAAATCCAAAAATAAAACGAAGTGATTTTAAATTTTCTTTTAAATAAAACGTTTATTACCATCATTATTAACCACCTGATGAGACAAACAAAACAAAATGTGCAATTTTGTAATAGTTTGTAGTTTGCACGTGTTCTAAAGTAATAATTAATAATAAATATTCCCTACTCTACTTTTATGTTGAGCACTGTTTTAAATTACTGTTCTGAACGTTGCAATTATTTTCTTCGTTCCTATTCATTTGAATATATATATATATATATATATAAGTTGTCAATAAAGTTGGTGCACACTTTAAAAAATTTATAACTTTATTTGTATCTGTGATAGAAATTATTTTTATCGCAAATACAAATTAAGTTATAATTTTTTTAAAGTGCCCACGAACTTTATGGACACACACTATATATATATATATATATATATATATGGGCACCCATTTATATATATATATATATATATATATATATATATATATGGGCACACTTTTTATATATATATATATATATATATATATGGACACAATATATATATATATATATATATATATAAGTATGTGACGTTTTTTATATATTGAGAAAAATATTAGGTAAATATGTGACAGTGTGAGAGTTTTTTTTTACGCGTTTTGTGTTTTAAGACTTTATCAGACTAAATTTGTTATGTTAATGAGACTACGCGGGATGGTAGAAATGTAAATTATTTCAAAATGTCGATAGGCTGAGAATACGAAAAAAGGCTCTCAGATATTTTTCTTTTTCATTTCTTTTAGGTTTGGGAAAGATTTACTCTGTTGGAACGTTCGTTCACGCGAAAGAAATTCAATCTGTACATGGGTTATCAACACGAAAGCGACCCTCGAAAAATTCAGATGTGCTTGTCTCGCGTCGGTTCCTTCTTTAAGACTATCATTATTCCACCAATGAAAGATTACTACAACCTGTACGAGTTTCTGCGAATTCTGGGCTACTTTCTTTCATTCTTTGACAGGAATCCAATGCCGCACTTGCACACGTTTCGCTTCTCCTTCCACTGCGAGTTTTGGGACAAAAATGGTTTGACTATTCACGGTACCGGCGGTGATATTTGGGAGAAGACCAAAAAGGTTATAAGTCATATGAGAAATCTTAAAGAACTTCAGTTGTCTGATTTACTTCTGGAGATGAAAGATGCTCCGAATCTTCTTGATGCCGCCTACGCGTCAAGCGACGACACTCTGCAGATATTGTCTCTTAGAAATTGCACTAATGAGCCATTTCCCTTGGCTCAGATCGCTCAGTTCTCAGCCCTTCAAAAACTAATCATCTCTCCAATAAGCCTTGATGACGAGACTGTCCTTTTATTTGGTGGCACCCAATTGACCGAAATTCAAATTGTTCAGGACCATCTGACATGTCCCTGTTTACCTGTTTCCGCAGAAGCATGGCGTTTTCTCAAAGAGATGATCCCTTATGTGAGGATCATTTTAAGAGCGACTGGACGTTTTAAAGGAGAGCTCTTATTGCAGCCCAGCGCCCCCGTCTACTCAGTTATTTACGAGAATCAGCACAGCCAACTGAAGCCTTCCGTCGCCATGCAACTCTCGGACCTGTACAACGAACAATTGGAAATATTTGCGCAAACAAAACTCCCGCGAGTCCACGGCTCCCGCTCCTTCTCTGAGCGCGCCGACACAAACCTCATTTTTTTAGTGAAGACTTGTCCCAGACTTCACACTCTCATCATTCGACAGAGGCTCTCAACTGCCACCGTCCTCATACTTTTGCGAGAAGCAAAGAACCTGAAAAAGCTTTATATACGCCAAAATGCCATCTTGAAAAAGTTTGACTGGCCCCGTTCTTCGGAATGGTCGACAGATTATTATCGCTGGTTAAAAAGGACTTCCTACTCGTGGCAGTCATTCAACGAGTATGTCTCCAGTATTTTAGGTTACAAATGGCGGCCACTAGTCGATAAAGAATTTCGACTTTTGTCTTTAACGTGATTATTATTGACATTACTATCGTCTGTTTGAGATAAAAAAAAAAAGAGTTCAACACCAGCAACAACGACAGACGCGCGTAAGATTGAAAAGGATAAATATAAGAAAGCACTTATTGCAAGTCATTAACAAAGCAAAGAATAAAACATTAAAAAATGAAAAAATACTTTTTTATTCATGGAATACTGCAAACAATTGCGCATGTTTATGAATACATGTGTGTGTGTGTGTGTGTGTGTGCTTTATGTCAATTTGGACGTGTATATTTATGTATATAAGTGTACATGTGTCTATATGTGTGTGTGTACTTTATGTCAATTTGGACGTGTATATTTATGTATATAAGTGTACATGTGTCTATATGTGTGTGTGTGTGCTTTATGTCAATTTGGACGTGTATATTTATGTATATATGTGTATATGTGTCTATATGTGTGTGTGTGTGTATGTGCTTTATGTCAATTTGGACGTGTATATTTATGTATATAAGTGTACATGTGTCTATATGTGTGTGTGTACTTTATGTCAATTTGGACGTGTATATTTATGTATATAACTGTACATGTGTCTATATGTGTGTGTGTGTGCTTTATGTCAATTTGGACGTGTATATTTATGTATATATGTGTGTGTGTGTGTGTGTGTGCTTTATGTCAATTTGGACGTGTATATTTATGTATATAAGTGTACATGTGTCTATATATATATTTTTTTTTAATCATATCACCCTGAGCAAGGCGGTAACGCCACTGGTGTGCAGGGAGTTGCGTAAGAGTGAATAGATTGGAAAAGAGAAAGCCGGAAACCACATCCTAAACAGGGAATAAGGGATGAGCCTCTACAACTGTTCAATAGACGTGGGTGGAGTGTGAACCGGGCGATAGTTCAGTCTATCTACTCCAATTGAAAAAAAAAAAGAAAAGAAAAGTGAAAAGATTGGAAAAGAGAAAGCCAGAAACCACATCCTAAACAGGGAACAAGGGATGAGCCTCTACACCTGTTTAATAGACGTGGGTGGAGTGTGAACCAAACGATAGTTTAGTACAATAAAAGGACTGTGTAAGTATGTGTATTTATGTATATATTTATGTAGTAGAATACTTAGAGACAATTCCTAAAGACATAAATGTAAGCTTCAATGAACCCTGGATACAAATAGAGTCCTCCTGAATAAATGTATTCAGGAAAAATCTATTAATGGGGAGAAATGGATCAGACCACATTCTTCCCTGCCTACAGAGGAAAGAATTCCTTGAACTGAGCGGCCATTCTTTGCTGTCTCGAAGGCTGTGACAGATTGCAAGAAACATGATGAAGTTCTTCCTTGTTCTCACTCAAACTGAACTTAATCCTACTGCATTTTTGTAATCTATATAAGGGAGTTGCAAGTCTTCTGAAGTATTGGTAGATGAGTGTGCTCTCTTCTGAAAAATATCATTTCATTAACACCCGAGGGATCAGAACTCAAGGGTTTCTCATAATCTTCAGAAGGGAGACCCATGTCTCTGTTTCTTTGAAATCCGTTGAAGTATTCTGAGGACACCCATCGCCGATTTGTCCCAGGGTGGAGCCACATCTCTTTGTGTTTTCCCGTCCACCCGAGTAACGAACACATACCGACTGGGTGTTGGCATCTAGTACCTCCACTTGATCCCCAAATGGTTCATTTTTATTCTGTTTGGATAAAGAATTTATTCTCCTCCACGAGTCGCCTAGATTTAGTAGCTACCGGTTTACAATAGGATGTTAGATTGTTGGGTACGGCATTATCATGGCTGCTAGACCGCAAACTTGTGTCCCCGAAAGGTATTTCTACTAATGAAGGTGAGCCCTAATATTGCGTCGCAACATAAATCCTTTATTAGTAGACATCTTGCTCCTTGGTATAAAGTACCGTTTATTTTTAGGTCAATCAAACAGTATCCCAGTACTTGTATGGAAAGTGATGAGCTAGCCATTCCCACTTTGTTTAGACACGGGCACGTTCTCCATAGATTTTCTTTCGCGATGTTAAGGAAGTTTTCTGTGCTCCCCATGTCAATGTTTTTAGTGGCTGTTCATTAGCCGTGATTTTTATTGTTGTAGTTGATAGACAGCCATTTGTAGCCACTGGTGCCGAACAAGATACCATTTCGAATCTTTAGGCCAATTACCATGTATAGCATTTCTAGCTTCTAGTGGGGCATGATGACCTTGCATGCCTCTTGCCCCCACAGGAAAAAAACAAAAAAAAAAAAAAACCAAAACAAAAAACAAAAAAAACAAAAACGTGCGTTTAATTAAGACTATTTTTTGAAAAGCCTAGTTTTTCATATGATTGTCGGTTGGGTAGGGGATGGGGAAGTAGATGAAGCGATCTTTGACGTTATTACATTTGCGTGGTACTTTTTAGCATTTCGTTTTGCTAAATCTAATACAGTTGTCTGGTCATAGGCTTGCTGTAACGTTAAGGTGTGGTTTTCATGTACTCTTTGTTAGATATCCATGAACCGAACCTCCTTTATGAAGGCATCTCGTATCGATTCGGCTCAGTATTGTTCCGATGATATTGAAGGAAATGAACACCAACTATGTACACGATTTCAATGTATTAAATATATTCGAGAATTAGAAATATGTCTCCCTTTCAGTAAACTTAACATTTACAATAGCAGTAAAAATTGTGGAAATGAGTGAACGATTATTTGAAATCACACGAAACGAACGAGCATTTGGATAATTTTGTAATCGCACTAAGTCTTCAAAAGAAATATCTTGTTTGCACACAACAACAACAACAACAAAAAGGCAAAATTCACGGATGTAAACCACACTACAAAAAAGTCCAAAAGAAAAGTATGAGTCAACCCCCTACAAAAAAACTCCAAAAATTAAAACAATGGTAGGAAAAATATTAATTAAACTCATACACAGACCCCCCCCCCCCACCATCAAGCACTCACCACAATATATTCAATAGAAACACAGTAAAAAATAAACTACAGTTGCACCGAGAACTTGACACAAACAATAATAAAAAACAAAAGGAAAACAACAAACCAAACACACCTGTAACTACCGTGAAAATAAAGAATGTCCTTTAAATGGCATTTGTTTGCAAAATAATGTCATATACCAAACCACCGTAAAATCAGTAGATTACGAGTAACAGCTTCCGTATCTCAAGGTACCCGTCATTCGCGACGTCCAAATTACTATTCTTTGTCACGGTGAGCAACGTATGAAACACAATCCATTTCATACCAGAATAGGGGAGCGACACGTAATCGCATACGTATTCAGGACCTAAACGAGCCGTCAAATAGCCGACATAGTCCCAGCGTTCTGAGAACAATGGTAGAGAAGGCGTGTGAGGATATCTCCTGTTCCTGTAAACCAAGGTTACATCGATGATAGTCGGGCAAATCTGCCCGGCTCCCTCTGAAAGACACGTCATTGAGAGATAACACGTTCTGAATCAAATAAAGCAAAAATTCAGGTTTGCTGAGGTAATCCGCCACTGGTGCATATGACCAGAAAGAGCGCGACACGGTCGCTGACAAGCCGAGCCGCTCACAGAGAATCCTTCGCGACTCTCCTCTCTAGTTCTCGATACAATAGTCTCCTAGGGTGTGAAGGGCCACTGAATCTAGGAATGACCGCTCGACACTGAGAAATCTCAACTGATGGCAGCGCTCAGCCCTAGAAATTGTAGAAGTGATGGTAAGGCTAGGTAAATTGTCCCTAACACTTCTCTCCAAGATCGAGTCCTCTGGCAACACGCGTCATAGGAAAGCCAATTACGAGGTGTTTCGGTGACTAGCCAAATGTTACGTTCTCAGTATCTATGATACGAACGCTGGGCACAGATCTCTCTGAAGACTTGATACTTGCCCCCACCCCACAAGACGGACGATAGCAAATTCCGAGTATAGCCCACCGGTAAAAGATAAAAGGAAAGACGTAAGTGGCGCACACCTCAGCCCTAACCTTCACGACTTGTTTCAGTTAGTCTTAGCTTCCGTGACTTTTTCGTATCGTTCAGGCTCCTTCTGTACCACTTCAGTGTCGCTGTAGCAAAACACAAAAATGGACGCGTCATCGGTATATGCGGAAACCCTGTCTCGTGCACCACCAGGGACAGCGATTTCACGTA
The DNA here is from genome assembly GCA_037127315.1 of Ascarosepion bandense. Taxonomy (NCBI): domain Eukaryota; kingdom Metazoa; phylum Mollusca; class Cephalopoda; order Sepiida; family Sepiidae; genus Ascarosepion; species Ascarosepion bandense. The sequence goes on along the minus strand of JBBBDQ010002163.1, from coordinate 1,371,335 downwards.
GGGCCGGACTGCACGTCTGCTCTGACGCCAAATCATAGAGTAGAAGAGACCGTGGACAACAACCCTGACGAACCGACTGAGACAGCGCAAAAGCACACGACCGCCTTTCTGTCACCTTGGAGGGTTTCGTAAGACATCTTTTTTAATCTATCTCTAACTACCTGACCTTGCCTAGTTTAACCTATCTCTAAGGAATCCCCTCCCAGGCTTCACACGGGACAGACTATCAAACACCAAATTAGTTCTGAAAACATTACGCAACCTGACATTAGAAAAACCTGATCTGATACGAGCCTAACGAGCAAAAGACATTGACGCGACTAGTACTATTTAAGGAGGTGGAGGAGATGCACCCCCCTAGGTCCTTCTCATTAAAAAAGGGAAAGAGAGGAAAAAGAAGAGTAAGACACACACACACAGACATGTGTGTGTGTGTCTTACTCTTCTTTTTCCGCATATTTTCGTATATTTTTATATTACTTTAAACGTCATTTTTAGTGGATACTCATATTTAAGTAGACCTCCCGTTTATTTATGAAACAGTATATTTATTTATTTTCGTCTACCGGACTGAATTTTAGCGAAATCTTATTGAAGAAATTTTGCGCACTCAATGTCAAGATTTGAACCTGAGTATCCCCTGGGCATAGGGAAACTGTTGTTAGATCCGACGTGCTTTAACAAACTCAAGCAAGATTCGTACACTGCTTAAAGCAAAATGATCGTATCAAAACGTAAACAAAGTAATTTTCTAAAGAAGTAAAGGATTTTAATCCGACAGATTTTTTTATCTGTGATGTCTTTAACATGACAAAATAAAACGGTTATGGAAAAATGACACACTCGTCGAGTATTGGAAATAACTAGGGAATTTATTAGTGTAGATACATGAGTAGAGCGAACAGTTGTGGATGTTGAATAACGATGTGATTATAGAGAGCCTGGAAAAGTTCTGCACGCCATGTTGCGTGCTTCTACCGGAAGTCCCCTTCTTCTTGTTGTCTCTCAGCATGCACCTATTAGCTGGGGAACGGACTCCTTAGAATGGTCCAGCAGAGATAACTTTTAACCCTTTTTTATGGTGGTCCTAATATTATTACTAAACGTTATTTTTAGTGGATACTCATATTTAAGTAAACGCTCCGTAATATTCATGAAACAATATATTTACTTATTAATCGTATGTTTATGTAATAAATATACTATTTAATAAATAATCGGATCGTCTACTCAAATATGAATATCCACTGAAAAAGTTACACACACACACACACACAAATATATATATATATATATATATATATATATAAATCTCGCTGTTTAATTTGCAAACATTTAGTAAACGATGCAGTATTTTCTATACCCAACACCAACATCAAATTACACCCACCACGCCTCACCTGTGACAGCCAAAATATAATATATTTTTATTTTTACTTCTGTTCAATATGTCCAAATAGTGGATATATTGGTGAATCTGGAAACAGTTTTAGATCCCGTTTTAATAATCATAAACTAAGCATTCGCCAAAACAAACCTTATTCCTCCATAGCTGAACACTTCAGTCAACCAGGACACACATTAGACAACTGCAAATGTTTACTGATAGATTCCAATTTTAGTTCCACATACTCACGCAGATGTGCGTTGTGGCACAGTGGATATCGGCTCGGAATGAGAAATCGGGGAACCGAGTTCGAATTCCAGTTGAATTCCTCGCATTCACTTACGCGCAAATACCCTTGGGAAAGGTATTAATCCGTCTCTTCCTTCCAGTTATGGGTTAAATAACAGGACAGATTGGGTTCTATAGCCTTGGTCGGCAACCAGTCTACCGCAGAAAGCAATGGCAACCTACTGCGAGATAATCTTCTGCCCAGTCAGTCATGTCTCTTTGGAGACATGATCGCCCAAGCGTGTATCGCGCATGGTACTTAACTGACTGACTGACTCACGCAGAAAAAAAAAAGAAGAAAAATACTGGATCTTAAAATTAAATACATATAGGCTAGGGTTAAATAGGGACTTAGGTATTTTGAATCTTTATAAATATTTCAATAGTTAAACATTTTTTAGATACACTTAAATTTTTTTTCTTTAAAACAACATTTAAAAGACGTATTACAGTTAGGTTTAGGTTTTTTAAAAATATCCCAAAACTCTATCGCTTTCTACGTCACGTGATGTAAACATCTTGCGAAAGACGCTCCTCACGACGAACGTTCCTAGTTTAAATTTTAAAATCTTTTGTTTCTGATGAAAGGCCGAGGCCGGTCTGAAATATCAAAGAAATAAATAAATACTGTAAAAAAATACATTTTTAAACTTATAACTTTTCAGTAGTTTTTCCTATACATATTAAAACAGTATACGTGGATCATCATTATGCTATATATATAGTCGCGGCAACTGGGAAAGAGATTATATAAATAGGCACAAACAATTAACTATTCTTCATATACGAAATATATCGGATGAAAATGACATGCCCAGTAAATATGGGGAAGAAAAAACGAAAGGGAAAACATACAGATACTAAAATGGGATTGGAGCAAAGAAAAATGAAATAATAGTAGAGGAAGAACTTGCTAAGTACGTTAATGTGTAAATAATAAACGAAAGAATATATATATATATATATATATATATATATATATAACTCTGGCTATTGGGCGTGTATAACGATAATATACATGCTAAAAAGTCTGCCTTCTTCTACCGTTCGCCCAGAGGTAGAATCGCCGACTGACGCCACTTCGGTTGGGTTTCAATCCTGGGTTAACAGATCTGTCTGCGGATGACTATATATATATATATATATATATATATATACTAGCAGTATAGCCTGGCGTTGCTCGGGTGTAATGAAAGCTTTAAAACTAATCCATGGCCCTGGAGCTCAGACTCTTTGGACGTTGGCACAAAAGACTAAAAAGCAATAGTTGTTTCTAGTTAAAGTGAAACCGTAGACTGAAAGAAAAATGAATGGATGTAAGTCAAATTTTGATTTCCTGGTATCGACATCAAATAAATTTTTTTTCGTCGTAAACTGAATTTTGAAGAAACTCGCAGACGCTTATAGTAGAACTGTGTAAATTTTCAAGAAAATCGGTTCAGCCCTTTCGGAGTCTATAGGTAACGGACACACACACACATCGACGCACACACATACATACACACACACATACACATACACAGACAAAGTTCCATTTATAAATAAGTTTAGATAAAATGGACTCTCCCGCCGATTGCGACGTATAAGGATCCTACAACCTTAGCAGGTGAATTACAGAACGAGGGTTACGTGATGTTACAGGAGAAAACCACCAAGAATAGGGAGACTTGGAAGGACATGATCGCCTACGTCCTGAAAGAACAGGGCTCATAGAAGAAGAAGAAGAAATGACCTACATATGAGTCCACATATTTTGCAGCATCAAGGATCTAGGGACATCTAAACTTATTTATAAATAGAACTTTGTCTGTGTGTGTGTGTGCGTGTGTGTCTGTGTGTCTCTGTGTGTGTGTGTGTGTGTGTGTATCCGTTACCTATAGACTCCGAAACGGCTGAACCGATTTTCTTGAAAATTTACACAGTTGTACTATAAGCGTCTGCGAGTGTTCTTAGCTAGGTTTTGTGTCGAGGTACCCCGATAAATATCGAAAATCGATAATCGAAAAAATCGGGTTATAGAAGGAGTGGTCCGATTTTAATCAAATTTGATACACTTATAGACAAAGACATAAGAAACGATATTCAGAAGTTTCAAGGTTGCAGTTCTTACAATAGTGCAGAAAATCAATTATATATAAGCAAGATACCTGGTCTGTGTGTGTCTGTTTATCTGTCTGTATGTCCTTTATACAAATTCACAATGTTTATCTGATTCTCACCAAACTTCACACAAATATTCTTTAGGCCGAATCTGAGCTCCAGGACCATGGATTAGTTTTAAAGCTTTTATTACGCCCGAGCAACGCCGGGCTATACTGGTAGTAGCAACATAAATATTTGCTAAAACTTTTCGCCTTTGTCTTTCGTCTCTTAACCGGTCAATACGACAGATTTCGAAATCTCTGATACCACACTGGCACGAATATCTCCAGTTATTTCTGTTCAGGGACAACTTAATCGAAGTTAGGATGAGGTACATTCACAGCTTTAGCTTGTCTTTATACCTGAGCCACGGCCAAGCAACACTCCTTTGTCCACCGTGAAGCTGGCTATACGTATGGACCTTAGGTCGTCTGCTGTCACTCATTCTTGCAAAATGAACAGTCCAGCGAAGTGATGAATGCACCAGAAAAATCTCAATTCTACGAATTTTTTGCAAGAATATATATATATAATGTTGCGTTTTCAATCATGAGTTCATATCTATCTATCTATCTATCTATCTATCTATCTATCTATCTATCTATCTATCTAATCTCAGCCTGTTCATTATCTATCTATCTATCTATCTATCTATCTATCTATCTCAGTCTATTCATATCTATCTATCTATCTATCTATCTATCTATCTATCTATCTATCTATCTATCTTAGTACATATAATTGGTAAAAGAATATAAAATCTACTTTAAATTAGCAACAAGATGGCAAGCATATTGGATTAGTCCCGGATTAAAATTGTTAATAAAAAGGTGAATCGATAATCCAGCAATGGACAAGGAACAGAAGGAGAAAATTTAAATAGGAAGCAAGTGATAAAAGGGAAGAAGATATGAAGAGAAGAAAAAACAAGAAAAGAATTGGCTAAAGAAACGAGAAGGACAGAGTAAGTGTTAGAGAGAGAGAGAGAGAGAGAGAGAGAGAGAGGAGGTGGGGAAATAGAAAAAAACGAGAAAGTTCGGGGAATATAGAGAAAAAGAGGAAGGTTTAAAAAGAGAGAAAAAGAGAGAAGCGTTATTTTTTTGTTGTTGTTGCTAACAGCGGCTGCACTCGTGATAATCTGTATTTGTCCTGAGGAAATGATTCTTTCCACAATCCGACGCTTTCTTAGCAGAAAAACTGTTTTTTTTTTGTTTTCATGCTACATCGTTTTATAAAATGGCGCCATTTGTTAAGCTAATTATTCTGAAAGAAAGTCCATCTGTGAAATAAGAAAAGATCATGAGGCTGATGGGGAAAAAAATGCCTTTTTCATATGGAAAGGCTGCGCTCACAAACAAAGAAATGCGTAGACATTTCCAAGAATAAAACACGAACTACATACACACATGCACGCACACACATTTACATTCATGCAGACAATGTGAATACAGAAATACAATGTGGATATCAGTCAAGTGCCATACGTGATATATGCTTTGGTCGATCATGTTTCGAAAGAGACATAACTGACAAGGAGAAGATTATCCCGCAGTAGGTTGCCATTGATTTCTGCGGTAGACTGGTTGCCAGCCAAGGATATAGAACCCCATCTATCGTATTATTTAACCAATAACCGAAGGGAAGAGACGGATCAATACCTTTTCCAAGGTATTTGTGCGTAAGTGAATGTAAGGAATTCAACTGGAATTCGAACTCGGTACCCCGATTTGTCGTTTCGAGTCGATATCCACTGCACCACAACGCACATTTCTGTGGATATAGAACCGAAGAAAATCATGATTGCATGTTTTACGACTAAAATCATTTTCAGTTAAGAGAGAGAGAGAGAGAGAGAGAGAGAGAGAGAGAGAGAGAGAGAGAGAGAGTAGATAACTTTTTCTCTGTCCAGCTCGTTTTTCTTTTTCTCTTTCTTTTCCGTTTGTCTTTCTCTAACTTCCATTTCTGTGACACGCTTAATTTTGACTTCCTAAAACGTATGTAGTCCTTTTCAATGATCGAGTTTGAATCCATTTTGCTGTCTCTCTGCTTCTCTCTTCTTCCTTGCCCTCCGTAATAATCTCTAAACGGCCATATTATGATTTTTCGAAGTTTTATTTCAAAATATACATATTTGGCTCTGTAAATAGATAATACTATATAAATCGAGGTTCTCTGCCGGGATTATTTTTTAATATTAATATAATTAATATAAAAAGGATCTTATTTGGGATTTTGCTTACGTGCCGCTTTCTGTTTACACACACACACATTCAGTAATGAATTAGAGTACTCTGGCTATTGGCGTATGATACATCATACGCTAAAAGTCTGCCTCCTTCTACCGAGCGGCCATAGCTCAGAGGTAGAATCGCCGATTGACGCCAATTCGGTCGGGTTTCAATCCTGGGTTAAAAGCAATCGGATGTCTAACCGTACTGATGAGCTGTGATACAGCGAAACAGATATGTCTGCGAATGAATATATATATATATATATATATATATATATATATACGTATTAAGTAATTCATCGAATTTTTATTCGATCTCAACAGAATGCAGAAAGCACTGGACGGCCGTTTCGTCCTATATTTGGGACTCCTTAGCAGTTCGCATCCACTACCAGGAATTGAAACCCGGCATTTAGGTTATTAAGCAAACGTCATACCAACTGTACTACGGGCCCGGGTGACGAAGAGGTAACGAATTGAACTCGATGACACGCCGCTCGTTCACCCGTGGTGGTACTCATCCAAGTTCCTTTACCGATAGGACGGTTCCTCCCAGAGCCACGACTACTCTCACCAAGCCGCTCAATCCAGAGCATTATAAGCTGGTTCGAGCAACAGATATTACAGAAATAGTAGGAGGATTTGAATAATTAAGTAATTCAAAAGTAATTCATATATATAATAATAATAATAGAAATAAACAAATACTGTCAAAAAATACATTTTTAAACTTACAACTTTTTAATAGTTTTTCCTATACATATTAAGACAGTATACGTGGATCATCACTATGTTATATATATATTAATTAATTAATTAATTAATTAAACAATATATATATGTTAATTAAACAATAAAGTTCGTATTACATCTTAGTATTTTTTTTATCCATAAAGTAAACCACCAGAGAGCTATTTCCGGAAGATGTTGGAAATTGAAGGAGAAAGCCTAAATCCACATAACTTGGAAGATTATAGGTTCCACAAATACTCCTAATAGTCTTAGAGATAGGTGTACCTCATATTTAGGAGAAAAAATTCAAATATTAAAATACAATAATCAAAGCCAACTATTGAATTTGAGGAATGAATTAGTGTTTAAATGTTGACATAAAAACAAATTTAAATTATCACAATATAGGTTTAACTCAACTAGCTACTATATTTTCATATATTCACTCCCCTTTAATTCTCATAATCCCGAAAACATAACTATTTCTGACTCTCCTCCCTCTATAACCTCTATACACTGACCATTTATAATTTATAAACTCTCTATTGTCTCCGTAACTCCCTTTCCTTTTTTCCATTACTTCCTTTTAATCTGTGTTTTTTTTTTATTCAGAACTCCAACTTTTTTTATCCTTTTTAATTTATAATGATTTTTTAATTCTTCATATCACCAAAAATTAATGTCATAAGGTCAACATTCGGGTTTTCTTCCCATTAAGACAAAAACCTTCCACCTTCCTCTGACGCTTTCGTCTGTCTGAAATTTGTACATCCGACATGAACTCAATTTACACCAAGGTCGACAAGACAAACGACTGATACCTTCGTCTGCCGAAGCCAACACCCCATGATTCGAAATGTATTGTCTAATAAATATTTGCTTTGTAATTATCTATATTGAGAACTTTTGTGGATCATTTTAAATATTTTATAACTTTAATATTCTATTATTATGATCCACTTGAAGTACTTATTGCTTTACGTTTATATATATATATATATATATATATATATATATATATATATATATATATATCCCAGTATTGTAAGTAATCATTTGCTTTGTCCTTCTTTGACCCTTTATAATTAAGCCAACGAAGCCCTTGATAAGTGTTACATTTGTCAAATCCATTTAGCTACTTCGAATAATATATAAATCTCTTTATGGGATATATCAGCTTATCTGCTACTGAAGGACATCTTGTTCTTATCCACTGAATATCATATCTCTATCCGCCTTATGTGTAGATTGCCAGTTTGAGATCTTCCAACTTTATCTGAAACCTACCTCCGTCATTTTGTATTCTATCGCTTCAGGACTCAACTGAATTGTTGGCCGTAAGGCATTAAAAGAAAACTAGAAAACTCGTACAGATGATGTTTAGAATTGGAAATGATTGCGCAGTTCATAGTCAGCTACAAGTTCTCAGTGACAAAGAAGGACCGGGGGAACGGGTTGCAGGAGTCCTGCGCACTGGGGTGTCATGACAGCGATTCGGCTTGATGTTAGTCAATACCTGTCCACTTCCCATTTCTCCGAGATTTAAGAACTTTTTTTCCACTTATCATAAGCATTGAAGAATAATACATTTGGGTTTTTTTCTATCACGACAAGGGGACATCATATTCCCTCTTGAACAAAGACTGACGGCAGTGGAGGTTAAACAGAAACGCCATCAACATAATATCGCATAAATAACGTCTTCCATGCTTGACGATTACAAAATGTTATGATTAGTGGGTGAACTTGAATGGGCACCCAGTTTCGAACAATGGGTGGTCGCTACAGCAGTTGGCGCCTCGCATGTGCGCAGTGAGCATTACACCGCGCGTATTGCGGCGACACACAGTAACATCGGACATTTAATGCCATTGTTTGGAAAGCGAATGCATCGATTCATTTTGTAGCAGTCGCTCTGCTGAAACGTGTCTCTGGCACAAAAACCCGAATTATTAGCAGAGATCAATAAGAGGGCAAAGGCCATTAGTGTTGCTTTTTCCTACTCTGTGCCGTCCAATGACATCTCTCCAAAGACAAACGTCTTTCTGTCGACATTTTTTTTGCATTTCACCCAAAGCTAGACAATATTAGGATGTAAGACGTTCCTGGGGGTGAAAGAAACAGAGAAGACGAGCAAAGAACATGATAAAAGGAGATTGAAGATGACAATTTTCCTTGCATTAAGATTTTGGAAGATCGTAGTTGAAAGGAAAGTAGGAAACCGGAAGAGAGTTCCACAAGTGAGAAGTACGAGAGAAGAAACTATTAGCATAGAACTTACAGCTGTTAATTATAAGACCTAACTACTAATCGAGTACTGCGCTTAAATTTGTGAAGTAAATGTACCAAAAATAGGAAAGCTAAATTGAACTTCCTGTTTACTTGAAGAATGTGTTGTAAGGCAGAACTAAGATAACAGAAAGATGACTTTTTCTGATCAGGGCCACAACAAAGGTTGAAGCATAAGCATTGAGCAAACGGTTCTTTCCGAGTGGAATGGGTAGTGTGATTGTTCTTCTTCATATGCCGTGTCCTTTCAGGACGTAGTTGGTCATGGACTTTCACCTGGCATTGTCCCTTGTTGCTCTCAATATTTTCCCTCTTGGCATCTCTCCCAAACCCCAACTTACCATCCATTTTGCTCAAGTCTTTCAAGTATATCTCATAGTACTTTCCCCTGTTTCTCTTTCCCTCTATTCATCCTGTGAGTATCAGATTCTCCAAACCCGTCTTTCTCATTATGTGTCCCAGGAACCTTATCTTCCTGATGTTAAGTATAGGTTTTCTTCTAGTTTGCATCCTCTCCAACACCTTGCCATTCCTCATGTGCTTTGTCCCTGGTATCCTCAGCATCCTTCTGTTGAGCCAAATTTCTGCTGCCTTGCCTTCCTCCTTGAAGAGATTTTCCAACATTCGCTGCCATACAGAAGGACAGATATCACATAGCAGTCCAGCACTCTTCTTTGTTTCCAATGAGATTTTACATGTCTCTTTGAAATGCACCCTTTGCCATAACAATGTGTTAGCAGTCGACTTTTTAGATACACTTTTTTTTTTTTTTTTTTTTAATCATCTCACCCCAAGCAAGGCATTCCACTGCCACTATTGCGCATGGGGCTACATAGGGGAAGGTAAAGAGAAGGAGTGGATAGACATAGGGAATGTCAGGAGAAAGGTGACAGATGAGTAAGGATAGCGAGGATGAGGGTCGGGCAGATGGGAAGAGTGCTTGATAGAATGGGAGCAGGTTAGTGTGTTAGGAGGTGTGTATTGACCTTACATTTAAACTCCTGGAGATTGTAGTCGTCGGGGAAGCAATCGTTTGGAAGAGGATTCCACAGTCGGGAAGTGCGAGAAAAGAAACTGTTGGAGTAGAAGTTACGGCTGCATTTTATCGGTTTCACTGTAAAAGGGTGGGATCTAGTTGCTAATCTAGTATCTCGTGCAAATTCGTATTTAGGGGGCACCAGTGATCTAAGTTCATCGGAGCAGAAGCCGTGAAAGTATTTATAGAAGAGACACAGGGAAGCCACGTCGCGCCGGTGGGAGAGAGACTGCAGGCGGTCTGCCAAGTCGGTATCTATCACATTACAGACCCTCCTCTGAACCTTATCGAGAAGCCCGAGGAGAACAGCAGGGGCACTCGACCAGATATGGCAGCAGTATTCAATACACGGGCGGATGGTAGATTTGTAAATGTGCAGGATAGATTTAGACGGAAAAAACTTCCGGGCCCTACACAGAGAACCGACTTTCATAGCAGCGGATTTAGCAATGGATTCGATATAGTCATTCCATTTGAGGTCCGCTGAAAGTGTGAGACCAAGGAGGCGTAGTGTTTTACTCTCTGGGAGGCAAGCCTGGTCCATGCTAATGGGAGGTAGGTGAGATTGTCGATGATGGTTAATTGACAGTAGCTTCGTTTTAGAAGCATTAAAATTTACTAGCCATTTCTTACCCCAGTCCAATATGGATTGGAGGTCTTTTTCAATCTCGGCTGCGAGTTTAGCTTTGACGCCTACACCAGATTTTTGTTGGAGGCGAGAGTAAACTGTGGTGTCATCGGCGTACAAACCTATTTGGGTTCTTATGGAATCAGGGAGATCATTAATATATATCAGGAAGAGTGTAGGACCTAAGATGGAGCCTTGGGGGACACCTGCGTTTGTATGGTAGTTCTGAGAGGCATGTCCGTTTAATACCACTTTCATTGTGCGGTTAGAGAGGAATGACTGGATTAGTTCAAACAAATGTCCAGTTATACCATAGCTCCGCAGTTTACATAGAAGGCCAGCATGCCAAACTCTGTTGAACGCCTTAGATATATCCAATGCAACGGTTCGAGCTTCGCCATTCCTGTCGAGTGCCTGGTATATGTACTCGGTGATGGTCGTTAGCATATCAGCAGTAGACCTGGTGAAGCGGAAACCATATTGCTTGTCCGAGAGGAGCCTGTGTGCTGTGAGATGCTGAACCACCTCGGCGTTGATAATGGCTTCGAACACTTTGCCAAAGATCGGAAGAAGGCTGATAGGGCGGTAATTTGCAGGGTCACAGGGTTCTCCAGTGTTTTTAAATATAGGAACTATAGAGGAAGATTTCCAACAGGCAGGAAAGCAGGAAGCAGATAGGCAGAGGTTGTAGAGCTTAGAAAGGATAGAGGAGAGTTTAGGGGCACATTTCTTTAAGACTATGGTTGGGATTCCGTCACCACCGCTCGCTTTGTGAGGGTCAAGTTTTAAGATTATCTTAGAGACAAGCGAAGGTGTAATGTGGACATCATTCAGTTGTGCCTCGGTTCTAGGTGAGAAGTCGGGTGTAAAAACTCCAGATGAGTCCAGACTCGAATTGTTCGAGAATCTGCGGGCAAAACATTCAGCCTTATCTGCTGGGGAGGTGAGGACCTCAAATTTGTTGATTAGCGGGGGTATTGTGGACTTGCTCTTCTTAAGTACTCTTTTACAGAGTCGCCAGTAGTCTTTAGAGCCGAATTTAGAGCATGCTATGCGTTGCTTCATTCTGGCAGCAAACAACATCTTAGCTTCGTTAAGTATCCTTTTACACTTATTACGAGCTGAAGTGAAAAGGCGCCTGTTTTGTTCCGACGCATAGTTACGATAGAGTCGGAAGAAATGATTCCGGTGGGCAATGGCAGCCGAGCAAGCGGGTGAGAACCATGGAGACGAATGAGATTTAAGCTGGAATTTCCTAGCAGGGATGAAGGCATCGATGCCAGCCTTAACCCAGGAGGAGACCTCGGATGCACATTCTTCGATGGGAAGACTAAAGACGTTGTTCCAAGGGATGTCACAGAGGAAGTCTCGGAACGAATCCCAGTCTGCTCTTTGATAGCAGTAGGATATTCTACTTGTCTGTGTTTCATGGGTCGGGCGGGAGTGGAGTGAAATATTGACGGACACTACAGTGTGGTCAGAGTTTCCAAGTGGGCAGAGTTGTCTGGTAGTGCAAGAGTCTGGGATGGAAGTCTATATGGAAGACGGACACTACTGTCTATAATTATTAGGCCACCCCAGTTTTTTTTTTAAAGAAATTATGTATTTCATACTATTTTTAGTGGATAATTTTAAATGAAAACAAAATCTTTTTTTATTATTACTATGCAAAATTTTACAAAACAAGGAAGCAAAGATGAACTTGTACAAATTCCCTCTAAATATTCTTTGTTCTTTCATTGATGAAACTGCAATAAAAGTAATTATTAAACATTTCTAAATTCATTTGATGCACATGTTATTGTGCAATGTTATTGTGCAATGTTATTGTGCAATATTAACAAAAGAACCATTCTATTTTCATTTACAATTATTCACTTGGCAATAAATACTAAAAAATAGTATGAAATACATCAGTTTTTAAAACACTGGGGTGGCCTAATAATTATGTCCGGCAGTGTACATTGAATCAAATTAATAACATTTACAACTGATATAAAAAAGATTTTTGAGGAGGAAGAAATCAAAACTGAAATGAAATCCAAATGCTTAAAGAATGTTTGTATCACCTTGTATTATGTTTTATCTAGACAAGATACAGGATTGAAAAAAAAAAGGTATATTTCTGCCATATCTGAGATGGAACTACTTAACTGTGATATTTCTAGCCTTGATGGAGTTCCAAATCATTTTTGCAGTCTTTAGATTTGCATGATTAGTTTTGTACAAATCAATGCAGATCAAAAATGGGGTACTTGTTCCATAATTCAGCTGGATCAAGCTAATCATATTCCAAGCTCGCTAGAATTCAAAATAATTTCTGTTGTCTTTACCTTTACATGGTTTAATTCAGACCAAAAATGAAATACTCACTCCTTATCTGCTGGATGAAGCCAATGCCATAATTTCAGCTTTGATAGAATCCAAAATCTTTTCTGTGGTCTTTAGTTTTGCATGTTTCAATTCAAATGAAAAATGAACTTGTTACATATCTGCTGAATCAAGGCAATACCATCATTTCAGCTTTAATAGAATTCAACATCTTTTTTCTGGTCTTGAGTTTTACATGATTCAGTTGATATCAAAAATGGTCTCCTCTTTCCATATCACAACTGGACCAAGCCAGTCTTATCATTCCATCCTTAATAGAAGCCAAAATCATTTCTGTGGTCTTAAAATTTACACGAATTAGCTCAGATGAAAAATGCAGTCTTTTTCCCATATCTCAGCTGGATCAAGCCAATCCCTTCATACCAGCCTTCGTAGAATCTAAAATAATTTCTGTTGTCTTTAATTTTGCATGATTGAGTTCAGATCAAAAATGAATTATTTGTTCCCTACCACAGCTGGATTAAGTCAATGCCATATTTTCAGCCTTGATACAATCCAAAATATTTTTGTGGTTTTGAGTTTTACATGATTCAGTTCACATATAAAATGGAATAATTGTTCTATATCAGAACTGGATCAAGCCAGTCTTATCATTCCAACCTTGACAGAACCCCAAATCATTTCTGTGGTTTTTAGTTTTATGCGAGTAAGCTTAGGTAAAAAATAGAGTACTTGTTCCATATTTTAGTTGGATTGACCCATTATAATTTTTCTAGCCTTAAAAGGATTCAAAATTATTTCTGTGGTCTTTAGTTTTACATGATTCATTTTAGACAAAAGTAGTGTACTTGTCCCATATCCAGCTAGATCAACCCAATCCTAATATTCTAGCCTTGATAGAATTCAAAATCATTTCTGTGTCTTTGGTTTTACTTGATTCAGTTCAGATCAAAAATGGAGTTCTTGTTCCCTACGTTTTTGATTAAACAATTCTCCTTTTTCCAGCCTTGATAGGTTTCAAAATGATTTCTGTCGTCTTTATTTTTACATGTTACAGTTTGGATATAAATGAAGTACATATTCTGTATCTCTGCTGAATCTTCCTGATCCCATCATTTTAGCCTTGATAAAATTCAAAGTAGTTTATGTGATTTTTATGTTTACATGATTCAGTGTAGACCAAAATGGAGTAATTTTTTCACATCTCAGGTGGATTAACCAAAATTTCATCAAGCCAGCCTTAATAGAGTCCCAAATTATTTCTGTGGCCTTTAGTTTTACATTATGCAGTTAATATAAAAAAATGGAGTACTTTTCCATATCTTTGCTGGAGCAAATCATTAACCACTTTCCAACAAATTTTAAATTCGTTTCCATGTTCTTGTCGTCTTTGTTTTTGATGTATTGAATATGTAATGAATATGCATACACCTTGGTTCCCCCTCACAGTAATGTGATTGGCTGGTGTCAGCCAGAAATACAGACGAGAGAATCTGTAATGTGATCAATCCCAACTTGGCAGCTAGGATACAGTCGCTTTCTCACCGACGCAGTGTGGATTCCCTGTGTCTCTTCTACAAATACTTTCACGACTTCTGCTCCGATGAACTTAGCTCACTAGTAATCCCTATATATGAATTTCCTCGAGCTACAAGATTAGCAACTAGGTCCCACACTTTTACTGTGAAACCGATAAATTGTAAACGCAAATTCTACTCCATCAAGGTTCTTTTCTCGCACTTCCAGCCTGTGGAATTCCCTTCCGCTTACTTGCTTTTCCGACAGCTACAATCTCCAAAAATTTAAATGTAAAGTCAATAGTCATCTCCTGTCTCACTAACTTACATCCTCTCTCTCATGCTTTTTTCTCCGTCCACCCCACTCTCATCAGTATTCTCTTCCTTCTCATACTCTCTTCCTGACACCCACTGCAACCTGTCACTCTTACACATAACATTCCTCCTATGTAACCCCCTGCACAACAGTAGCAGTAAAATGCCTTGCTTGGTGCCACACGATTACAAAAAGAAAAAACAAAAAACAAAAACAGAACCATTCTAACCAGTCAAATGTAGATACGGCCAAATTAATCCACCACAGAAGACACTATTACAGACTTTGTCAAAGTGCTTGATCCAGTGGTAGAGATTTTAAACTCTGGAAAGAGCACTATACGAATTGACCCGAGGGCCCCAATTCAATTGAGGTCCCTAGAAGCCCACTAACGTTTTTGAAATGAGGTCGTGAAAGCTGTCAGGAGGAACAAAATGGACAACTGAACGAGGTCATGGCCGTTGCTGGTGTTGTGTAGATGCCGGTCTCATGCCGTGAGTAGCCGATGTGTTGCTGGAAATTTGGGCTGTTGTCCGCAGGTCTGTTAACTCAGATCGACCAAGTGAGTTAGGTTAGAAGTATGTGATGCCAGAACAAATAGGGATCGCAACATAGCCGGGAAGCTGATCAATGTTATCCTCGACAGTAGCTATTTAGTCCTGTGCTAACGTCGCAATGCTGGTGTCATGACGTGATTGTCACAGGGTAGACTTCCGTCGTTGTTCCTCGCCGCCTCTTTTGCAATTCTACAGATTTCTTCTCGAAAGTTCCGAAGTTCTTCTGTTTCCTGAGAACAAGCGTTTATCTTTGTTCATATTCACTATCTTTCTTCGCCGAGGATAACATTGTATTTTTGTGCGGGGAGGGAGTCATGGTATGAGGGGAGTTGAGACGACGTTTTATTTTCTGAATTTAACTCTTTATCATTTCTGCCCCTATTCCCCTGTTTTCTACTTTGAGATTCCTTTTCTAATTTTTGTTCAGTCACTTCGAAATAGGTAGTCAGTGTTCAAATCTAGCTAAAAGCCAGATTTCGAATGCTGATTTTGCAAGGTAAATCCTACATTCAAATTAGAAAAGACATGAATTTTTCTTGTCAACCTTAAACGTAAATATTTGTTTTCTTTTGAAATAGGTTTTCTTTTATTAACTGCTATTCTCACTTGATTGTAGTCATATTTCTATTGAAGACAACTCAGAAAAGGTTTCTATAAAAGAATAAATCAATTAAAGAGCAGCAGCAGCAGCAGCAGGAGCAGCAGCAGTAGCTGTAGTAGTAATAGTAGTAGTAGTAGTTCTATTAATAATCTTGACATGCGGCAATCATTCCTCAAATATCTGGGTAACTTAAACCTTTGATCGCAGCGAAAAAGAACTTTAATTAATTCCTTTTCTCCGTCAACATCTGCTTAGTAGGGATTCGGTCATAAATCTGAGGAAAAAAAATACACAAACAAACAAAAAAAAAAACAAACATGTGAAAAACATGTGCTATACAATACGTTGGTGGAAGAATGTATTGTAAAATATACAAATAAATTAAAAATACAAAAAAAAAAAAAATCCGGCAAGATTTTAAATGTTATTTTACGATAAATCTTTTTCTCTCACACTTTCTCTTTGTCTCTCTCTCTCTCTCTCTCTCTCTCTCTCTCTCTCTCTCTCTCTCTCTTATTTGATGTTAAATTTAAGGATGAGCTAAAATTTGCGGTCAAGCATGAAATGTTTTACACAGAATCTATCTCCGACATCTAACCCTTCTATCTTGTAAATATAGCACATTTTACAATTATATTTCATCACATACATGGACACACACACACACACACACACACACATATATATATATATATATATAGAGAGAGAGAGAGAGAGAGAAAGAGAGAAAGAAACCACGAATGACTTGTTAGACAAACCGGACATAATGGCTTTTAAACTCACGTTTTCCTGATTTAATGGATACTAGTATTTGGGTCGATTATTTGTTTTTTGTTTTTAAATTAAATTAAATTATTTATATCTACCGGCCTGAAATATTAAGAAATATACGAAATAGGAATATTGCGGTATGAATATTACGAAAAGTCAGGAAAATGCGTCATTAAATGACATTATTTTGGGCTTTGTCTAACTGTATGCCCTTCGTGGTCGAGCAGTCTAAGGCACATCAGAACATTTGACGGTTCCCCTAGGGGACCTAGGTTCGAATACTGGCAGAGGACGCATATTTTCTTAACAAGATTTCATGATTATTCAGGCTGCCTCCTTCTATCGAGCGCCCATAGCTCAGAATTGCCGACTGACGATAATTCGGCCGGGTTACAATCCTGGGTAAAAAGCAATCGGATGTCTAACCGTACTGATGAGCTGTGATACAGTAAAACAAATCTGTTTACGGATGACTATATATATATATATATATATATATATATATATATATATTATTTATTAATAAATTATAACATGGATATGTTACAATATCACTACAAAAGTAGCCATTTTGTTTCAACACTTTTGTGTCTTTTCAAGTGATGTGATCGTTCTTAAATGAATGGTTTAAAAGTCTGAAAACGAGCGTAGCCCCTTTAATCAGGGAGGTATTATTGTATATGTAATGTGGACCAATCAGAGTGAAGCAACTTCTCATTTGGGAAATATGCGGGCAGGCTTAAGGTTAATTTTGGTGGGTATTGTTATTAATATTTGTATGAAGTCATATTATTATTAATTAATACTTATCTCTACTTTGTTCTTGTTGCTAAAATTATAATTCAATAATAGTATATACTTGTATGTATTTTACGCTGACTACGAGCACACAGACACACACGCACGCACGCCACAAATTCCACATACAAGTCTTCAGAGTTGAAATTAATTCCATGTTAAAACCAATTCCGAGCCGAAACCAATTCCAAGTTGAAATTAGCACCAAGTTGAAATTAATTCAGTAACTCAAAATAATTCCTGTTTATTTTGAAATGTAGGATAAACGTAATAAAACGATTTTTTCCTGAGACTTGACTACTCGTCAATCGGATCAATCATCTCTAGGCCTTTGTCACTATTATTTTCTGACGCTATCTTCGTCTATTAAAGTCATTATTTGAAAGCAATAAATCAAATTCTGTGAAGTGAGTTTTGGGAATAAATCGCCATAAAATTTTGAAGTATAAAAACTTTTGATGAAGTCAGATTTCTATAATTGATTATAGTTTCATAATTTCTATAATTGATTATAGTTTCGCTTCTTTGTTTCACCGTAAAAAGAACAATTCAAACATTCGAAGGATTGGATTGGATCGGTCATAATTCAATTTTGAATGGTTGAAACCCTCTTTACACCTACATTGATTCCCACGTGACATCCGACTTTATACGTGTATCAAAACAAAATTTTTCTGAGCTAAGATAAAATTTTTGTCACCATGTCCAGCACTTTGATGTAGGCAGTGACACTGACGTTCAATAATTCTCTGTGCTCCGGAGATTTCGTCTCCGTCCTGCCAGACCAACTCAACTATCCTTACGATATCTGATCACCTGGAATGCTTTTTTCTCATACAAACATTCTCACTAGAAACCTCGAATTAGTTTCTAACATTGAGCAAGTAGGATTTGTTCACTTTCATAAAGCTAACTGTTTTCGGGTCACCGTGTTTGGTGATTACTACCAACGTAGACTTTCATCTCATTTTTAGACTGAATGTTGCTTGTATTACCGACTCGGTCACGAGATGCATCGCCGACCGAGCAAGGCTAAATACTGCCTTTGAAGCACAGTCTCTTCCATTTCAGATTTCTAGCAAGTTCATATCTACTTAGTTTATTATTATCAAATATAGACAAAGCAATTTCCAAAGAATTAATGGATTCTAATTTAATCCGTTCATTTTAAACAGTATTTTTGTCTATCGGGATAAATATTAGACACATCTTATATATATATATATATATATATATATATATATATATATTGATTGATTGATTGTTTAATAACTTAGTTCTTCGTCATAATAAAATTAGACCAATGCACATTTGTATTAAAAAGTGTTCAATACAATTATATTGTAGAACTTTTGAATATCTACCATTTGTAAACGAGTTATTACGCGACCCAGGTTTCTACCATGAGTTGTGTCTTTAGGCGATTTTCAATAACTAATTAATTTTTCTTAAAAACGCTCACGTAACGGTGGTTTTTTTGAACCCTCACGTGGCAGGGAATTTTTGAACACGCAATTTTTAAAATTACAAGAAATTATAACGTTTTCAACTATGGTTGTATGAACCTAACAGGTATGAAAGAACAGAAATTATGACTAAGTGTAACCATACTAAAAAAATACCGCCTGGGTTCATACAACCATGGATGAAAACGTTATATATATTAATTAGTTAGTTTTTGTCATAATTAGATTAGACCAGTAC
Organism: Ascarosepion bandense; assembly: GCA_037127315.1. Lineage (NCBI taxonomy): Eukaryota > Metazoa > Mollusca > Cephalopoda > Sepiida > Sepiidae > Ascarosepion > Ascarosepion bandense. Next base: position 1,352,008 of record JBBBDQ010002163.1, on the reverse strand, counting down.
ACACTTGTATTAAAATGTGTTCAATAGAATTATATGGTAGAACTTTTTGAATATTTTTCATTTGGAAATAAATTATTTCTGCAACCTAGGTTTCAACCTTTCATTTTTTTTCCCGCTGATTTACAATAACTGATTATATTGTTTTTCAAACACTTGAATGGAGTTTTTACAAACGTGCGACTGGAATTTTTAAACAACTAAAAAATTTTCAAAATTAGGTGGAAGTTATTTAAGTCTCTTAGAACATTTTGATCCAGGTTTGTATGATCCTAGTAAGTATTTATGGGTATTATTACATTTAGACATAATTTCTGATCTTTCATTTAGTAATAGCTCATTTTTCTTCCTGGCCCATTCTGCAAACATCTCCACCGTTGTATGGTTTGGCTATTTTCGCTATACTCCAAGTACTATCAGTGTCTTTTTATATTTCAATTTTAATTTATTTCCACGCATGGCTAGGCAGGTCGGTACAATCTTTGAGGTTATATATATATATACATTATAATCATATCACCCCAAGCAGGGCATTTTACTGCCATTGTTTTGCAGGGGGTTTTCTTAGGAGGAATGTTATGAGAAAGAGTGACAGGTTACAGGGGTGTCAGGAAGTGGGTAAGAGAAGGATGAGAATACTGATGAGAGTGGTGCGGACGGAGAAAGGAGCATGAGAGAGAGGATGCAGGTTAGTGAGATAGGAGATGACTATTGACTTTACATTTCAATTCTTGGAGATTGTAGCTGTCGGGGAAGCAAGTAAATGGAAAGGAATTCCACAGGCGGGAAATACGAGAAAATAAACTGATGGAGTAGAATTTGCGTTTACATTTTATTGGTTTCACAATAAAAGTGTGGGACCTAGCTGCTAATCTCGTGGTTCGAGTAAATTCATATATAGGGTGCACCAGTGAGCTAAGTTCATCGGATCAGAAGCCGTGAAAGTATTTGTAGAAGAGACACAGGGAATCCACATTGCGCCGGTGAGAAAGTGACTGTATCTATCACATTACAGATTCTCTGTTGGGTTTTTGTCAAGGACACCTAGGTGAAGGGCAGGAGCACCCGACCAGATATATGATAAATAAAAATATTTACACATTTCTTTTTTGTTATCACACCGTCTCAGATATTTGTGCCATCCCTTCTTCTTCGACATGATCCAGATATTATAAATCTTGAACTGAACCATTTATTTAATTTAAGATGTGTCCGGGGGATTGTCCTCGTTCCGCTGACAGCATCTAGGGTTAACTCTTATTTTTAGTAAACACTACTCGGCCTGGGGATTGAGCTTAGAATTAATAGACGTCATCAAAAACAGGAAGTAACGCATTAATCCACAACGCCATTGTCCAGAGGAAGCAATTCGGACAAAAATAAATAATATTCTTCAATTAGACGCGATTTCTAAGCAGGATTTCTCTTCCCAATAAAAGTCATGAGTAAAAGATACAGAACAGTAAGTAAAGATCAATTTTTCTTGTGTTAACAAATTGTTGAATAGAAAATAATCTCTAAATGCAGACCGAAAAAAAAGAAACATATTTTCTACCACCTACCATCCATTCTACCACCTACCATCCATTCTACCATGTAGCCATCCGCTGAATGGCAACACTTGTTTAACGGTAGATTAATATGCGTAATAAGACCGATATGTTTACTTTCGTTGTTTGCTGATTGCAGTTCTGCCTATTAAATGTGGAGAAGCAATTTGAAACTCAGTTGTATGCAGATTGGTTATACAAATGTAAATCTAGTTTTTAGAAGTTGTTGCAGTCGACATTAAAGACACCTAAAATTACCTTCAAAAGGTAGACAGAAATATCTTCCAAAAATGACCCTTATGAAACGAACACCACTGGCGGCATTATTTATTCTAAGACCACTAAAGATTTTTGAGGGGTGGGGATCAACATAAATTCATTTTCCACAAATAATACGCATGGTGTAAAGCTTACTAATCACTAATGCTTATTTATTTGAAAATACGGTTTTGCATGATGATTGCCATACCAAACATCAATATCAAGAAATAATCCTTATGGTGCGCAGCTTAGAAATTAACAATGCCTAATAATATGCAAATAAGGTTTTCATGATGCTGGCCATATTGTACATCAATATCAAGAAATAATCATCATGGTATGTAGCTCATTGGTCAGTAATCTCCATTCTTATTTGATTAAACATTTCTAATGTATCCTACGAAAGTGGATTCAGTGTCTAGTTTAAATGCCACTTAAAGTATACTCAACTGTCCTGTCATGTGTGTTTATTTTAAACCATGGACACACTATCCTGCTTCTCACACTGGATATTGATATTAATTACTTCAATAATGAATACTCATAATGCCTTCTGAACAGAATTGCAATATCTTATTCAGTTATAGAAAGAATTGTCAAATTGAATCTACAGCACCGGTTAATGTCTCTGTATGCTGTAAAACATTTCTCGGTAAATTTTGGTTTTAGGTCTAATTGTTGATTTGAGTTTAGCATATACATTTGCACAGAAATAATGCTATTTTGGATAAATTTGAAGGGGGAAAAGCCTTCTGGACCTAAAACGAAAATTTACCCATTTACCATTCTTCTCTGGACAGCAACGTTTCTTTTTTTAGCAAAAAAAAGAAAAAAAATCATATTCGTTTTTTGTAACTCATTGGTTAATGTTTCGTTATTTCCAATTACAGTTTCATCAAGTTGATAACACTCAAAACACAAGGTTTGTAGTAGATATGTAAATTCATTTTCGTCCCAAAATATTACTTCTGATGCTTTTAGGTACCTCCAATCATTTTCAGTATCTGAATTTAAACTGAATTAGTTTTAATTAAAAGCTAAACGGTTAAATTTACTATTTTCAGTAAGCAAAATAGTCTGGTGTTTTTCAAACAGGATTTATATTGATTGGAATATAAAAGTTAAAGATTTTTTTTCAATTTTTGAACTTTGCCGCCATTTTTGAGCGATCGACACATTTGTAAACAAAAGTTAATTCTCGGTTTTAAAAAATCTTTCAGAAATAAAATATACATCTGTAACAGATTATTTTTGGAAAATTAGCAAATTTTATGATAAATTAATCTGATTTATTTATAGTGTGAAATTTAGAATAAAATTATTTCTTAATCACAAATTTGAACTTGTTGACCTGTCCGCGTCGTAAATCAAGAACTTGTTGACAGGTTCTTGATTAGAGATAAAAAGTGTATGGCATTTATAAGGGACAAAATTGTACAAGTTTTTTTTTTGGATAAGAGAGGAAACTTTGAAAAAAGTTTTAAAAATATCGAGGCAGAACGATTTTTATTAAACTTTTCAATTTTCGATAGGCAATATAATCATCAATTCTTAGCAAAAACATCTAACCGCAACAGTTATTTAAAGATTTTAAAAATATTTTTAAAACTTTATAAATTATTATAATAACAAAAAAAAAAAGAATAATGAAAACAATTCTTTTAAAATTTCATTAGTAATCGAAAAAAATTTTTTCTTTAGATTATAATGTCCTTAATTTTTATTATTTATTCAAGCAACTAAAAGCTTATCAAATTAAATAATATCAGAGTTTTATTGCATTTTTTATTTTACTCTTCGGAGCAGATTTTCGGATACCCAGGCAAAATTAAAAAAAACAATCAGATGTTTTATATTCCTCAATGAGTCTTGCGTAAACTAATAAAATTATAGACTGTAACACTTTCAAAATTATTTAAATTTCATGTATTTCCGTGGAGGGGGTAACAAAAGTAAAAAAATGTATTTTTATCAAGATATTTAGCAAATAATAATTTCAAAAAATAATTTAATTCGTATGTAAACGAGTACTGAAAGTTTCATTAAAATCCGACAATTATTTGATTTTTGCTAGAATTTCCAAATTAATGTGTTTGTCACCGGAAAAAAGTGGTTGATGTAATCATTGCGCGATCCATTGTAAACAATCGTAACATTTTGGTTACCCGCTAAGTCAAGATTTTCTGCCAAAATTTCGAACATGTTAGAAAGAATTAAAATTTTTTTAAAAATAATTAAAAATTACTTTGATGTTTCCTCTTAATAATAACATAAACATTTTGATTGAAAAAGTTAGTTTTTATTAAGCCTGGAACCTTTTTTATTCATACTATGCTTTTTTTTTAGCAATTTAGTGGAGGTATCTACTTAATATCCTTGATAAGAATATCTGTCAGCCAGAAAAGACTATTTTAAAATGAAGATTTCCCATGGTGCATAACCAGCTTGAGACCAATGTATATTTTTCATAGAATGAATCCTAATTAGACTGGATAACAACATATTTCTAACAATTCTTATTAAACCGGACGTTATATTTATTCATTTAATGTAAAAATCCTTCCAGGCACTTTCCTCGCTGGACAAATATTCGCCTGATATGAAGAAATATCTCTTACTATTTGATTAAGAATACTAGATTATGCTTACTACAATGGATAATCTTATTCAGGAAAGAATTTTTAAGAGACATTACTGTGTTTGACACAATGGACAAAAAAGAATAGATTCTTATTCTTCTAGAGACTCATGCGGCTTGGTGAAGACTAATTTCTTGGCATTTTTAAGAAATTATCCGTATTTTGCCAAAATTGACAGCAATGCTTCTATTTATTTCACAAATCGTTTATCATTTTTTTTTATTAATGATTATTTAATCGAAGGCCGAAGAGTCACTCAGGATAGGCGTTTATTGAATGATCTGGTATGAGCACAAAAAGAGGGAAGACAAGAAATGAAGTTCATGAGGTTATTCTGAGATAAAGTTTAGCCCTAGACTTAAAAAGGTTAAGATTGTAATGATAGGGAAAAATCCCTTCGAGAGTCTGTGCTGCAAAGTAGCATTTCTTAGGAATAAGCTGTCAGTTTGCAAATTCATTCTTACTAATGAAGTCCGAAAGGAATGAGGACGGTGGGCCTTAGCTTCTAAGGTCAAAACAGGTGGAACAATTGAATGTAGTTCGTCACAACATTTGCCATGGAAATAGCGATAGTGTATGCGAGAAGATCGTGACGATTAGTCTGTGGAGAATAGAGTGTAGGGTGGGAAATGATTCATCACACACAAGGCCGCGTCGACGTTTTTGAATCCTTGACAGGCAATTAAGGACTGGGCAGCGCTAGCCCAGATATGGTAGCAATACTCCTCCATTCGTGGGTCAATCAAGCTCTTGCAAAGGTCGAGAGGAGGAGTCACTGGTAATGACTGAAACTGCAGAAGGAAATCCAGTCATTTCCCCAGCATTTTTAGCGATGCATCATATAATTCATGAATTCAGGTCTTAAGGTCTGCAGTAAGCTGAAGTCTCAATAGACGCTTAAGTCAAAGAGACAATTAAAAAAACAATCATTCATCATGAAAGTTCAGAGGTCAACTCAGAGAGTTTGTTATTTGAGGCATCACGTTTTACAAAATAGTAATAGACGCTGGACTCCATTGTAATACGTAGAATGAAGGAGTCATTCTACTTATAGTAGGAGAAGATGCGATTTTTCATTCTACATATTTTGTTGTTGTTTGAAAAAACACTTTTTTTAAAAAAAAAATATTGCTTTTGTTTCAAAATTACGGGGAAAAATATTCACATTTTTTGTTGACAAAATGAATTTTTAAAACGTCGGAATAAAAATTAATTATAAAGACATTTTTTTTTAATTTTAATATTTTTTAATAAAAATATCTTAGTCGCGTTTGACACGTGTGATTTGATTTGTGACGCAATTCAGCAACCATCTTGTAAACAATCGTGTCCATTGGCCAAAATGTGTGAAAGGTAAAAATTGCTGAACTTAAACTCAAAAAGTATGTGTCGACCTGGTTTCCCTGTAGATATGTGTCCCTAGAAAGTTTGAATATTTAGACTGCCACACAAAGAATTGTTTTGAGTGGTGAAGGCTTGTGTAGCATCATCCACAATTTTTAGAACTGCTGATAACAAACAATCGGTGCAGAAGTTTGCCACGGATCGCATGAACAGCAGACCTCAGTTATTTAACCCATAACTGGAGGGAAAAGACTGATTAATACCTTTCCCAAGGGTACCAGTGCGTAAGTAAATGCAGAGTGTTCGACTGGAATTGGAAGTCGGCTCAGCGATTTTCCTCTCCGAGCCGGTCATATCACGTTGAATACACCGGTTCTCGATCGATCACCGAAGTTAAGCAACGTTGAGCCAGGTCAGTACTTAGACGGTTGACCGCTTAGGAATACCAGGTGCTGTAAGCGTTTATTGTCGGATGTGCGTTGTATATATATATATATATATATATATATATATATATATATATATATTTATATATAAACAAATGAATGCACAACGGTCTTTATTATACTGTATTAGAGTATATATACATACTTCACTGCTCGACAACATAAATATTGCAAAATAACTGGTAGTAAAAATAATGAATATATATCATGGAGAGAGAGAGAAACAATAGCGAGGCAGCGTAGGCTCAATTCAGTATTTTTACTACCAGTTATTTTTGCAATATTTATGTTGTCGAGCAGTGAAGTGAGTATATATATATATATATATATATATATATATATATATATATAAACGTGATTAAATATAGTTATACTCGTCTCAAAAAGCTTCCCCGAAAAACTTTCGAACGAAGGAAAAATATGGTTTTAAAAAGATTAAAAAAAAAGAAAAAAGGAAAGAGCTTAGGACATGAAAGTCTGTCAAAAGTGTTCGGAGAGAAGCTCAAAGAAAAAAAAAAAAAGAAAAAAATCCGACATGAGTAATCATCTAACAGAAAGCGCTCAATACAAAGATAAAGCGAACTTGCTTAAGTTTCTCTTAAACGGATCGTCAGTGAAAGCTGACTAAAGAGGTAAAGAAAAAACAACATAAAAAAAAGGAAACTAAGACAACCCAACGTGACCAGGAAATCAATGAAACTACATAACACCAGGAAGGGGGGGGTACAATTTTATTATTTTCAGGGTAAGAGGTAACAGACAAAAGACAATATACCACTATAGATGGGCCTCATCTAATAGCCAAGGCTTCCTATGCTTACATTTATTCAGGATTTCAGTAAGTTTGTCGGTTGCTTATACAAAGCTATAACTAGTTTCTCTTCAGTACATAGCCTACAAAATTCCTGGCCAGCTTTGAATCTGGGGCATATTTGAGTCTCTCCCATTTCAAGATTGGGTCCTTATTTCTTGCTTAATAATCCATACGTAAGTGGATCATGCTGTACTATGCTTAGTATTTTCGTTATTGAAACTACTTATATGATTATAATAGCTTTTTTTTTTTAAAGCTATCTTGTGTGGCCCCTATATATATTTTGGGGTCTTCTTCTTCTTCTATGTGCCCTGTCCCTTCAGGACGTAGGCGATCATGGATCTCCACGTCTCTCTATCCCTTGTGGCTCTTAGTATGTTTGCTCCTGTTGCTCCTGGCAACCCCCGTTCCGTCATCCACCTGATCAGACTCTGCAGATATGTTATCCGCTGCCTTCCTCTGTCTCTCCTTCCTTCTATCTGTCCAGTCAGTATCAGGTTCTCCAGGCTCTCCTTCCTCATTGCGTGTCCCAGGAACTTCAGTTGTCTCTTCCTGATGCTCAGCATCAATTTCCTTTTTGTTGCCATTCTTTCTAACACTTCGTCGTTGCTTGTATGCTCAGTCCACGATATCCGTAGCACCCTTCTGTAGAACCACATTTCGGCCGCTTCCAGTTTTGTCCTCATTTTCGATGATATTGTCCAGCATTCACAGCCGTACTGAAGAACTGACATCACGTAGCAGTCTAGCACTCTTTTCTTCGTTTCTATTGAGATCTTCCTGTGTGTTAGTATTTTGCTCATCTTCTGGAACGCGTCCTTTGCCATGCCAATTCGCCTTCGGATCTCCGTGTCGCACTTTCCATCTCCTGTTAGAACACTTCCTAGGTACTTAAATTCTTGGACTTGTTTGATTCTGTTATCCCCCACCTGTATTTGGCATTTTGGGTTGTATCTTTTGCTGATGACCATGCACTCAGTTTTCTTAAAGTTTATTTGTAGTCCTTTCTTGTCACTCTCCACTGCTACTTTCTGTATGAGATCTTGCAGTTTCCTTTCCGTGTCCGCAATCAGTACTGTATCGTCCGCGTATCTTATGTTGTTCAGGTTGTGGCCTCCAATAATAAATCCTGGTGTGTCATCTAGGGGCCTCAAAATATTCTCGCTGTATAGGTTGAACAAATCCGGTGAAAAGACACATCCTTGTCTTACGCCTTTTTCTATCTTTGTGTATCTACTGAGGTCGTTACCTGTCCGTATGCAGGCCGTTTGCTGCCAGTAGAGATTCTTGATTATTCTTATATCTTTGCCGAAAATGTCGAGGTTGCCTAGCATTTCCATCAATTCTTTGTGTCGTATTTTGTCGAATGCTTTCGCGTAATCAATGAAGCATAGGTACAAGTCTTTCTTCATTTGTAATGCCCTTTCAGAGAGCATCCTAATCATGAATATGGCGTTCCTTGTTCCAGTGTCTTTGACGAACCCGCACTGTTCCTGCCCTATCTCTGGCCTGATTCTGCTTCTCGCTCTATTCATCAGGATTCTGACAATCAGTTTTGTGATGTGACTCATTAAGCTGATAGTTCTGTGTAGTTCACACTCGTTTGCACCTGGTTTCTTCGGCAGTGCTATAAATATCGACTTGCATAGGTCGTCTGGTATTATTCCGCTGCTACTGCTGCTTTTGGGGTCAGTATCTTCAATATTCTTATAGAGTTTCAGTTGATAGACCACGCATTCCTGTTGATATCTACCATGTCAGGGACAACTATATTTATTCCTACAATTACAACGGTGGGTCAATACGTGGATTATCGCTGACTTTTCTTATTGAGTCCACTAATTAGCTTCCCTAAATTTGGCATGCAACATCAACTAAGTTCGATATTGTTTTTATTAAATATTTTATATAACTTTTTTTTTGCTGTAACAAAAAGAAAAAAAAGAAAAAAACGACATATAATAAAAAAAAAAAAAAGTAACTAAGACAACCCCTCGTGACCGGGAAATCAATGAAACTACATAACAAGGAAGGGGATTACAATCTTTTTTTTTTAATTTTCAGAGTAATAGCTAAAAGACAAAGACACTAAAGATGGGCCGAATCTGATAGCCAGGACATCCTATGGCTACATTTACTCAGGATTTCCGTATTAGAATTCAGTAAGTTCGTCGGTTGCTTATACAAAGCTATAACTAGTTTCTCTTCAGTACATAGCCTACAAAATTCCTGGCCAGCTTTGAATCTGGGGCATATTTGAGTCTCTCCCATTTCAAGATTGGGTCCATTACTTCTTGCTTAATAGTCCATACGTAAGTGGATCATGCTGTACTATGCTTAGTATTTTCGTTATTGAAACTATTTGTGTGATTAGAATATCTTTTTTTTTAAAACTTATCTTGTGTGGCTCCTATATATATATATATATATATAGCGATAAAGATATTTGGGGGGTCAGTATCCTCCGTATTGTTATAGATTTAACTTGATAGACCACGAATTCCTGTTGACATCTACTCTGTAAGGGACAACTATTTTTATTCCTACAATTACACTGTGGTTCAATGCGTGGATTATCGCTGACCTTTTTCTTATTGAGTCCACTAATTAGCTTCCCTCAATTTGGCATGCAACAGTAACTAATTTTCATAATTTTTTTATGAAATATTTTAGGTAAGTATTTTTACTAAAAAACATTTTACCGATTTTAGTTTTCACCGCTAAGTTAAACGGGGGGGGGGGGGAAATTGAACCATAAAATATTTCTATCTATTTTTACGTTTATTTTTCATTTCTGTAGCGTTTTTTTTTTTTTAATTTGATAATCTGCTCAACTTCAGTGCAGGGAATTTAGCTATTCGATTATTTCTTTCGGTAAAAGTTAATCGAATAAAACATGAAATATAAAGTTAAAAAATATTCAGTATAGTTGTAGTGAGGGGGGGATAGACTTGGCGGAGTGGGGGGCTGAATTTAGATGAATTAGAAAATAAGTCTAAAAGTCAGACAAGTGCAAATCCGATCGGGTGGAAACGAAAAAAAAAAAAAAAAGTTATTTCAAGTTACTACAACTCCATGGTCTGTCTTAATTCCGCCTGGTTGAATTTTCTTTGCTCTATTTGTCAAAGATGGGCAACTGGATTTACAAGAATAAATTAGCTTCGATAAAAACTGAAGTCGATAATTCGAAACGCCTTCATCCAATAAAAACGTTTATCAAGAAAATAACGAATGTTTGTCTATTAAAAGTTGTTTTTCGCTGTTACTTAACCAGTAAACAGATTTAAGCTCTCGGCACGGATTCGGAGGGCCAATTGCGTTTCTTTCAGGATAATGGTCACACGAGTTAGTGTCTTCAAAAGATGAACCTTCCAATCAGAGGCTGTGTTTATAGTTATACCCAGGTCAACGACTAAGAATTATACGAACAAAAGAAAAGCCACATGGTATTGAGGAAAAAAAAACATTTAAAAGATGCAAATAAAGTTGGGTGTAAGAAAGAGGTTGCAACTTATCCGAGTAGAAGTGGCAAATGTTTGTGTTTTGTTTTTTAATCGGAAATTAAAGGGTTTGTGTCGATTAAGCCTTCTTCATGGTTACTGTCTTAGTAAATGAATTTGAACTCTCGATAAGAACTGAATTAGTTAGCACGAAATTCGCCATCGTCTAATCAGTCAATAATATAAGTGAGTATTCCGCTGAGGAGAACACAATGAATTCATAGCCCTTCGAACCGTTTCTGCTTAGGATGCCAGTGAATAGAATTATGCTCTCTTGCCACCTATTCGGCGTGCTAACTGAATGTCTTTCGGCATGATGGTCACACGTTTAGCGTGAATGGCACACAAGCTGGTATCTTCGAAAAGACAGACTAAATAGGCTTCGCTGGCTTCCTGAAGAGCCATTACAGCAGAACTCTGGAAACGAAGCTCGGTCACGAAGTCTTGGGCGATTTCACGGACCAAACGTTGGAAAGGCAGCTTTCTGATGAGAAGTTCAGTAGACTTTTGGTAACGTCTAATTTCACGAAGAGCTACTGTTCCTGGCCTGTAACGATGCGGTTTTTTCACGCCTCCGGTTGCAACGGCACTTTTACGGGCTCCTTTAGTAGCCAGTTGCTTTCTGGGAGCTTTGCCTCCGGTAGATTTACGAGCAGTTTGCTTAGTACGAGCCATGGTGATGAGAAGATCGGAAAACAGCAAATGGCCGTGGCAGCAAATTTTATAATAAATCCTTCTGCTTTGTGATTAGTCAATTTACTTTTGTCTCCTAATAGGTGATTGGTTATTTAAGATGATCGTTTTAGACGGGAGGTAATTATAGCTTTCCCCTCCCCAATGTGGCTTTGTGTTACATCAATGTAATCCCAAATATGTAAGCACAAAATCCAACCACCCAGCACATTTTGTACGATGTATTGCAAAAAGTATTTGTCATAGAATGTCTAATAATTCATCTAGTAAAATCACTTTCGATGATAATAAAAAAGTCTATCTCGATGCCCTAACTAGGAGTAGAAACAAAGAGAAATTAGAATATATGGACACAATGAACGCTACAGAAATAAAAATTAAACGTAAAAATAGAGGTAGAAATGTTTTATGGTTCAATCCCCCATTTAACTTATCGGTGAAAACAAAAATCGGTAAAATATTTTTAGTAAAAATACTAAGTTACATAAAATATTTAATAAAAACAATATCAAACTTAGTTACTGTTTCATGCCCAATTTAGGGAAGTTAATTAGTGGACTCAATAAGAAAAAAGTCAGCGATAATCCATGTATTGACCCACAGAGTTGTAATTGTAGGAATAAAAATAGTTGTCCTTTACAGAGTAGATGTCAACAGGAATGCGTGGTCTATCAAGTTAAAATCTATCAGAATATGGAAGATACTGACCCCAAAATATATATAGTGGCCACACAGGATAAATTAAAAAAAAAAGATATTATAATCATACAAGTAGTTTCAATAACGAAAATACTAAGCACAGTACAGCATTATCCACTTACGTATGGACTATTAAGCCAGAAATAAATAAGGACCCAATCTTGAAATGGGAGATACTGAAGAAATGTCCTAAATACAAAGCTGGCCAGGAATTTTGTAGGCTATGGACTGAAGAGAAACTAGCTATATCTTTGTATAAGCAACCGATAAACTTACTGAATTCTCAGACGGAAATCCTGAATAAATGTAGGCATAGGAAGCCCTGGCTATTAGATTAGACCCCTCTATCGTGGTATAGTACCTTTTTGTCTTTGCCTTTTCCCCTCCCACTGAAAATTAAAAATTGAAAATTAAAAGTAATAAAGTCTTAGTTACTTTTTTTATATGACGTTTTTTCTTTGCCTCTTTAGCCAGCTTTCCCTGACGATCCGTTTAGGAGAAACCTAGGTAGGTTCGTCTTGTTCATTTGGTTCTAATATATATATATATATATATATATATATATATATATATATATATATATATATCAAACGGTCTTTTTAACAGTAAAGAAGTTTAGCATTAGTAGTAGTAGTAGTAATTTTTTGCTTTTTGCAATTAGAAAAGAGAATTTCGTATTGTTTTAAGAAAGTAAAACATAATTTATAGTTTAAAAAATAGAAATATGTTTATTTTGAACACTGGGCACGGAGAGTAAATCTATAGAAATTCATCCGACAAATATCCAGAGAAGCAGACATATTTGTTTTCCATTTTATGAAGCAAATATTTATTTCTTCTCAAAGAAATCATCCACGGCTGAACGTAGTTTTAAGAGATTCTTTTCACGTCGCATTCTCTCCATTTTTGGTTCACATATTGTTCAAGAAGTCTTTTTTTCTTATTAGAGAGAGAGAGAGAGAGAGAGAGAGAGAGAGAGAGAGAACAGAGATGATAGAAACAGAGAGGGAGAAATAAATATATATATATAGAGAGAGAGAGAAAAAGAGGGAGAGAGAGAGGAAAACGGGAGAGAAAGAGAAAGAGATATTCTTCCGTTTCTTCCCCCACCTCTTTTGTAAATGCTATGTTTACGCACCAAATGACATGGGGGATAAAAGACGTTGGCGATCATGGGTTTCCACATTTTCCTCTCCCTGGTGGCTTTTAGCACGCTTTCTCCTGTTGCACCATGCAACACTCATTCCGTCATCCACCTGATTAGGTCCATCAAATATCTTATCCGCTGTTTTCCTCTGTCTCTTTCTCCCTCTATCTGGCCTGTTAGTATCAGGTTTTCCAAGCCCTCCTTCCTCATTGCATGTTCCAAGAACTTTAGTTGTCTCTTCCTGATGCTCACTATTAATTTCATTTTCATTTCCATCCTTTCTAAAACCTTGTCATTGCTCACATACTCGGTCCATGATATGCGCAGCATCCTTTTGTAAAACAACATTTCAGTTACTTCAAGTTTTTCCTTCATCTTCGAAGATATTGTCCAACATTTACTACTGGATTGAAGAACCAACATCACATAGCAATCCAGTAGTCTCCTCTTTGTTTCTAGTGAAATTGTCCTGTTTCTTAATACTTTTCTGAACTTCTGGAATGCTTCTTTTGCCATTCAAATTCGCCTTCGGATCTTAGAGTCGCACTTTCCGTCTTCTGTTCAAACACTTCCTAGGTATTTAAATTTCTGTACCTGCTCGATTTTAGAGTCCCTCACCTGTAATTGGCATTTTGGGCTGCCCTTTTTGCTGATGTCCATGCATTCGGTTTTCTTGCAGTTTATTTGTAGTCCTTTCTTGTCACTCTCTTCAGCTACCTTCTGTAGGACGTTTTCTTTCTGTGTCTGCGATCAGCAATTGGTTACTTAACTCTTTCCTTCCAACTTCCTTCCACCGTGTTCCAAACTCTATCTCGCCAACCAATAATCACCCGAATATTACGCAGGAAAACTCATAAGCTGCCACTCCCAGCTGTAATATCAGAATTCCTTCATCGAATTTAGTTCTTGGTCGAGTTCATTAAACATAACGATCTGGTTTCATTTAATAGAATGCTTTTTAATATACTAATTTTCCCGCCATTTTCAAATTTGCAGCCTTAAAAAAATGATATATTCCAAGAAAATGATTTCTCTCAAGAAGGTAGAAATCATATTAACCTTCTGGTCTATATTTATTTTTATCACAGCTAATATTTTTCTTAATCATCCCCACCAACACTCTTGTCCTTTCCGCCTTACACACTCTCGGTTTTGTTTGTCTATCAAGCTGTGTGTCTATAGCTGTAGAAGTAGGGAGTGTGTCTCGGGTTGGGTTTGAATTCAGGGTTCTTCTCAATTGATTATCCTAAAATTCCCGAAAGAGCCTAGTGGATTCAGTTATTTACAAAGGTTTAAATTGGCAGTTTTTCTTCTTCTAGATTGGTTGTCAATCCCTTCTAGAGATCCAGATCTGCCTTTTTATGCATCTATCAAGGTTACTAAGTCCCGAAATACGTTTAGCAAAATAAACAAAATAATTAAAAACGTGTGCGTTTTTTCTTTTTCTTTCATATCTATCTATCTATCTATCTATCTATCTATCTATCTATCTATCTATCTATCTGTGAAAGAAATGAATTGGAGCGCGCTAGCTATTGGGCGCGTATAATGATATGTGCTAAGAAGTCTGCCTACTTCCACCGAACGCCCATATCCCAGGGGTAGAGTCGCCGACTGACGCCATTTCGGTCGGGTTTCAATCCTGGGTAAAAAAGCAATCGGAGTCTAACCGTACTGATGAGCTGTGATGTGGCGAAACAGATCTGTCTGCGGATGAATATATATATATATATATATATATATATATATATATATATATATATTCAACATCTTCGCAACTGGTCTGAATACCCCCAACTGATATGACGCCAATGCCTCTGTGCTGACATTTTTTTTTCTTTTTTCCTTTTTCTTATTTTTATAAATTTTTTATTTTTCACTTCAGTTAAAGGAAATGCTTATTCCGGCAAAAATCTTTGTACCAAATGGGACGAACCATGTGTGGTCTGATGAAATGATCTAATTTAGTCCATTCAATATATATATATATATATATATGCCGTGTTGGTATAGAAGAATCCAAAGGAGTATCCTGTACATACAGTGGTAGGATAAAATCCCTTGTAAAATAAAGACTGAAGTTGATTATGGTTCTCCTGAAAGAGGCCACACTTCCGATTTACTATGAAATATCCTGCATTAAAACTAATCCATGGTCCTGGAGCTCAGACTCTTTGGACGTTGGCACGAAAGACTAAAAAGCAATAGTTTTTTGCAGTTGAAGCGAAACCGTAGACTGAAAGAAAAATGAAAGGATGTAAGTCAAATTTTGATTTCCTGGTATTTTAAAAGTCACGTGACAACGTTCACCAACTCACACACCAACCTCTCCTGTCTTAAATGCCCTTTGATCATTGCCAAATTTGGCACATGTAACTTTTTTTCTGTATTTTCGGAGACATGTACACTGTCATCAGCAAATGAAATTTAGATTCATGAGTTAGACAGTTGCTTATGAGATGAGTTCAATGCTCATTTGCGGTCAAACTAATTGTGGCCTTAAGATTAATAAATAAGACGTCTGTCGCAGAGCAAAGGTTAGCCGTCGAGTTTTGCATATTAATATCGTGTGCTGATTATTCTTTACCAAGTGGATATAGAAAGATACATAAAAAAGAATTTGAAAACATGTTTATCTAATCAAAATAAAAATCATTATTTTTTCGACATGAAGAGAACTTTTCAATCTACACTCAGCCGTTGCATGTTGCAATCAGTTGGTCAGCATTTCACTCGACGAAAATAGAAGAAGGAAGAAGAAGAAGAAGAAGAAGAAGAAGAAGAAGAAGAAGAAGAAGAAGAAGAAGAAACAACAGCGAGAAACAATAAAAGACTCATGAACATTTCTAGTCTCTTATCCGCGTCTGAAACGCTGTGAATCGTGTTTTATTTTCACTGCAATGATAACATTTTAAGTTGAAGATGAAAAAAGAGACAAAACTATTCTGCGAACTAAATCAGTTTATTATCTTATTTTGAGATTTTGAAAGAATTTGAAATTCTATCTTCTCTCGTTTTATGTTTATTCTTGATAAACATTGCGATAAAAAACAACAACAATAAAATAAATGACAAAACGGCATCAAAGTATTTGTCAAGATCAATATGTTTTCTTTCAGAATCTCAGAACTATTAAGGCCATCCACCACCACCACCACCACCACCACCACCACCACCATCCCATTTATAACGCAACAGTATAAGTAATGCGGCTGAACTCCGGAAAGATGAAGAGTGTGAAAAACCAGGGGGGAATTAGATGTGTCATTGTAGGCAAACATTTCACTGTTGAGGTTCTTGACAAAATCCAATGGGGAATCTGTAATATAACTGATCCTGACTTAAGAACAACCTATATTCACTTTCTCACCAACGTGATGTGGCTTCCCTCTGTCTTTTCTACAAGTATTTTTCATGGCAACTGCTCTGATGAGCTTTTTTCCCCAACTTTACACAACTGGGATCGAGTTGTTGTTTTTGTCAAGAAAGTAATTCTCATAATGTGTTTCTCGGGTGAACAGAAGTCGACATTCATCTCAACTTCAAACTTCAAAATTTCCCTGATGATTACCACATTGGAGAGAAATGTTATTCACTGTCAAGGAAGAATATTTATGAGGACCAAACTCTGCATTTGTTGTGGGATCTCCCCTTTTTCTATGATAATGGACTTGACTTGAGTATACATATACGCCTGCCATATGAGATACGTCAGACATTGTACGAGTATTGTAATAGGTTCGTAAGTTACCGAGAGATACCGAAGTTACACAGAGAATACCGTGTCAGTAGTCATAGTAGCTCCGAGCTCCACTCAGCCAGAATAATATTACATGGATATACTATTTCCAGCACGGCTTCACTTCAAAGACTTGTATATATATATAATCCTTACTGATCGTATTCCTGGATTACTAAAACCTGTTTTTCTCTCTCAATTATTTGGTTTATTGTTCATTATTTTGTGCGGTTCCTCAGCCGGAATCAACAACAGCATGAGTGTCCATTTTCAGTCAAAATGTCGTCATTGCATTTACAACACTGGACAACCAATGTCTATACATTTTCAAAAAAAAAAAAAGAAAAAAAAGGGGATTTGTATTCAAGTGTCACCATCTGGAAAACAGTGTCTCTTCATCTTCAGCTGTTATGCCTTTATGATAGTGACACATCTCCGCAGTCATCTAAACTGATTTATAAATGGAACTTTGTGTGTGTGCGTGTGTGTGTGTGTGTCCGTTACCTATAGACTCCGAAACGGCTGAACCAATTTTCTTGAAAATTTACACAGTTGTACTATAAGCATCTGCGAGTGTTCATAGCTAGGTTTTGTGTCGAGATACTCCCGATAAATATCGAAAATCGATAATCGCAAAAATCCGGTTATAGAAGGAGTGGTCCGATTTTAATTAAATTTGATACACTCATAGACAAAGACATAAGAAACGATATTCAGAAGTTTCAAGGTTGCAGTTCTTGCAATAGTGCAAAAAATCGATAATATATATATATATATATATATATATATATATATATATATATATATACAAAAGGCAAGATGTTTGTGTGTGTGTCTGTTTATCTGCCTGTATTTGCTTCGTGTTTGGCTCTAAGTAGGTAAAATTGTAGTTCTTAGTCTCAGCCATGATGTCATTTACTCAAAGGACTTATTTCGTCTTCAAAATTCAGTTTACGACGAAAAAATCTTATTTGATATCGATACCAGGAAATTAAAATTTGACTTACATCCATTCATTTTTCTTTCAGTCTACGGTTTCGCTTTAACTGGAAACAACTATTGATTTTTAGTCTTTCTTTCCAACGTCCAAAGAGTCTGAGCTCCAGGACCATGGATTAGTTTTAAAGCTTTCATTACACCCGAGCAACGCCGGGTTTTACTGCTAGTGTTTAATAATTCTGAACAGATGACTCATCCTGGTGTCTGTAATATAGACATAAGTGTTTATCATCCCTCATTAAGACTTCATGATATATATAACATTAAATACAATAGAACATCTCTCCCAATATCTAATACAATGGAATACACCGATTATTCATTTATATGGCTCCTTAGCATAGGTTAAGCGATAGGATGTTTCGACTGATAGTCAGTTACTCTTCAGTAGCGAGTTCGATACTCCATGATTACGCCATGGAATCTTTAACATTAAATAACCCAACAATTACCTATTCCTTTTCAATTCAAATTTATTCAAGATGTATAGAAACCTGTACAGAAAATCCGATATATTTGAACTCTAATGTCCTCATGGTAGATAAAAACATGGAGTAATGGTTATTCTTTTAAACAAGAAACGTCCCATTTTTTTATCCCATCATGGAAAGCAATCTTCATCCATTTTCTATGAAGAAGATTTCATTTTATGTTGCTCAGTGAGATTCATATTTCAACTAAATTGTCTTAAATAATATCTAATAATAGTGAATAATACCTAATCAATTTCAACTAACGTGTCTTTAATAATATCTCATAACAATGTATAATATCTAATCAATTTTAACTAAAGTGTCTTTGCGTGTGTAAAACACTAGTGAATAATATTTATTCAGTTTCAACTAAATTGTTCTCCTAAGACTTTAGATTCTGAAGATAAGTTTTATTGATTTTTAAATCAAGATTCATCACGCGTGAGGTTAGAAAATGTTGTCTACAAATTGTAACTGATTTTTCATGATGAAACCTTCAAATTTCTTATTAGTTTGGTAACCTCTAGATGTGTTTGCATTCCGAGGGAGCAAAGTCTATTCATTTTCAACTGAATAGTTGTCTATTAAGCGGAAGTGAATTAACTAGGTTTCACCTGTGCTATTCAATTGTTAGTATCGATTGACTATTCCTTTTGAACACTTGTGACCCTAGAACGACTCCCACATTGAACGACAAGATTTATTCATTTTCAATTAAGAGTCTTCGTGTGTTTATCCACGCGGATTGCAATAAGCTATTTATTTTTAACAAACAGTTTCTCGTAAGATGTAATATGTTGGAGAGCTTGATTATCAAATGAGTAATCTTCATGAGGTGTCCTCTTCCGGTCTGTTTTTTGTTAATGGCTGTCTCTCGATCTGTCCAAAATATTAAATAGAAACGAAAAGTCAGCGTGTATAGCCAAGATTTTGCCTGACCAAGCGTATATCACGTATCTCACTTATTCTGCCTAAGCGTGTATCACGTATGGCATTTATCCTGCCTAACCAAGACTGTATCACGTATGGCACTTAACTAACTGACCTGATTTACAGTAAGTTTTATACTTAAAATGGCTAAATGTGACCATAAGTTCCATACTTGCAATTTTTATCCTTCCCCACCGCTTGTTGAACTTTCTTCCAGTTTCTTGCTTTCCAACCAACTTTGATCTTCAAAAATTTAAACCCAATGGCAATCATCAGGTTCCGTCTTCTTAATTTATCTTCCTTTATAACTTCTCTTTTTCTCTCACATTCAGCAACTCCTTGCTTACCTTGTTTCGAGTGAAATGATTGGACATATATGCTTATTTTCTTTACTATTCATATTTTCATGTTTTCAGTTTCACTTGGGTGCCTCGGAGGTGGGCGCTATAATGAAGGCTCCGTACATTTTTTGCTCTCTGTCAAGATAAACGTAATAAAAGAAAGAAAAACAAATTTTTCTTTCACTACTGATGCTTCTTCCTCTCTTCCCATTCAAATGATTTTTCTTCTTCGTCTTGTCACGATGGCGTCATCAATGCGGCTTCGAAATAGTTTATGCTTTCTTTAGTTTCTCTCCAAAACCGCTGAGTCTTCTTCAATACAAAACCAACGCGATTCGTGAATGAAACGCTAAAATACGTCTCAGATGCACTTGCATTCCTTCCAGATTAACTTTATTGAAATAAAGCACTGCAGAATATCATAACATAAATAGTAAGTAAGGCTGAGAACTTTCCAAAGCTCTTAATCTCACTGATAATTTATCAGAGTCTTATCAGAATTATTATTATTATTAGCAGTAGTAGTAGTAGTAGTAGCCATAATAGTAATTATCATTATTTGCTGCTACTATTATCATTATTACAAGTGTGCTCGTGCCGTAAAAAAAGACGGCAAACTATATGAATACGATGTCTAAAATGAGGGCAACATATATATTGAAGTACCTACGATTGAGTATCTAACATAAACACAGAAGAAAAAATCCAATATATATATATATATATATATATATATATATTATGGACTCTTCCGTCGATTTTGACGTATGACTGTCTAACTCAGTTAGACTGCCACAAAGAATTGTTTAGAGTGGTGAAGGCATTGTGTAGCACCATCCACACTTTTTGGAACTGCTGATAACAAACAATCAGTGCAGAAGTTCGCCACGGATCGCATGAACAGCAGACCTCATTTATTTAACCCATAACTGGAGGGAAGGGACGCATTAATTCCTTTCCCAAGGGTACTAGTGCGTAAGTGAATGCAGAGTGTTCGACTGGAATTGGAAGTCGGCTCACCGATTTCCCCCTCCGAGCCGGTCATATCACGTTGAATACACCGGTTCTCGATCGATCACCGAAGTTAAGCAACGTTGAGCCAGTTCAGTACTTAGACGGATGACCGCTTAGGAATACCAGGTGCTGTAAGCGTTTATTGACGGAGGTGCGTTGGATATATAAGAAAAATTAGGACAGACGCGTTATTTCATGGTAATTCGGAAGTATGGGCCTATTTCAAGCGAGCCATCTTCAGCTTCCGTCTTTAATCAACGAAGGATTTTACATAAATGGGATTCACAGAGACCTAACCCCGCGAATGAGAAAATAAAAACATAAGGAGATAAGGATATAAATGTCACTCCCTTGAAAGAGAATATAAGAACAATCCACCCGTTTGTCGAACCCACACACATTAAAGGTCGCATAAAACACGCCAAGACGCTGTTTCATCACCCCTGAAACAAAGTTGATGTCGCCCAGCGGGGGGAAAGATATATATATATATATATATATATATATATATATACACATCCTTAATTTAAAGGAACCTCATTATTCTATTTAGATTTGTTTGAACTTGTATTTTTTTTAATCCTTTTTTAAAACTGTATTAATATTTAAATTTTCTCGTTAAGAATATAGTGCTCGTAATATTTTTTTTCTCTAAAAATGTATTATCGGTAATATTTAACAGTGATGTATGGCTGGAATTATTTATGATCAAAAATGTATTGCTGGTAATAGTTTTCCTTCAAAAATATATTGTTTGTAATATTTTTCGACAAAAGAATTTTTTGCCCACAGAAATATATTGCGAGTAATTTTTACTAAAAGCCCTTTATGTTTAGAATAAATTCGGAACTTATTCAGAAATTATAGCTTTAAACAAAGATTTAAAAACAGATTCTTTTAAATTTGACTAATAAATAAATTTTGTAGTTTTTGTTAATACAAGAAGGAGAATGTAAAATTAGTCAAGGAATATTTTTTCATAGTGATCGTATTCTTTTTACTAAAAAGAAAAAGAAAAAAGAAGTTACAATTACATTCGAAACTTATTCAGAAAGAATAGGTTTAAACAAAGTTTGAATCATCATTCTAAAGTTTAAATTTTCGGTAGTGGTAACTTGACTTTTTCTTCTATGCCCACAAGGCATGCCGAGATTATATATGTGTGTGTGTGTATATATATATATATATATATATATATATATACACACACTTCACTGCTCGACAACATAAATATTGCAAAATTAACTGGTAGTAAAAATACTGTACTGAGCCTACGCCGCCTCGCTATTGTTTCCCTCTCTCCATGAGATATATATATATATATATATATATATATATATATATATATATATAAAAAGACGTGATTATATAGTCATACTAGTCTCAAATACCTTCCTCGAATACTTTCGGAAGAAGGAAAAAAATGGTTTAAAAAAGAAAAAAAAAAAAAAGAGCTTAGGGCATGAAAGTCTGTCAAAAGTTTTCGGACAGAAGCCCATAGAAAAAAGAAAAAGAAAATCCGATACGAGTAATCATCTAACAGAAAGCGCTCAATACAAAAAGAGTGAACTTAATACAACCTAATAAGCCAGACGAACCTGCCTAAGTTTCTCTTAAACGGATCGTCAGGGAAAACTGACTAAAGAGGCAAAGAAAAAAACGACATATAAAAAAAAAAGTATCTAAGACAACCCCTCGTGACCGGGAAATCAATGAAACTACATAACAGGGAAGGGGATTACAATCTTTTTTTTTTAATTTTCAGAGTAATAGCTGAAAGACAAAGACACTAAAGATGGGCCGAATCTGATAGCCAGGACATCCTATGGCTACATTTACTCAGGATTTCTGTATTAGAATTCAGTAAGTTCATCGGTTGCTTATACAAAGCTATAACTAGTTTCTTCAGTACATAGCCTACAAAATTCCTGGCCAGCTTTGAATCTGGGGCATATTTGAGTCTCCCATTTCAAGATTGGGTCCTTATTTCTTGCTTAATAGTCCATACGTAAGTGGATCATGCTGTACTATGCTTAGTATTTTTGTTATTGAAACTACTTATGTGATTAGAATAGCTTTTTTTTTTTTAAAAGCTATCTTGTGTGGCCCCTATATATATTTTGGGGTCAGTATCTTCAATATTCTTATAGAGTTTCAGTTGATAGACCACGCATTCCTGTTGATATCTACCATGTCAGGGACAACTATATTTATTCCTACAATTACAACTGTGGGTCAATACGTGGATTATCGCTGACTTTTCTTATTGAGTCCACTAATTAGCTTCCCTAAACTTGGCATGCAACATCAACTAAGTTCGATATTGTTTTTATTAAATATTTTATATAACTTTTTTTTTTGCTGTAACAAGAAAAAAAAAGTTTACCGAGTTTAGTTTTCACCGCTAAGTTAAACGGGGTGGGGGATTGAACCATAGAACATTTTTACGTTTATTTTTCATTTCTGTAGCGGTAATTTTTTTTCTTGTTTTAATTTGATAATCTGCTCAAGTTCAGGGCAGGGAATTTAGCTATTCGATTATTTCTTTCGGTAAAAGTTAATCGAATAAAACATGAAATAGAAAGTTAAAAATATTCAGTATAGTTGTAGTGAGGGGGGATAGACTTGGCTGGGGGGGTGGGCACGGAATTTAGATGAATTAGAAAATAAGTCTAAAAGTCAGACAAGTGCAAATCCGATCGGGTGGAAACGGGGGGGAAAAAAAAGTGAAGTTATTTCAAGTTACTGCAACTAAAAAAAGTGAAGTTATTTCAAGTTACTGCAACTAAAAAAAGTGAAGTTATTTCAAGTTACTGCAACTAAAAAAAGTGAAGTTATTTCAAGTTACTGCAACTAAAAAAAGTGAAGTTATTTCAAGTTACTGCAACTAAAAAAAGTGAAGTTATTTCAAGTTACTGCAACTAAAAAAAGTGAAGTTATTTCAAGTTACTGCAACTAAAAAAAGTGAAGTTATTTCAAGTTACTGCAACTAAAAAAAAGTGAAGTTATTTCAAGTTACTGCAACTAAAAAAAGTGAAGTTATTTCAAGTTACTGCAACTAAAAAAAGTGAAGTTATTTCAAGTTACTGCAACTAAAAAAAGTGAAGTTATTTCAAGTTACTGCAACTAAAAAAAGTGAAGTTATTTCAAGTTACTGCAACTAAAAAAAGTGAAGTTATTTCAAGTTACTGCAACTAAAAAAAGTGAAGTTATTTCAAGTTACTGCAACTAAAAAAAGTGAAGTTATTTCAAGTTACTGCAACTCCATGGTCTGTCTTAATTCCGCCTGGTTGAATTTTCTTTGCCTATTTGTCAAAGATGGGCAACTGGATTTACAAGAATAAATTAGCTTCGATAAAAACTGAAGTCGATAATTCGAAACGCCTTCATCCAATAAAAACGTTTATCAAGAAAATAACGAATGTGTGTCTATTAAAAGTTGTTTTTCGCTGTTACTTAACCAATAAACAGATTTAAGCTCTCGGCACGGATTCGGAGGGCCAATTGCGTTTCTTTCAGGATAATGGTCACACGAGTTAGTGTCTTCAAAAGATGAACCTTCCAATCAGAGGCTGTGTTTATAGTTATACCCAGGTCAACGACTAAGAATTATACGAACAAAAGAAAAGCCACATGGTATTGAGGAAAAAAAAACATTTAAAAGATGCAAATAAAGTTGGGTGTAAGAAAGAGGTTGCAACTTATCCGAGTAGAAGTGGCAAATGTTTGTGTTTTGTTTTTTAATCGGAAATTAAAGGGTTTGTGTCGATTAAGCCTTCTTCATGGTTACTGTCTTAGTAAATGAATTTGAACTCTCGATAAGAACTGAATTAGTTAGCACGAAATTCGCCATCGTCTAATCAGTCAATAATATAAGTGAGTATTCCGCTGAGGAGAACACAATGAATTCATAGCCCTTCGAACCGTTTCTGCTTAGGATGCCAGTGAATAGAATTATGCTCTCTTGCCACCTATTCGGCGTGCTAACTGAATGTCTTTCGGCATGATGGTCACACGTTTAGCGTGAATGGCACACAAGCTGGTATCTTCGAAAAGACAGACTAAATAGGCTTCGCTGGCTTCCTGAAGAGCCATTACAGCAGAACTCTGGAAACGAAGCTCGGTCACGAAGTCTTGGGCGATTTCACGGACCAAACGTTGGAAAGGCAGCTTTCTAATGAGAAGTTCAGTAGACTTTTGGTAACGTCTAATTTCACGAAGAGCTACTGTTCCTGGCCTGTAACGATGCGGTTTTTTCACGCCTCCGGTTGCAACGGCACTTTTACGGGCTCCTTTAGTAGCCAGTTGCTTTCTGGGAGCTTTGCCTCCGGTAGATTTACGAGCAGTTTGCTTAGTACGAGCCATGGTGATGAGAAGATCGGAAAACAGCAAATGGCCGTGGCAGCAAATTTTATAATAAATCCTTCTGCTTTGTGATTAGTCAATTTACTTTTGTCTCCTAATAGGTGATTGGTTATTTAAGATGATCGTTTTAGACGGGAGGTAATTATAGCTTTCCCCTCCCCAATGTGGCTTTGTGTTACATCAATGTATTCCCAAATATGTAAGCACAAAATCCAACCACCCAGCACACTTTGTACGATGTATTGCAAAAAGTATTTGTCATAGAATGTCTAATAATTCATCTAGTAAAAGCATTTTCGATGATAATAAAAAAGTCTATCTCGATGCCCTAACTAGGAGTAGACACAAAGAGAAATTAGAATATATGGACACAATGAACGCTACAGAAATAAAAATTAAACGTAAAAATAGAGGTAGAAATGTTTTATGGTTCAATCCCCCATTTAACTTATCGGTGAAAACAAAAATCGGTAAAATATTTTTAGTAAAAATACTAAGTTACATAAAATATTTAATGAAAACAATATCAAACTTAGTTACTGTTGCATGCCCAATTTAGGGAAGTTAATTAGTGGACTCAATAAGAAAAAAGTCAGCGATAATCCATGTATTGACCCACAGAGTTGTAATTGTAGGAATAAAAATAGTTGTCCTTTACAGAGTAGATGTCAACAGGCATGCGTGGTCTATCAAGTTAAAATCTATCAAAATATGGAAGATACTGACCCCAAAATATGTATAGTGGCCACACAGGATAAATTAAAAAAAAAGATATTATAATCATACAAGTAGTTTCAATAACGAAAATACTAAGCACAGTACAGCATTATCCACTTACGTATGGACTATTAAGCAAGAAATAAATAAGGACCCAATCTTGAAATGGGAGATACTGAAGAAATGTCCTAAATACAAAGCTGAGCAGGAATTTTGTAGGCTATGGACTGAAGAGAAACCAGCTATAGCTTTGTATAAGCAACCGACAAACTTACTGAATTCTCAGACGAAAATCCTGAATAAATGCAGGCATAGGAAGCCCTGGCTATTAGATTAGGCCCATCTATCGTGGTATAGTACCTTTTTGCCTTTGTCTTTTCCCCTCCACCTGAAAATTAAAAATTAACAGTAATAAAATTGTACCCCCCAATTCCTGGTGTTATGTAGTTACTTTGATTTCCTGGTCACATGGGGTTGTCTTAGTTACCTTTTTATAATGTCGTTTTTTCTTTACCTCGTTAGTCAGCTTTCCCTGACGAGAGCTTCTTTCCCTGAAGGAGTATAGTTGTCGTTATTAGACGGAGGCTTACGTCAGAGGCGTATTGGTTAGAGAAGGTTCGTGTGCGCCTGTCGAATTTTGTTTGTTTGGTGTCCTCTTCGCGTTCGTTGGCGTCCGTACTCATTGTTAGATCGTTGCGCAGAGAGTTCGGTAGGTTGAGCCTCCTGTAGAAGGAGGCCATGACGAGGTCTCGAAAAGGCCTGGTTTGCCGCTTCCCTCCACCTCGGCATGGTGTGGAGGGAAGGAGGGGGATTGACAGACACCGCACTCAGAGAGGAGTTAATCGCCACCCACCTCAAACACAACTGGGAATCAGTCATTGGCTTCGAAAGTGTCGGGTCCGCTGGTTCCCTCCACCTCGGCATGGAGTGGGGGGAACATAAAGAAGGATGCGTCATATTATGACAATTTGAAGGGTTAGTACGCCCAGTATATTTCGGGGACGGAACTCCTCTCTGTCCCAGAAAGCCTGAAGGAGATAGAACCAAGGATCATCTCCCTGCTGACGAAGGACCCGAAAACCCACAAATTTGTGGGTGTCAGCAGGGAGATGGTGGAGGAAGCTGTTAAGGCACTCCACATAAAAGCTAAAATGATAGCACTCCGCAGCCATGCCATGTGGGATATCCTGCTTGGCATCAAGGAGGAGGCGAAAGACCTGGCTGGTACTACGCTGGTAACAAAGACGCTCCGAATGCAGACTGAATACATGGGCACCCGGAAGACCCCGATCACGTTACATGGGGTGCCCATGGACCTCTCGTCCGACCATATAGGAGCGTTCTTTGCGCAGTATGAAAAGGTAGCAGAGGTGGCAGTCGTAATATCAAAGCAGGGATTCTCAACAGGCGACGTCACTCTGCGGGTGACGGTTTCACGTAAAGAGTTTGGTGAAATCTCAAACATACTCACCTGCAGAGGGAGATCTATCTTCGTAGTGGTGGAGGGCAGGAGACTATTTTGCTGAGTCTGCGGAGCCTCAGACCATGTACCTAAAGCATGTCCAACAAAAAATCCGGCTCCAAAGACCCAGCCATCGCAGCTACCTACAGTGGAGAAGGAGGCGGTGAAACAGAAAGAAGTAGTGGAATCCAAAGAAGGTGAATGGAAGACAGCAGGGAAGAAGGGCTCTAAATCGAAAGCCCCGCTCCCTTATCACAGAGAAAATCGCCATCACCTCCACCACAGAAAAAAGCGCCACCACCGCAAATGAAGTCACTTCCGCTACCGCCTCCCAAGCAGGATGCCCCACAGGGGAAACAGCAAAAATCCCCGCTAAAGCAACCAGCTAAGGAGGACCCAGGTAGGATGGAGGTGGACGTACCAGCCCCTAGAGCGCCATCACTGAAAAGAGGGAGAGATGATGAGGAGAAGGAAACTACCGATAATAAGGTACTGAGGAAAAACAGGAGTATGGAGAAGGAAGTAAAAACAGCATCTTCACTGCCGGTGTCTCCTGAAAGACCCAAGAACTGATAAGGCAAGAAGCCTGCCAGCTTCCCCCAAAAACCCTCCCAGTCCCCGTCCTTCAAGTTGACTCCCATTACACCAAAAAATCTACAACTCACACCACTTCTCTCACCCCTTCTGCTTCTCAGTCCAAAAAGAAAATAAAGCCCTCCCTATTGAGAATTAATCAGGCAGAAGTGACAAAGGAATGGAATACCCAAAGACGGGCATTACTGAAACCACTCCTCAGATTGACTGAGGTGGATGGGAAATCCACTGAGGACCCTCACAACTTTCCGGAAGCTCCTGGGGTATTGACCCTGGTGAGGAGCACCGGTGGGAATTTTTGTGTGTGGGAACACATCGAAGCTGCACATAAGCTGCATAAGAACATTAATATGTTCCGGAGTGATACTCCGGAACTTAGAAAATTATCAAAACATTGTGCAGGGAGGTTCCCCGTTCTACTCCATCCCTGCCTATATAGGGTCGTAAAACTAACGTACCCTACGGACGTCGGCGGCATTGTCCTAGACGGACAAATTACGTCCGATATAGGCACAGGTTCTCTTGGACAATCCGTTGGGGTCCCAGCCCCCAGAGATTTCTACTCGGTATGTGACTAGAGTAATTCTCTTTTTCTATTTTTCAGGTCTAAAGAACGTCTATTAAGATAGCCAGTCTGAATGCAAGGGGCCTGAGGGATCGGAGTAAGGCAGCCCGCCTGCTTCGTGACCTCTTGTCCTTCGGCGTGGATGTGGACGCTATCCAAGAGACTCACCTTTTTTTGCGACGTCGATTCTTGTGTGCTGTCCAACGACTTTGTTGTCTATTCAGCATATGGGAACCGGCTAGCCAGAGGTGTTTCTTTGCTGGTCAAGCGTACCCTGGACGCGAAGGTGGACCTTGTCCATGTCGGTGCCCAGGGCCGGTTCATCGTGGTCGATATTGCAGTGAAAAGCAACTTGTTCCGGTTGATTGAGGTTTATGCGCCCATTGAGCAAGGTGAGCGTGTCGACTTTTTTCGGCTGTTGGAGCCCTTCCTGATGGATTCCAAGCGACTAATTTTAGTTGGGGACTGGAATGCTGTCCTGAACCCTAAATGGGATAGAGGGAGGGGCGCTAGCGGGAGGAGTGGTGATCGTAGCCTGGTTGATCTTGTTGACGATTTTGGTCTCGTCGATAGATACCGGGTCGATCATCCGAGTGGGAGCATGCGGACGTGGACGCGTAGTTGGCCCTCTACTAAGGTCTCTTTGTACCTGGATAGAGTTTTAGTCAGAGAGGCCGATATAGACTTCTTAGAATGTCCAACGTTCCACTAGTTAGGCTATACGGACCACAAACTTGTTTGTGCCCGTATAGCGTTAGAATTTTGGGTTAGAATGGCTGATTACTGGAAGTTCAATCGGTCCTTAATGGACAGGCGGGACTTTCGGTGCCAGCTAATTAACGTAGTGCAGCGGGCGTTAACTGGAGGAGTCATTGGGAATAAGTGGTGGGAGAGCCTTAAGGATAGCATTAGGTCTTTCGCCACTCAATACAGCCAACGGCTCAAACTAGATAAGGCTGCCAAGGCGAAGACACTTAGATCAAATTACTACTGGGCAGAGGCTGGTGGGGATCCCTTAGAGATAGCCATAGCTAGGAGACCCTTGAGCGGTCGACTAGCGACCGTTACATGGGTCAGGTAATTAGACATAAGTTAAGCAAGATATCTTCCGAAGCTGTGGAAATGAGCGCGGAGCTGCGCAAGGAAGAAATTCACCGCGGAGGCGATCGCTACATTCGAGAGGTACGAGACCCGGAGGGGCATCTCCTGCGGCCGACTGACGACGTGTGCGAGGCGTTTCGGTGGCATTTCGAACGCCGGTTTACCAAGGAGCCTGGTCTCCGTGAAGAGGAGTTTCGTAACTATTTGGCTGACTTCCCCCGGCTTTTGCCGGCTGATGCGGCTAGTTACGAGGGAGAGATTACGGAGGACGAAGTCTACGCGGCTTTGAAGAAGGTCGGCAGTGGCAAGTTGCCAGGTTTGCATGGTTTACCCTATGAACAGGGACATAAGAGCGGTACAGAAGGCGCCTGAATGATACGAACAGGTGACAGGAGCCAAGATTAACCGCTACAAGTCTTCCGGTTTGCGGTTAGGTGCTTGGAAGGGTTCTGCCTTCCCGGGGCCCTTCGACTGGACGGACAGTCCCGTCTGCATTCTTGGAGTGTGGTTCAGGCCAGACTTACAGTTGGAGAAGAATTGGTCGGCAGTACAGGCAAAGGTCGGCGCGTCGGTCGAGACTTGGCGGAGTTGTGTGCTACATACATTTTCCCCATAATCCTTTACCGGCTGTCTGTACTTTCACTTTGTGACGAGCGGAAAGTTGTCGAGCGCTTTTGTTCTGTCTAGGTCGATTCGACAGGGTTGTCCACTGTCGTCCTTACTTTATGTCTTGGCGTTGGAGCCCCTCCTTCGCCGGCTCAGGGACAGGACGTGCAGTCCGGCCCTACGTGGAATCGCTGTCCCTGGTGGTGCTCGAGCCAGGGTTTTCGCGTACGCCGATGACGTACCCACTTTCGTGTCCTCCCGGAGTGACATTGAGGTGCAGAAGGCGCTTGAACGGTACGAACAGGTGACAGGGGCCAAGATTAACCGCGACAAGTCTTCCGGCTTGCGATTAGGTGCCTGGAAATGTTCTGCCCTCCGGGGCCCTTCGACTGGACGGACGGTCCTGTCCGCATTCTTGGTGTGGTTTGGGCCGGACTTACAGTTGGAGAAAAATTGGTCTGAAGTACAGGCAAAGGTCGGCGCGTCGGTCGAGATTTAGGGGTCTGGGGATGCCGCACTTGGTGAGCCACAAACTCGCCTCGAGGTTGGCTTTTCTCAGGCGTGCGTTATTGGAAGACTCGTTGCTTACGGGGGTAGTGAGAGACGCGTTCCTTAGCCTCACTATCACTCCCCCGGTCTCGAGGCGGTGCCGTAAGCCTCGGGGGCAAGCGATATTCCTCCTCGAGTGTAGGACGGCCTTGCGGGCCATTCCACGATCTAGTGACCTATCAGGGATTAGTGGTGGGTGTCGCAAAGAATCTACTACGGGAGAAGCTTGGCATGTCGGAGGATGAGTATCGCTCTCATTGGTCTTAAGCGCCAGGATCGGATTATCTCAGCAACTGAGTTTTCTCTGACCTGGCGATTGGCTCGGAATGGCTTGTCTCTCGATGACATGCGTTTCATAATGGGCCTGGCGGATTTGCCAGATTGTGAACGTTGCAACCTTGGTTTAAAGAAGACGTCTTCGCACGCCTTCTACCATTTTTTGCGTGTTCGCCCATTGTGGGATCGTGTCGGCGAGTTGACTGCTCGTATCGCGCCGCGAGAACTCGTGCTCATTGATTGTGAATACGCCTGCGACAATGTGTCGACCCCGTTTTCTGGAGTGAAGCAAATGGTGTTTCTATCGCTTCTAGCCACGGCTCAAATGGTGATATGGACGACGCGACTGGAGGAAGTCTTGCGGGGTGGCCGTCTTTCACATCAGGATCTGATCCGATATTTTGAGCACCAGCTCAAAATCAAGATTAGAACTGATTGGAAACGGTTGGCGCCGAGGGATTTAAGCAAAAGGTGGATAAATGTGGCAAGCCTGGTTGGCGTGACCGGGGCTAGCCTTGATTTCTCTTTTAGACCTCCTAGTCACATCGGGGTGGATTCTTTTGGAACCCACCCCTTGGTTAAGGTAAGTTCATTTTTGTGTACCTAGTTAATGGGAGTGAGTGTGTTACCCGGCACTGTCTCTTTGGTTATGATTCAGCTCGAGATTCCCACTACCGTTTAATTTTTTGTCCCGTTTGATCTCGTCCGGGTCAGCATTATATCTTCTCCAGTTCAATTTAATTTCTCCACTCCACTCCCTGTAGAAAGAGAGCCTCTTGATTTTGTCCTTTGAGCAGAATACAGCGGCCTCTTTGTTTTGAGGGTGGGTTGGGTCCAGCTAATATCATGTCTTTTGTTGATATTTTCAGTTGAAAAATCTTTTATTTGGGGAAATTGTTTTCATGTCCCTCCCGATCATGTCATTTCATGTATAAAGTTTTATATATTTTTGTATCATATGAAATTGTAATTTTTATGTTAATTTGTGGTATTCTGCTGTTGATGGATACGTTTTTATGGTGATTGGAAAAATTGTAACGTATGCCTGGGTCACGAGTCAGATTAGCTAGGTATAAGGTAGATAATGAAGGACCAACCCAAGTTTTGCTCCTCCTCCCGTTTCGGCCTTGTGCCTCACACATTGTAAAAAATGTTAAATAAATAGCCAGCTTTCCCTGACGATCCGTTTAAGAGAACCCTAGGTAGGTTCGTCTTGTTCATTTGGTTCTAATATATATATATATATATATATATATATATAAAACGGTCTTTCTTTTTATAGTAGAGAAGTTTAGCATTAGTAGTAGTAGTAGTAATCTTTTGGTTGTTGCAATTAGAAAAGAGAATTTCGTGTTGTTTTAAGAAAGTAAAACAAAATTTATAGTTAAAAAAATAGAAATATGTTTATTTTGAACACTGGGCACGGAGAGTAAATCTATAGAAATTCATCCGACAAATATCCAGAGAAGCAGACATATTTGTTTTCCATTTTATGAAGCAAATATTTATTTCTTCTCAAAGAAATCATCCACGGCTGAACGTATTTTTAAGAGATTCTTTTCACGTCGCATTCTCTCCATTTTTTGTTCACATATTGTTCAAGAAGTCTTTTTTTCTTATTAGAGAGAGAGAGAGAGAGAGAGAGAGAGAGAGAGAGAGAGAGAGAGAGAGAGAGAACAGAGATGATAGAAACAGAGAGGGAGAAATAAATATATATAGAGAGAGAGAGAAAAAGAGGGAGAGAGAGAGAGGAAAACGGGAGAGAAAGAGAAAGAGATATTCTTCCGTTTCTCTCCCTTGTTTCATTTTCTAAGACTTTTTCTTCTCCCTCCTCTTTTGTAAATGCTATGTTTACGCACCAAAGGACATGGCGGATAAAAGACGTTGGCGATCATGGCTTCCCACAGTTTCCTCTCCCTGGTGGCTCTTAGCACGCTTTCTCCTGTTGCACCATGCAACACTCATTTCGTCATCCACCTGATTAGGTCCTTCAAATATCTTATCCGCTGTTTTCCTCTGTCTCTTTCTCCCTCTATCTGGCCTGTTAGTATCAGGTTTTCCAAGCCTTCCGTCCTCATTGCATGTTCCAGGAACTTTAGTTGTCTCTTCTTGATGCTCACTATTAATTTCCTTTTCATTTCCATCCTTTCTAAAACCTTGTCATTGCTCACATGCTCGGTCCATGATATGCGCAGCATCCTTCTGTAAAACAACATTTCAGTTGCTTCAAGTTTTTCCTTCATCTTCGAAGATATTGTCCAACATTTACTGCTGGATTGAAGAACCACCATCACATAGCAATCCAGTACTCTCCTCTTCGTTTCTAGCGAAATTGTCCTGTTTCTTAATACTTTTCTGAACTTCTGGAATGCTTCTTTTGCCATTCAAATTCGCCTTCGGATCTCAGAGTCGCATTTTCCTTCTTCTGTTCAAACACTTCCTAGGTATTTAAATTTCTGTACCTGCTCGATTTTAGAGTCCCTCACCTGTAATTGGCATTTTGGGCTGCCCTTTCTGCCATGCATTCGGTTTTCTGCAGTTTATTTGTAGTCCTTTCTTGTCACTCTCTTCAGCTACCTTCTGTAGGACGTTTTCTTTCTGTGTCTGCTATCAGCAATTGGTTACTTAACCCTTTCCTTCCAACTTCCTTCATCGAATTTAGTTCTTGGTCGAGTTCATTAAGCACAACGATCTGGTTTCATTTAATAGAAAGCTTTTTAATAAAATAAGATTTCCGCCATTTTCAAATTTCGTGATTTAATTGCAGCCTTCAAAAAAAAAAATGATATATTCCAAGAAAATGATTTCTCTCAAGAAAGTAGAAATCATATTAACCTTCTGGTCTATATTTATTTTTATCACAGCTAATATTGTTCTTAATCCTCCCTCCCCAACACTCTTGTCCTTTCCGCCTTACACACTCTCGGGTTTGTTTGTCTATCAAGCTGTGTGTCTATAGCTGTAGAAGTAGGGAGTGTGTCTCGGGTTGGGTTTGAATTCAGGGTTCTTCTCAACTGATTATCCTAAAAATCCCGAAAGAGCCTAGTGGATTCAGTTATTTACAAAGGTTTAAATTGGCAGTTTTCCTTCTTCTAGATTGGTTGCCAATCCCTTCTAGAGATTCCGATCTGCCTTGTTATGCAACTGTCAAGGTGATTAAGTCCCGAAATACGTTTAGCAAAATAAACAAAATAATTAAAACTTATGCGTGTTTTCTTTTTCTTTCACACACACACACACACACACACACACACACACACACACACACACACACACACACACACACACACACACACACACCTTCAGTTAAAGGAAATGCGTATTCTGGTAAAATTTGTTTTATACCAAATGGAACGAATATTGTGTGGTCTGATGAAATGATCTAATTTAGCTCATTGAAATGAATTATAATTTATCACCAATTTAAATGACGTGCTGAGTTTTCTTTTATATATATATATATATATATATATATATATATATATATATATATTGGTACATACATCACAGTTCAACAGTCTGGATAGACACGCTATCGAAACTCAAAGAAACGGCAACTGTCTTTAATTTTTTTCCTCAATCGAATAATTTAATTTTTTTACTCGTACGTATCATCCACACACAAGCCTGTTTTGCTGTATCACAGCTTATCAATGTGGCTTCCAGCCGGGATCAAATCTCAACCGATGTGGCGTCAGTCAGACAGCCTATCGCAAAGAGATTTTAACGTGTTATATATACGCGGTGTATACACACGCCAGCAGCCGAGAAAATTGATTTAATGACTGAAGAGTATATATATATAATGTCCAGTCTGTAAACGGCGAGGATAATCCAACTAGATCAACTTAATATAAAATATTAAGTGTTATATCTGTATAGAGATATCAATGGATGTTATCCAGAGGAATATGATATTTATAAAGGAAAACTCAACACGTCATTTAAATTTGTTATAAATTATAATTCATTTCAATAAGCTAAATTAGCTCATTTCATCAAACCACACAGTATTCACTCCATTTGGTACAAAAATTTTCGTCGAAATAAGCATTTTCTTTAAGTGAAAAGAAAAATAAGAAAAAAGAAAAAAGAAAAAGAAAAAAAGATAAGAGTCAGAACAGAGGCATTTGTGTCATATCAATTTTTGTACCAAATAGAGCTTATTAATATGAATTATAATTTATAACCAACGTTATAATGACGTGCTGAGTTTTCCTTTATATATATATATATATATATATATATATATATCAGCATGCAGTGTGGGTATAGAAGAATCCACAGAAATATCCTGTACATACAGTGGTAGGATAAAATCCTTTGTAAAATAAAAACTGAAGCTGATGATGGTTCTCCTGAAAGAGGCCACACTTCCGATTTACCATGAAATAACGTGTCTGCCTTAATTTTTCTTATATATATATATATATATATAGGTACATTCATATATATTTACATATATATATATATATATATATATATATATATATATATATATATATATATATATTCTTTTTTATGACGCATCACTCAATACGTCTCGGTCTTGACATATAGATGGCACTACGAATAAAAAAAAATCCATATGATTTTTATGAAGTACCAACCGTTAAATGGCACGTGACAAAATTTGGGCCCAGTCGGATTATTAGTTTACAAATTACAGTTATTTAAGTGAAGCTACTGTTGCAAATTTTCAAAACAATGGAAAAATCTGCGTTGATTAAGAATTGCTTTTTGATGGGAAAAATACAGTTCAAGAAAAGCAATGGCTTGATAAGTGTTATTCGGGCTATGCTCTGTCGGAAACAACGGTTAAGACGTAGTATTCTGACTTTACACACACACACACACACACACACACACACACACACACACACACACACACACACACACAATCCACAGACACATTTTGGCCGATCGTAAATTGAAGTTGCGTAAGATAGTAGAGTAGTTGAACATGTCAGAAGGTAGTGTATTCATCATTTTGCATTACTCGTATTTTGATTGGTCATTACAGATTATGTAATAATATCTTCCTGAATGAGGGAGTTTGGCAAATTTTGTACCTTTTAAAATTCTTCAACTCGAACTCAGCACCATCACTTGATAAAACACAAATAATGTCTAAAGAAAATAGCTACTTTTCTTGAGATATTATATGTTTATGCTGTAAATTTTGAATATATATATATATATATATATATATATATATATATATATATATATATATATATATATTTCATTTGTAAACAAGTTATTACGCGGCCGAGGTTTCTACCATGTGGTGTCTTCAGATGAACTGCAATAATTTAGTTTTACAGTTTTTTAAGAACGCTCACGTAACGGGGATTTTTTTTCAATCCACAATTTTCAAAAAAAACAAAAAAAAAAAACAACAAAAAACACTTACGTCAGCGTTCTTAAAAAAATGGTAAAATTGCTTATTGCAAACCCCCTGAAGACACCATATAGTAGAAATCTAGGTCACGTAATAACTCGTGAAAATATTCAAAAGTTCTACAATGTAATTGTATTGAACACTTTTTAATACAACTCTAGACTGATCTAATTTTATTATGACCCAAAACTAAATAATTAAACAGTTATATATATATATATATATATATATATATATATATATATATATTTCCGTCCTTTGACGCTTAGGGTGGTAGAAGATTATTTTGTCTTTGTTCTTATGTCTTAATGTAAAATGCCCAACAGTAGGTGCATCAATATATATGTTGCTGTGGTTTTAGACGGTATATCAGTATAAATTGTTTTGTCCTCATTTTTAACAGTATGAGCTCACTCATATATATATATATATATATATATATATATATATATATATATATATATATAATTTGTTTCATTCAAGACTTATATCAAATTAGTTGCCGTTATCAAAATACAATACAAAGTATTACTCAAAGAACTACGTTTGCTATGTTTCAGTCAGCAAACAATTTCTTCTTCATGTTCTGAAACTATGGCTGCCTTGAAAGATTAAAAAAGTCACCCAAATAAAATCATTAATTTGTTTTCTAAAATGTATTGTTATTTCGTTAGAAGTTATTGACAAGGAAAGTATCGATTAGTAATGGTGAATTCTGAAACAATATTTAACACGTATTTATACACTGCTAATACACATGATGTTTTTGTTTGCCGTCCCCACACGAATTATAGACACCGAAATTTGGCATAGACAAGGTCACGTGACAAGGTTACGTGACAACGTTCACCAAGTCACACACCAACCTCTTCTGTCTTAAATGCCCTTTGATCATTGCCAAATTTGGCACATGTAACTTTTTTTCTGTATTTTCGGAGACATGTACACTGTCATCAGCGAATGAAATTTAGATTCAAGAGTTAGACAGTTGCTTATGAAATGAGTTCAATGCTCATTTGCGGTCAAAGTAATTGTGGCCTTAAGATTAATAAATAAGACGTCTGTCGCAGAGCAAAGGTTAGCCGTCGAGTTTTGCATATTAATATCGTGTGCTGATTATTCTTTACCAAGTGGATATAGAAAGATACATAAAAAAGAATTTGAAAACATGTTTATCTAATCAAAATAAAAATCATTATTTTTTCGACATGAAGAGAACTTTTCAATCTACACTCAGCCGTTGCATGTTGCAATCAGTTGGTCAGCATTTCACTCGACGAAAATAGAAGAAGAAGAAGAAGAAGAAGAAGAAGAAGAAGAAGAAGAAACAACACCGAGAAACAATAAAAGACTCATGAACATTTCTAGTCTCTTATCCGCGTCTGAAACGCTGTGAATCGTGTTTTATTTTCACTGCAATGATAACATTTTAAGTTGAAGATGAAAAAAGAGACAAAACTATTCTGCAAACTAAATCAGTTTATTATCTTATTTTGAGATTTTGAAAGAATTTGAAATTCTATCTTCTTTCGTTTTATGTTTATTCTTGATAAACATTGCGATAAAAAAAACAACAATAAAATAAATGACAAAACAGCATCAAAATATTTGTCAAGATCAATATGTTTTCTTTCAGAATCTCAGAACTATTAAGGCCATCCACCACCACCACCACTACCATCTCATTTATAGCGTAACAGTATTAACATTACAATATCAAATGCGGCTGAACTCCGGAAAGATG
The DNA here is from genome assembly GCA_037127315.1 of Ascarosepion bandense. Lineage (NCBI taxonomy): Eukaryota > Metazoa > Mollusca > Cephalopoda > Sepiida > Sepiidae > Ascarosepion > Ascarosepion bandense. Next base: position 1,314,039 of record JBBBDQ010002163.1, on the reverse strand, counting down.
AAGAGTGTGAAAAACCGAGGGGAGGAATTAGGTGTGTCATTGTAGGCAAACATTTCACTGTTGAGGTTCTTGACAAAATCCAATGGGGAATCTGCAATATAATTGATCCTGACTTAAGAACAACCTATGTTCACTTTCTCACCGACGTCATGTGGCTTCCTTCTGTCTTTTCTACAGTGTTTTTCATGGCAACTGCTCTGATGAGCTTTTCCCCCGCGTGCTACCAGATTGGCATTAAGGTCCCACCCTTTACCCGTCGAACTAGTTAAATGTAACCGTCTCTTCGACTCTAACAGTTTCCCTGCACACTAGTGGCATTTCTGCCTTGCTTGGGGTGAAATGATTATATAAAAAAATACCCCAGGAGATGGCGAAGACTCATTGAAATGAAACAGAAAATTAAGCGCAGCCCTGAAGAATATTAAAGCAGCAACTGAGATCATTGAATCTGGCTAAAAAAAAAAAAAAAAAAAAAAAAAAAAAAAAGCTAAAAGGTAAGAAAGAATGCCAGTGGATAAATAGTGCGCCAATCGGACAAAACGGTGGAGACTCACATCAGTTAAGGTTGGGGCGTCGCTCAAATAAACCCCGTCGAGAAACTGGAACTAAAATAGAGCGCATTCTCTCCTGATGATCCCAAGATAAACTCCTATTATCCAGTACACAAATAATTCGATTGGTAGCGCTTGTCGTAGTAAGCTGTTTTCAAATTCCTAAATTGAGATTTACCAATAATGATATCCGAAATTCCCAAGGAATTGAGTAATCCAATCACCTCGATAATGAAATGATCTCTGTCAGATCAATAACTGTGGGATTGATGATGTTGGCTATTATTAAAATGACCCCCAGTAGTCGACGTAAATTAGTTAATGCGTTCAAGTGAGACAAATCTTTAGCAATAGAAACCAATCGCGAATCCAATCGCCTGTTTATGAAACGTTCGTATGATTTACACTTGAACAGAAGGTTGGTCCTAATGGCTGGAGAAATCTGGCGACATGCGATCTTGGTAGGTGGAAACCTCAGCCTCTGAAAACCTCTCACTTTTCGACCAAAGACGGACGGACAACGCGTCGCAAAGTCCAAAAGTCATTTTGATTTCTTTCTTCTCGGATTATCATTGGTTTCAATCGATTTTTCTCGACTTTTATCAGACATCAAAGTCTTTATTAAAATCTACGAATGGAGATTCTTGCCAAAAGTGTTTTGTCATGTCTCGCATAATTTGACAAAAGATTTTCGAAGAATATTTACAGATTCGATTCTTCAAGTACTGTGAAGGACATATTACTAGACACAGGGTTCACTTCTTCAGGTTTTGTTGTGGATTCCGGGAATAGGAACCGCACAAAATAAAGGAATAACAAACAGAATTTGAGAGAGAAAAATAAGTAGATTAAACGTAAAGAATACAAACTTGAACACAGGTTAATCCAGAAATACAGTTAGTAAGACGAATATATACAATGTCTCTTAAATGAAGCCGTAGTAGAATTAGTATGTCCCCCTCGGAAGCTGACGGGTGCTGTATAATAATATTCTGCTGAGTGGAGCTCAGAGCAACCATGAACTACTGACGCTGTATCTCTCGGTATCGCTCGGATCTGACGTGATCTCGCGGATCTCTCGTTGCTTCACGTCTCAATATTTATTTTGTACTCGTTGCCTCACGTCTCTGACGATGACTGACGAGCTTCTATGCAGGAGTATATGCATACTCTAGACGAGTCTATTATCCTGGAAAAAGGGTTTTCAATTGGAATTTCCATTCTAAAGCTCACAATTTAATAATGAATAAATTACTTCTTACATGTAAGTGGGGCTTATGACCATATATGGAAACAATTGTTCTCATATGATTATCGTAGTTATCCAACTTTGTGCCTGGATAATCCCTAGATGGATAATCGCTTGGAAAGAATTCCATTATCGAAAAATTACAAGACTGACTGTTAGGAAAAGGCTTCTTTTTCACTACGTTTGGTTTTGGTAATGTGAATAATAAATTCTTGGACTTTAAATTCTTTATTTTACGATTGTGCTTCACAAGTGACAGCAGCCGGAGGTATTTTAATGTTGTGTAAAAACGGATGCAATTTCCATCTAAAGCCGTAATTCATGAGAGGAATTTTGATAACTAAATTTGATATTTGTTGCATTTGAGAAAATCTTAATGAATGTTTTTTTCTTTTTCATTTGGGTTTTAGGTTTTAAAAGACATTCGGACAAATGTAGCATGTAAAATTTGTCAGATCCGCTCTACGTTCATTAAAGTTGATAGAATTGTTTCGTATTGATAAGCTTCAGTAAATTTTATATAATTTCGATTAGCTTTTCGAAATGATTTTTTCCTATTAATTTTTTTTCCGTTTTATGATCAATGGCAATCGATCTGGAATATTTCTTTAATAAAACCTCTTCATATAATTTCCAAAAAAAGAAAAAAGAAAGCATATACTTTTTAAAAATTAGTTTTTGTTAAAAGAAATCAAAAATATGTCCAGCCGAAATATAAAACACTTCTAGAAAAAGTCAGTAGTTCGATTGTATCAAGTTTTATGGAAATAATATTTGGTCTTAAACGTTTTACGGCCGATAAGTCAGTGGAATTAGATTTTAATTGCAGGAATTTGGAAACCTCCCCTCCCGCAAAAATAAAAAGAAAGAAAGAAAAAAACAAACAAAAAACAAACAAAATAAAAAGAAACAAACAATAAAATAAAAACAAACCAAAAACAGTGGAGGAAAGTCGAATCCCCTCCCCATTTACAGAGAAGCTTATATTTTTCTTTCATATTCTCATAATCCAATTCTCTTTGAAGATCCCCAAAAAGATGAAGCATAAAACATATGAAGCATAAAACATATGAAGCATAAAACATATGAAGCATAAAACATATGAAGATAATAAATCTCGCGGAATTTGGTGAGAGTGAAAAATAAATTGATTTTATAAAAACTCAAACAAAAATATTGTTGTACATCAATTTGACAAGAGTCGTTGACAGAAAAAGCGGAAATGAATTCTTCTTCTTCTTCTTCTTCTTCTTCTTCTTCTTCTTCTTCTTCTTCTATTTCCCTGTTTCTTCAGAACGTAGGCGAACATGGTTCTCCACGTCTTCCTATCCCTGGTGGCTCTTAGTATGTTTTCTCCTATTACAACTCGCAACTCCCGTTCCGTCATCCACCTGATCCGGCCCTTCAAATATGTTATCAGCTGCCTTCCTCTGTCTCTTTTTCCTTCTAACTGGCCTGTCAGTATCAGGTTCTCCAAGCCCTCCTTCCTCAATGAGGAACTTCAGTTGTCTCTTCCTAATTAATTTCCTTTCGTTGCCATTCTTTCCAACACCCCATCGTTGCTCGCATGCTCAGTCCACGATATCCGCAGCATTCTTTTCTAGAACCACATTTCAGCTGCTTCAAGTTTTGTCCTCATTTTTGATGATATTGTCCAGCATTCACTGCCATATTGAAGAACTGACATTACATAGCAATCCAGCACTCTTTTCTTTGTTTCTAAGATGTTTGAAAGATTTTAACCACAAACTTTGCTCGGCTGGTTTAATAAGTGACTGATATATTAACGTGTAGAGATATCGGGCAATGAACTTGTAGCTTCAGGGTCATATCGGTCAGCGTTAAGGTGGAATGGCGATAAATTCAAGGAATGCAGAGATGCAAAACCGGATATGGGCAGATAGAATTAGGAGATGCAGCCACAAAATAGGATTCGATAATATTCTGGAATACAACACGCATTCAAAGTGGACCGTAGCCTAAATGCCGTGAAAAGAAAAAAAAAAGGAGCTTAGTTTATTCAGACAAGGCCACTTGCTGTAATTTTTGTGATGCGAATGTTGTTTTTAATAACAAATCACAACAGTTCATTTTGCCTTTACCGAGACTCAAGGATCCAATGGACCGAACATGAGAGCAATGATGAGAATTTGGAGAGGATGAAAACAAAAAGGAAACTAATACTTAACATCAGGAAAAAGACAGCTGAAGTACTTGGGACATGTAATGAGGAAGGAGGGCTTGGAGAATCTGATACTCACAGGTCAGTAGGAGGATGGAAACGAAAAGGAAACTAATACTTCACATCAGGAAAAGACAGCTGAACTTTCTGGGATATGTAATGAGTTAAGAGGGTTTGGAGAATCCGATACTCACAGGTCAGATAAAGGATGGAAACGAAAAGGAAACTAATACTTAACATCAGGAAAATGGCAGCCGAAGTAATTGGGACATGTAATGAGGAAGGAGGGCTTGGAGAATCTGATACTCACATGTCAGATAGAGAATGGAAACGAAAAGGCAACTAATACTTAACACCAGGAAAAGACAGCTGAAGTTCCTGGGACATGTAATGAGGAAGGAGGGTTTGGAGAATCTGATACTCACATGTCAGATAGAGAATGGAAACGAAAAGGAAACTAATACTTAACACCATGAAAAGACAGCTGAAGTTCCTGGGACATATAATGTAAGGAAGGAAGGCGTAGAGAAACTGATGCTCACAGTTCAGATAGAGGGAAAGAGAGGTAGAGTAAAACAACGTGTAGCATACTTGATGGGATTGAGCAAGTGGATTGAGTGGAGTAACAGGAGAAAGTGTGCTAAGAGCCACTAGCTATTGGGAGATCTGTAAGGCCATGATCGTCTACGTCCTGAAGGGTCACGGCACATAGAAGAAAAAGAAGATTTTATTAACAGATTTTCCTATAGGTTCCTAATTAAAATGGATCTAGAAAGAGAAAAAGAAATAAACAAAAAGGTTGGATCATAAAAGAATTTCCAGTTTATATTTCAAGATTCTTTTAGCGGAAACATGTTTGTTGCTTTATGAACTTTTCAGGCTCCTCCCACCATTATTCTTTTGGCAGTTATGTTTCGGTGGATAGGTTCTTCGGCCCTACTTAGGTTTATGCAGTAAAATTGTATGATGCCTGTCATTTTTTGCTATTTTTTAATAGAATCAATTCTTAAAATCAAAATTTCATTGAGTGAAAGAAAAAAACGTCATGTAAAGACCTCTTTAAATAATTCGTCGGTTTGTACAGAAATGCTTCTGACATTAATATGATACGGTCATTATTTAGGGTCAGAGTATCACAAGATGTAAATGTCAAGGTCGGAGTATTGCAAGATGTAAATGTTAAGGTCAGAATATTGCAAAATGTAAATGTAAGGATAAGATTATTGCAAGATGTAATCGCAGTATTGTTAGGGTCAAAATATTACAAGATGTAAATGTCAGGGTCAGAGAATTGCAAGATGTAAGTGTCAGGGTCAGAGTATTACAAGATGTAATATTAGGCTCGGAGTATTGGAAGTTGTAAATGTGAGGGTCCGAGTATTACAAGATGTAAATGTTAGTTTCAGAGTATTACAAGATGTAAATATCAGGATCTGAGTATTACAAGATGTAAATATTAGGATCTGAGTATTGCAAGATGTAAATGTCAGTGTCAGAGTATTACAAGATGTAAATGTTAGGGTCAGAGTATTGCAAAATGTAATTGTCAAGGTCGAAGTATTGCAAGCTGTAAATGTTAGGGTCGGAGTATTGCTGGATGTAAATATTAGGGTCAGAGTATTGCAAAATGTAAATATTATGATCGGAGTATTGCAAGATGTAAATGTTAGGGTAAGAGTATTACAAGATGTAATTATTAGGATCTGAGTATTGCAAGGTGCAAATGTCAGGGTCAGAGTATTACAAGATGTAAATGTCAGGGTCAGAGTATTACAAGATGTAAATAAACTAGAAAATAACGGCTCAATTAAAAATTCAGGTCTCAAACGTTTAGAAATGAAATCTTAGAAAAGTATTAATAACGATTTCTTTTTTTCTTTATGAAGAATTATTTCTTGTTGTACTTCTAAATTGCTAGATGCTTCATAGAAAAATCCCGTGACATTTGATTAATCAAAAGAATCCGTTCGGCTTCTCTTTTCGCCAAAGATTTAAATGAAAAAATATATTTTCTCGAAATAAATAGTACAACGCACGAAACAATTTCCGGTTAATGGAGAAAAAGGTGTAAGTGGTTTTTGATTGACTGAATAAAAGCCAGACTATTTCGGTCGTGATACAAAACAAACTTGTTTCTTCTCTACTCCAAATAAAGACAGGCAAATAATCAAGTTTTTATGACACAGATTTCATTTAAATTCTATCAGCGACAACAAAATGGCGGATTACAGGCTTCAGTTTCATTCTTACAGAATTCCATGTTCCTCTTGGTCAAAAATAGTAACTGAGAAGTATTGTGAAATGAAAATAAACTTCTTCAAAATTTTGACCGAGTAAAAGATTAACGGATTAGAATATAGTTATCGGTGTGTTTCTTGAGATCTATTTTCGCTGATATAACATTACCACTGTATAGCAGCTAATACAACATGAACAAATTTTATGATTATTGAAAACTTTTAATAAATTTTAAATTAATAATTTTTTTTTACTTTCTCCGTTCACTCCACTCATTAGTATTCTCATCATTCTCTTACCCACTTCCTGACATTCCTCTATAACCTGTCACTCTTTTTCAAATTTTTCCTCCTATGTAACCCCCTACACAACAGTGGCAGTAAAATGCATTGTTTGGGTGATATGATTGTATATACAAAAATATACTCTTTTTTTAATAATCGTGTCGCCCCAAGCAAGGCATTTTACTGCCACTGTTGTGCAGGGGGTTACATAGGAGGAATGTTATAAGAAGGAGTGAGAGGTTGCAGGGAGTTTCAGGAAGAGAGTAGGAGAGAAAAGAGATTACTAATGAGAATGGGGTGGGCGAGAAGGAATGTTAAGAGGAGTGAGAGTTTTGCAGGGGGTGTCAGGAAGAGAGTAGGATAGGGAAGAGAGTACTGATGAGAGTGGGGTGGATGTAGAAAAAGCATGAGAGAGAGAGAGGATGTAAGTTACTGAGACAAGAGATGACTATTGACTTTACATTTAAATTCTTGGAGATTGTAACTGTTAGGAAAGCAATTATGCGGAAGAGAATTCCACAGGCGGGAAGTGCGAGAAAAGAAACTGATGGAGTAGAATTTGCGTTTATAATTTATTGGTTTCACAGTAAAAGGGTGGGACCTAGTTGCTAATCTTGTGGCCCCAGGAAATTCGTATATAGGGGGTAACAGTGAGCTAAGTTCACGGAGCAGAAGCCGTGAAAGTATTTGTAGAAGAGACACAGGGAAGCCACACTGAGTCGGTGAGAAAGCGACTGTATCCTAGCTGCCAAGTCGGGATCGATCACATTACAGATTCTCCGTTGGATTCGGTCGAGGACACCTAAGTAGATAGCAGGAGCACCGGACCAGATATGGCAGCAATACTCAATGCACAGGCGGATGGTAGACTTGTATGTGCAGGATTGTTTGGGACGGGAAATACTTCCTGGCCCTACACAGAGAACCGACTTTTTTAGCAGCGGATTTAGCTATGACCTTTATACAATAACAGTTAAGTTAAAATTATGACCATTATATAAGAATTGATGTGTCATATCCACAGACAAAATTTGTTAAGCAATAACTTAAAAGCTGTTTCGTGCAACATATTCATTATAAATCTTAAGAACTTTTCCGATTCTTAAATTCTTTTATTTAGTTTCCTTCTCAAAGACATTCCAAGAATTACTACCCACTGCTTGCACCCCTGAAAATCTTCCACAACTTTGTCGTTTATTTTTGGTTGTCTTTCATCTCTCCTTGACACTGTTATGTCACGGCTAGTTGTTGTTTCATGAGCAATTCCCTTAGACCCGCTCTCCGAACCAGTAAATGCCAATGTATCTGCTACCATAATTACTCAAGCTTTCCTAACTGCTGTTTCTTCGAATTTGACGAGGAACACTAATTGCAGCCCATTGCAATGGCTTCAGAGGGATTGAATATTAAACATTCAAATAAAGATAAACTTCTTGTTATTACGTGAATGACTTTGGTAAAGTATAGTTTTAGTTTGAGTTTGAGTTTTGTTTAACGGCATATCAACACCTCTGTGGGTTATTTAATGCCAATAAGGTATTTAAAATATTTGTTTAATGTTCGGTCATAGTGAAAAGGTTGATTTAGTCAGATTTTAATAAAAATATTTCGTTTTCATTCTTCTTTTATTTTAGAAGACTGAAAATGTCTTCTTGTTTTATATTCAAGAATGTTTTGCTGAGAATAACTTTTTCCTTTAAAAATGTGTCATGGTAATTTTTTCTTCAAAAATGTGTCATGGTAATTTTTTCTTCAAAAATGTGTCATGGTAATTTTTTCTTCAAAAATGTGTCATGGTAATTTTTTCTTCAAAAATGTGTCATGGTAATTTTTCTTAAAAAATGTGTCATGGTAATATTTTCTTCAAAAATGTGTCATGGTAATTTTTTCTTCAAAAATGTGTCATGGTAATTTTTTCTTCAAAAATGTGTCATGGTAATTTTTCTTAAAAAATGTGTCATGGTAATATTTTCTTCAAAAATGTGTCATGGTAATTTTTTCTTCAAAAATGTGTCATGGTAATTTTTTCTTCAAAAATGTGTCATGGTAATTTTTCTTAAAAAATGTGTCATGGTAATATTTTCTTCAAAAATGTGTCATGGTAATTTTTTCTTAAAAAATGTGTCATGGTAATTTTTTCTTCAAAAATGTGTCATGGTAATTTTTCTTCAAAAATGTATTGTTGGTAATATTTTTCCTTCAGAAATGTATATTTTGCTATAAAAGTATTTTTTATGCATATATTTCTATAAAAGTCTATTTTATACTTTCATAATGTTTTGAACCGAGTTTGGGGGTTAACCATTTGCCCAGCGTTGGGACCCTAACAGGTGCTACCACTCCAGGTCAGGGTAGACCTGAAAACAATAGCAATTAAGAGGTAGTTCCATGCTCCTCACAACCTTTCAATCCTTGTTGCTGGATGCAGTTTACTGTCATGCCAAGGACCGGTAGAGTACGTGCAAACGTTGTTAGCACCGTTTACGAGACAGCTGGTGGGGTTCTCATGATTTACGAAGTTCAAAGCTCTTGCGGGAAATGCGATTATCACAGCAAAGAACAGGGAGTTAGTTACTAAGATTAGCTTAGTCTAGTACAAGACTAAAATTGTGTGTCATCCAATAAGCATTGAGCACCAAATCTGTTAGGCTGGCAAATAATCTTCAAATACATCCATGAATTTCATAGCAATGTTGCTGTGGTCGGTGTCTCGTATCTGCTGTACTTTGCTCCGTGGATTTAACCAAACGTACATTGAATATATTCGATGAAAATGTTATAATTAAAAAAAATTATGACTTGTCGTATTGGGTTACATAATTACATATTTCTCATAGAATCAGAAGTTTAGTTGAGATTTATTAAGGGAGACAGTCGCTCTAATATTGGCACAACATACTCTTCCTCGTCTCATTTACTCTAATTTGGTTTTGTAGATAATTTATTAGTAACTCAATGTGAAATGTCCATCTCACATTTTCTAAGTTGATTCATTGTCGCGACTGACTGTTTTTAGCGATCGTGATGACGAAAGGATTATTTTTGATCCCTCGAGATAAAGGGTTTTATTGACATTTTTAACGGTCAGTCGGCTGTTTTCTGGTTGAAAAGCTCCAGACGGTGCACTAATGTCTGCTCGAAATGTTGTATTTTTCGCGCTGAAATCAACTCAGGGAAACAACGGTAGACATGATAGTGAAAGAATGCTGATATCCAAAGCCATTCGATATTGAATTATCATTCGTAGGAATAATGATCACATCTGATCTTTGAAAAAAAAATATTTGCATTTTGTGAAATGTGAGCTTTACTATTTTGAGCAAAGCAATTCGCAATATTTTTGGCAGCCAAGATGGCATCAGCCGGGCTAGATTTTTCTTTCTTTCTTTCTTTCTTTCTTTCTTTCTTTCTTTCTTTCTTTCCAACGAAAGGACAAATAAATAAAATACGTAAAATATTATTTATACAAATAAAACCAGTTTTAGAATTATAAATGAAAGTTTTAACTATTATTTTATCGGATTCCTTCCCTATTTATTTATTTTTTAATCATTTCACCCCAGGCAAGGCGGTAACGCCACTGATGTACAGGGGGCTACATAAGAAAAGAGTGAAAATAAAGACGAACCAGCTACAGCGGGAGAAAGAAAAAGGAGAAGAGAAGGATATTGTTAGGGCGCTCTCCACCATTTTAATGATAAATGAGCTATTCAATGCACTACAAATAGTGGTAGTGTCAAGACCTCGGGGTTGTTGACGGTAATATCAGTTGGCATTTGCCTCTGCAACTGCGACACTGTCAGCTCTCTGTCTTCGGGTAGAGGGCGCTCTCTGCTTCCGAGCAGGGAGCGATAACCCAGTCGTGGTTCCGCCGAAGGGTAGAATCACGACTGGGCAAAAAAATAGACAGACATGTGTCACATGTTGCCCTTAGTGGGAGGAACAACTAAATATAGTTGGCGGTAATGTCACAGTAGCGATATACCAGTGTTAGAGTGATTGGAACTGTGCTAACAAGTCAGTAGGATACTTCCGGTAGTCAACCGGAAGTGATTATAATCGGACTCTACATCGTACGAAGAGACGTACAATTAATACCTTGTTTCCTGTATGATTACTAACCCCACTTTGTAAATACTATTTTCTTCCGTAATACATGTATTTAATATAATTTTCTGTTGTTCGTATTTATTACCGCACAACTCAACAGATATGAACACAGGAGTGAAGACAGTTACGATAGTAGAGGGAACGGAAAAGAACGAGATACACGGGGTGATGTGGAAAGGGCTGGAAATGTGTACTGAGTGCTTAACCCGCTAAGAAGCCTTTTTAATTCGCTTCCATGGATTACTTAGAGAAAGTTTTCTCGAAACGATATACAGTGGCGGACAAAAAAAAAAAAAATGTCACTCAGGTTAAAAATAAGTTTGTTTAATTTTTACTATTTTTTAAGTATTTGACTTGCAGGAGTAGACGTTATATTCCTGAAAGTCAAATGAGTAAAGTTTGTTGATTATTCAGAGAGTTTAATGTAAGTTGCCATATTCACATCAACACAGTACAAGGTAAGAGATCAACCTGAATGAAACATGATACTGAAAATAAAGCATCCACATTAGCGAACCACTTGTCATTTTCCAGGATTAATATTTGATAACTCCAGGATTATTAATTGACTCTTCTCTGGATTAACACTTGACATTTTTCAGGATTAACACTAGCCAGTTTCAAGGAGTAACACTTGATAGTTGCCAGCATTAATACTTGACACTTTCCAAGATCAACATTTGAAACCTTACAGGATCAACAGTTGATAGTTCCCAGGATCAACACTTGACACTTCCTAGGATCAACACTTGACATTTCCCAGTATCAACACTTGACACTTCCTAGGATCAACACTTGATATTTCCCAGGATCAACACTTGACACTTCCTAGGATCAACACTTGACACTTCCCAGGATCAACACTTGACATTTTCCAGGACATTCCCAGATGAAAATATGTATGCCAATTTCTTATGTTAAATTATTAATTATTATAGAATGAATTCTTCAACTAATCTTTTTATCATAGTCGATTAAAGTTTCAAAATTGGATTTAATTTAGAAAAGGGGATGAAAATGATGAAAAAGTTACAAAGATTGAATCAACGTGAAAATCCTTAGATCAAATGAAATGTCAAGGTTTTTGATGTTCAGGTCAGTCAGAAGAAGCAAATTGATGTTGGGAGTATTTTGGGGTTGTCAAAGTCTAAAAGATCTTTGAAGTTAGACAAAAAATATAAAATAAAGTCCGTGAGATTATCCAACCTGAAATTATCAGCTCATTAAGTAATGGATGAAGTGTAAATTCGTGCGGCAAGAAAGAGACACTATATAAAAGCTATTGGACAAAAAACAATGTCTTCATTAACGATAACAATAATATAAAAGCAGAGTAGAATCATGAAAAATTGGTAAACGTGATACGTCGTAATATATGCAGAATTGAATTCTAATGAAATTGGTACAATAAACAATCCTAAATATATAACAAAGACAGTAAAATTCAGTGGTGGGGTTTAATTGTTTGGGGGTAAATGAAAGTTAATAAAAATCAATAGAACAGTGAACTGCAAAAACTATTATTTGCTGAAGTCTTACCTGTTACCAGTTATAGAAGGTGAAATATTCTAACGTGAAGGAGCACTTTGTAACAAAGAAGTTTCTCACAGATGAAACATTTTAGAGTTAAAAACATTAACCCGTCCAAAGTTCTGACCATAACATAACTAAACTTATGTGAAGAGAATTGGAAACTTCGGTTTATAGCAGAAATTTGAAGAACTTATAAGAGCTGTGAATTTAATGTCAAAAGAATTGACAGTACTTTTTGATGAAACATTTTTTTACGTTGACTTCCTGAATCTCATGTTGATTTTAATTAAGCCATGTTTCAAACTCAATAAGATTTTATGGTAAATTTTTGTTTTGGATCCCGAAGGCTTTTACCCCTTTAAATTTATCCAAAATAGCATTATTTCTGTGCAAATGTATATTCTGAACTGAAATCAACAATTAGTTATTGATGAAATTTACCTTTATTGATCTTAACGACCAGAAAAAAATCGAACTTCATCTCGGACTTTTTGTCTCCAGTAACTCTCACGAAGTCATGTAATTAATTCTGCAGGGGGTTACATAGGAGGAGTGTTATGAGAAAGAGTGACAGGCTACAGAGGGTGTCAGGAAGAGAGTATGAAAAGGAAGAGAATACTGATGAGTGGGGTGGACGGAGAAAAAAGCATGAGAGTGAGGATGTAAATTAGTGAGACAGGAGGTGACTGTTGACTTTACATTTGAATTCTTGAAGATTGTAGCTATCGGGAAAGCAAGTATGTAGAAGGGATTTCCGCAGGCAGGAAGTACAAGAAAAGAAGCTACTGGAGTAGAATTTATGTTTATAATTTATTGGTTTCACAGTAAAAGGGTGGGACCTAGTTGCTAATCTTGTTGCTCGAGGAAATTCATACATAGGGGCTGCCAGTGAGCTAAGTTCATCGGAGCAGAAGCTGTGAAAGTATTTGTAGAAGAGGCACAAGGAAGCCACATTGCGTCGGTGAGAAAGTGATTGTCTTTGAGTTGCCAAGTCGCTATCGATCACATTGCAAACTCTCCGTTGGATTTGATCAAGGACCCCTAAGTGGATAGCAGGAGCACCCGACCAGATATGGCAGCAATACTCAAATCATAATTTTAGTATTAGATTCATCGCTTTACTCCATCTTTTTCTGTCTGTCATTCGGAAAAGAAAAATAGCAAGAAACACTTGAGGAAATGATAGAGAAACAGGAATCTAAATGCGAAGGAATATTTAATACGAGAAAAGAAAAATATCAAAGATAACCACAAAAACAAAGAAATGGTGTTTAAAAATTTGAAAATAAATCTAATAATTACTAAACTTCTTTGCAGCGTCCTAACCGTATGCTCACCCCAGAAGGCTGTGGGACGTCTGAACGCTGGAAACATGGCGACTGACAGAAAGAGAATGAATTAAAAAAAAACAAAGCCGAGTTGTTTGGAACGATCAACAAACCTTACATAGAAACTTGATTAATTAGCTTACTCGACACAATGATGAATACTTTTCGAAAGTTTAAAGTTCAAACTTGTTTGTTGGTTGTTGAAGCCCATCACTCAACCGGCCAACAGCAATGAAAGATTAATTTCCAATGCCTTCGATACTTTATTTTTAACCAATACCAAAAGACAAAAAGGTTTTATTGACTATGTTTTGTTTTACTGTAATGCTGAATTCATTTTTTTAGACTAAATAGATTAGATTTTAGCCAGGAAAGTTCGGATAAGCTCGGAAGTAATCGGTAACTTTCGATGACATAACTTCAGTCATGTATTGTTTCGTTCTGAGAGATTAAGAATTCAAATCCTCTATTCATGATTCATGTCTATTTTAAATATCAGCCGATAAGAAGTCATCATTGTAATTTGTGGAATAATTTTGCCAATTACCGCAACGGTGTAGAAAAATACATTCTCTTAATGAAGCTTGAAAAATTAGAATAGATTAATTTTCAAACATTGCATTGGCAATTGTAGATACAAACTAGTAGTATAGCCCGGCGTTGCTCGGGTGTAATGAAAGCTTTAAAACTAATCCATGGTCTTGCAGCTCAGACTCGTTGGACATTGGCACGAAAGACTAAAAAGCAATAGTTGTTTCCATTTAAAGCGAAACCGTAGACTGAAAGAAAAATGAACGGATGTAAGTCAAATGTTGAAGTTTGGTGAGAATCGGATAAGAATTGTGGATTTGTATAAATGACATACAGACAGATAAACAGACATATGCACAAACATCTTGCTTTATATATATATATATATATATATATATATATATATATATATTATCGATTTTCTGCACTATCAAATCAAGTGTATCAAATTTGATTAAAATTGGACCACTACTTTTGTAACCCGATTTTTTCGATTATAGATTTTTGATATTTATCGGGGGTACCTCGACACAAAACCTAGCTAAGAACACTCGCAGACACTTATAGTACAACTCTGTAAATTTTCAAGAAAATCGGTAGAGCTGTTTCGGAGTCAATAGGTGACGGACACACAGACACACACACACACACACACACACAGACACACACACACACACACACACACACACACACACACACACACAGACACACACAGACACAGACAAAGTTCCATTTATAAAATAAGTATAGATAAAAATAGGACAATATTAACTGCAACATTTGTTTACATTGAAAAGTTATTTTGGTTTTGTCAACGGATTGTTAAATATTTTCGGCGACTCAATTCAGAAAAGGAAACGTTTTCCTCCTCATATTTTTGGTCAAATACTTTTTATTTTTCATTAAAAGTTCACACGATTCAATTTAAATTACAGTAAATGTTTGAATTCAATCTTTTCTACGATTAGATCCATATTTAAAACAACATCTAGTTTATAGCTCGATCTCAACACAATGAATTAGGAAGCAGTTGTAACATTGATGCAATATCTGATATCACATAAAGTATAGTTGATTTATAGAACAATTCCTGATACGAATTTATGTTTTTTTTTGTTTACCATCTAAATTAGAATATTGTGTTGCTGTTAACGGAAATATCCAGATGTTTTGTGATCGGTTCTTATCTTTTTTGTTGTATTAGTGGAATGGTTGTTGTTAAAAGTAAGCATAACGTTTTTTAAAGGCATATTACGCCTATTTGGGAAGATAACTTGTAAACCAGAACAGTTCTCTATCAGGTATTAGGTCAATTGAGAAAAACGAAAAGAAAGTTCTTGATTTTTGACTTTGTAATGAAATGTAAGTAATGAAAATAAGAATAAAACACTTCAGTTCCATTTTCGAATTTTATTTTTTCGAATTTTTACAAAAGTTCTGAATCTCGGCTGCCCGTCCACGGCTGCCCGTCCGACACGCGTCTCATCACGGCAACGTGTGGTACCCGATCCGATCGACACTTAGCCTACAACGAACGACATTGCCCGGGTGCCACATAGCCGGTTGTTGAGCGTCCAACTACGGCGCTCGTGTGGTGATCGGCTAGGCGTCTGACTCGCGTCTGGGCACGGCAATGTGTGGTACCCCGATCTCATCGACACAGCCTACAACGAACGACATTGCCCGGGTGCTACATAGCCGGTTGCTGAGCGTCCAACCACAGCGCAAAATACTAAAGAAAAAAAAGCAATAAAAAAGAAATCGTATATGCTTATTTTTGATAGCAGTAAGACCTGTCCCACGTGTATCTACCAATCCCTATTCTATCTGATTATGCAGAAATTCTCTCAAAGAAAGAAGATGCTGCAGATATAAATGAAGAATTTGTCCCAGTATGTTGAAGCAAGGAACCACGGCCATTCTCTCAGAATCAACATGATTTAGCGAGAGAACTCCGTCTTCTCAAAGAAGCTACAAAGTTCCTTGTTTTTTATCTCCAGATTAACAGGGAAAAATCTTGGTATCAAAAATAGAGAAATAAATTTTGCACAATATTTAAAAATGACGTTGGTTGAGTGCAGAAATACTGCGTGGATCACTGTTGAAAATAGAATCTATGTAAAGATTTAGGTAAATGTCATCTGAAAGTGGATCTAATTCTTTATAATGGTGACGCGAAGAAAATATTTTAAATATATTTTGGGGTTCATAAATACAGAAACAAATCAATATTCTGAATTGATTCAATTTTTAATGACAATAATTTTGCGGATCTGTGCAATTAATTTCATTGTTTTTATTGTTTGTCGAAAAAAGTTAGAATATTTTATCCTTTGAAGATAATTGATCTTTCATTAAAGTTCAATAAAATATTATGCAGCATATAAGACGCGCCTTTCTTGCAAAATGAAACACTTATATACACTCCCGATCAAAAATTTAAGACCACTTAAAAATATTTAAAAAGAAATTTTTTTTACGGATAGATTGTAAATTCCTCTCACTTAAGGTTACCAATAGTACAATCTAAAAGGTTATGGAAACAAAAGGCTACATTTCAAACCTTTTATTTACATTTCGTCCTCCCTGAGTGACCAGGAATGTCAAAACATCGCGGTGTCTTCAAGGAAATAAAAGATGACTCAAACAAATTCAATTCACTGCAGCTGCTTGGTTTCTATGGCAACAGTCAAATTATTCCAATTTCTGAGTTTCTGTTCAATGTCGAAGAGATACAGAAAAACCAATTTATCGTTCCAATTAAAAAGCTTTTAATGACTCGGTAAATGCTTATCAGGGCTGATAATTTACCTGAAGTGTGTTGAACGTGTGTCTGTTCGGGTCGAATAAAATAAATTTCAGTTGTTTTAATTAGGGAAGTTTTATTTTTAGCTGCCTATGTATTTACACAGATTGATTTCCTTGGTGTGAACACAATGCCATTATTTATTCAATGGTAACGAATACAAAGACTGTTTGCATGATGATTTCTTAGTGAATTGTTATTCCTTTCAAAAGAATATTGTTTAGAACTAAAGATTTGCAACCATTTTAATATAATCTTCACAGGATATATAAAGAGGGATTTTGCTATCTAAAGTTATTTATAAATGGAAATTTGTCTGTGTGTCCGTTACCTATAGACTCCGAAAGGGCTGAACCGATTTTCTTGAAAGTTTTCACAGTTGTACTATAAGCGTCTGCGAGTATTCTTAGCTAAGTTTTGTGTCGAGGTATCTCCGATAAATATCGAAAATCGATAATCGAAAAAATCGGGTTATAGAAGGAGTGGTCCGATTTTAATCAAATTTGATACACTCATAGACAAAGACATAAGAAACGATATTCAGAAGTTTCAAGGTTGCAGTTCTTAAAATAGTGCAGAAAATCGATAATATATATATATATATATATATATATATATATAAAAGGCAAGATGTTTGTATGTGTGTCTGTTTATCTACCTATATGTCTATTTTTTTCAGCCCTTTTATTTTAGTTTTTGCTTCGGGTTTGGCTCTAAGTAGGTATAATTGTAGTTCTTAGTCTCAGCCGTGATACCATTTACTCAGAGGACTTATTTAGCCTTCAAAATTCAGTTTACGACGCAAAAAACTTATTTGATATCGATACGAGGTTTATAATCGTGCTATGGCGGTTGCTAATCGACTTAACGTACCCAAAATGATAGGAACTTGGTAATCTTCCACTGTAAGCTGACTCCTTAGTATTCGGCTAACTGCCGACTAATATCAACTGCCTAGCAGTTCTACTGAACTCCAATAGAACTCTAAAGAACTTTTTAGAACTTTATTATTTATTGTACTATAAGTACAAATATGGCACAAGGCCTAAAACGGGGATGGGGAAGGCTGGTCTTCATCTGTCCTAATTTAACTTAGCTATTCACTTTCGTTGACCCTGACACGCTTACAATAAACCTTACACCATAATACCACATTTTTACTTACCATTCTTGCCTCATCCACCATAATACCTCAGGTGCTCTATGTAGTCCTACTTAACTCCCATATGTAAAATTTTCAGTGGAGGGCATAGGAAGAAAATAAACTTTTTAGAACTTTATTATTTATTGTACAAATGTACAAATGTGGCACGAGGCCGAATTAGGGGATGGGGAAGGCTGGTCTTCATCTGTCCTAATTTAACTTAGCTATCCACTTTCGTTGACCCTGACACGCTTACAATAAACCTTTCACCATAATACCACATTTTTACTTACCAATCTTACCACGTTCACCATAATACCTCAGGTTCTCTATGTAGTCCTACTTAACTCCCATATGTACAATTTTCAGTGGAGGGCATAGGAAGAAAATAAACTTTTTAGAACTTTTCGAGTTAACTTCCTGTTAACTCTTATTAATATAGGAGGGAGAGTCCATTATCTGAGAAATAGGTGTGTTTGACCATAACAAAACACAACTGCTTTCCCTAGTGTTTGTTCTATTTTATTCTTGGTAGTTTTTATTGGTATCTTCTAAGCTTATTGGAGAATCAGATTCTGTTGAATCAATTTCAGATGGCGGCAGGCTTCGTGTCTGTTTTGTTGAAGATTATTCAAAATCCTGAGTTCGAGTAGCGGCCTCTTAACACCAGTTGAGAAATGTCATGAAAATGAGGCTTTTCTTCTATGATTACTACTACTTTTGCTGTTGTATTCAACGGGCAAGGATTTTAGAATATGAAAGTCACATTTAGAAACAGAAAAGCCCGAGATTGAACTCATTTTCATAAGAACTTAACACACTTTTTGTTGACTACGTTCTTTGCCCAATTAGGTTTTCATCGCCAAGATATACAGTCTCTTTCTGCGGCAGATTGTGCACTAACATGAATAAGTCCGTCTTTCAAAAGTTTCTATCCTGTGTAGCAATGTTGAGTTTAGGCAGGCTTCAGCCTGAACCACTAATAGATTTTATCACGCCACCTCTTTGGGGGTCTGCCTCTATTCCTTCTCTCTTCAACCATACCATCCAGGAAGTGTTTTGATAGGCTTGGCTGAGAGCGTTTGAAATGAGTGTAGAGTCTCAGGGCCTTGTTCCATGTGATGGTCGTAATGGAGGCCGGTTTTGATCTTCGTCTCATCAATCAGCCTAGTTAGTCATGAAACTCATTAGGATGATTTTGAAAATTTCTCAATCTATCTGCATATCTTTGAAGTTCAATTAACATTCTAGTCTGTACAGCACAACAGGCAATACCAATGCATTGTAAACTCGTGTTTTGATGAAATAGGGCACTCGTTTTGATTTCATTTTTTTTTCTTTTTAAAGGATACCCAACTTCGTCCTATTCTGTGTTTTACTGCTGCTATACTATCACTTGTATTAGACAGTCTATGACCAAGATATACAAATTCTGTGACTTGGTCGATTTGTTTACCATAAATTGTGAGGTGGTGTGTTGGCTACTTTTACTTGTTGTCATCGATTTAGTTCCGGAAAGATTTACAAAAGGCCAACATCAGCAGAATATTTAGTAAGAAAGTCAGGGAGTTTTTGCAGTTCATGTTGGAATTTACAAATTGCTATCTCATCGGCGTAGCTATTTATTTATTTATTTTTTAATCATCTCACCCCAAGCAAGGCACTCTACTGCCACTGTTGCGCAGGGGGTTACACAGGGGAAAGTGATGAGAAAGAAGGGTTAGTTATAGGAAATGTCAGGAGGATGGTAATTGACGGATGAGGATACCGAGGATGTGGGTGGAGTAGATGGACAAAGAGCTTGTGAGAATGGATGCGAGTTAGTGTGATAGGAGATGTCTATTGACCTTACATTTAAATTCCTGGAGATTGTAGCTGTCGGGGAAGTGTGAGCCCAAGGAGGTGTACTGTTTTACTCTCAGGGAGGCTAGCCTGTTCCATGCTAGTGGGGGTGGGGGTAGGAGCGATTGTCTATGATGGTTAATAGATAGCAGCTTCGTTTTGGAAGCATTAAAATATACGAGCCATTTCTTTCCCCAGTCCACCACGGATTGGATGTCCTTCTCAAGCCCGGCAGCGAGGTTCGCTTTGTCAACCACAGCAGATTTTTGATTGAGGCGAGAGTAAACGGTTGTGTCGTCGGCGTACAATAGTTTTATGAGTTGAGTCGGCATGTTTGTGAAATGAAAATTATCCTTCGAAATAAATTTCAAGTGAGGAGCACATGATGAGTAGAAACTTCTTCTAGAACCATGTCTCCTTCTCCTTAGTCCTATTAGACTCCACTGTGTTTCACCATGTTAGAGCCACAGCCTCGCGACACTTTCTGTTGCAAGCAGGCTTTCACGTTTCATAACATGTTTCATAACATGTTTTTAATTCAGTTGTTCTCTGAGAGTGGTTGCCAACCAGCAGAATTCTGTGAATGGTTCGAACAAATTCATTCTATTAGGAATACGATTGTCATTTCTTTAAATTGCAGAATTTTCTTTGTGTCACTTGTTTTTAGTTGCATTAAAACAGTGGCTAATTTCAATTTTTTTGACCTGTTTCATAAAGAAAGGTGTTGGAAAATTACGAAAAAGGATTGAATCTTTATCTTTATTTAATTATTTATTTCAATCATTTGACAAAATTGAAGAAAAGTTGTTAAAGCAAATCAAGTAGTCATGCGGCGTGGGATTTGTTTTGAATAATTAATTCTAGTATTTTTGGTTTTTGGTGGCATTAATGACAAGACCGGAATTTTGATACATTAAGCTGGTTTTCCACGGGCATTTGTACAAATCTGATGGAAACAGGCTCAGCTGGGATTTGAATTCGTCAGTGATTTTTTTTCTAAAGTCAATAAAGCATGAGAAAGAGAGAGAGAGGGGGAGGGGGGAGGGGGGGGAGAGAGAGCGACAGACATGGGGAAGGAAAGATATGGAGAAAGAGAGAGATATGGGAAGAGAGAGAGAGAGATGGCGAGAGAGGTTAAGAAAGAGAGCGAGAGTGAGTGTGAGGGAGTAATGATAGTGAAAGAAGAAAGAATCAAAACCCCTGAATTATCAACAAAGAAAGAATATATAAATATATAGTTATGAATTAATTGTACATTGAGACACGAAAATTTCTATGTTTCGAGATAGATTCTCTTCATCAGGCAATGTTTGATGTTAGTTCAATGTTCAATAAAATAAATGTTGGGGCACTCAAAATAGTAAAACCTTGAGTTCTCTTCACCTGGAAATATATATATATATATATATATATATATATATATATATATATAGTCATTCGCGGACAGATCTGTTTCGCTGTATCACAGCCCATCAGTACGGTTAGACTCCGATTGCTTTTTAACCCAGGATTGAAACCCGACCGAAGTGGCGTCAGTCGGTGATTCTATCTCGCACGCAGATTGAGCATTATGGAGAAAGAGGGAGATGGAGGGAGTAAGCAAAATAAAGAAAGAGAAGAAAGTAAGAGAACGGAAAAGAGAGATGTGAGATTAAGAAGTGTGAAGAGACGGAGGGGGGGAGTTAGATAAAGAGAGATTGGACAGAGAAAGAGAGACAGTAAGAGATGTGCACAGTGAGAAAGAAAGGGGAGTAAAGATTAAACTAGAAAGAGAGAGAGAGAGCGAGAGAGAGAGATAGAAAGAGGTGAGAAAGGGATGGTAAGAAAAAGAAAGAGAGTAAGAGGGTGCAGAAATAGAAAGAGAGTGAGAGTAAGGGATAGAAAGAGAGCGAGGGGAGTAAGAAATAGAGAGTAAGAAAGCGGAAGAGAGAGAGAGAGAGATCTGAGAGAGAAAGAAAAACAGAAAGAGAGTGGGATGTTGGAAAGAGAGTAAACTTTGAGTAAGAGAGAAATAAAAAGTAAGAGAGATAGAATAAGAGAAAAGAAGAGAGAGAGAGAGAGAGAGAGAGAGAGAGAGAGAGGAAAGAGTAAGTGGAAAAAGAAATTGCATATTTGGTAGCCTATTTTACCTCAATCTACAAAGACTAGATTTTGTAAGGAAATCAACGTTGATCGTTTTTCTTTTTATTATCGATCTTTTATTTATAGCAGGAGAGAAATACAAATGGAAATCGATCACGCCGTATAAGGATTCCTCAATGAATCGATTGATTGCTCTAGAAAATCTCCGTGTCTTTTCACTCGTATACAAGCGTTCGTGAAAGCAAGGGAAGAAGCAGTTGAGGGTTAGGGTGAGGTTCTGCTTAAAAGGTGAAGTAGTTGGGCTTTTCCACCATTGATAGGTATTAGGAATTCAAGTCTAGGCCGAAGTCAAAACCACAAGCAATGACCCCCATGGCACTCTGTGTCGCTCACCCAGGTTGACGCTTCTTTTTTGTTTTTCATCAATGCAAACATCAACAGAAAAGACATCGATGAGTACTTGCATAACTCTAATGTATTTATCAGGCTTAAGTTCTTGATCTCTGTCTGTCTGTCCTTTTCTCTGATTGCCGCTTTCTATATAGGTGTGTGTGTGTGTGTGTGTATGCTACTAATTGAAAGAGAAAGGAAGAGAAGAAAAGGAAGTGAGTGAGAGAGAGAGAGAGAGAGAGAGAGAGAGAGAGAGAGAGAGAAAAGAAGTCTATGGAGAAAGATAAAGAGAAAAAAGATGATATAATAATAGTATAAAAAAGAAAGAGTATGAAAAAGAAAAAGTATGAGAGAGAGAAAGAGAGCGATAAAAAGTGGATATGAAGATAAAGAAAAAGATATAGTAATAGTATGAAAAACAGAAAGAAAGTAAGAGTAAGTGGGTAAGAGAGAGAGAGAGAGAGAGAGAGAGAGAGAGAGAGAGAGAGAGAGAGGCTGTGAGGAAAGATAAAGAGAAAAATGTGATATAGAAACAGTACACACATCACACACGCGCGCGCGTGCGCACTCGCGCGTAATCACACGCGAACGAAAACCGGGGGAAGAAAAGAAAACTTAGCAATAAACACGCCTCCAATTAAAGCAGATAGTTATAATAGCAGGTCATAAAACGGCGCCTACCACCATTCTGAAGGAGATCTCGAAAATGCCAAACCCTGTGCACATGTTAAACCATAAATTAAAGCAGACAGATATATCATCAAATCATAAAACTGCAACTGCTATCACTTTAATAAAAAGCCAAATCTTACTATCGCGCACACTTATATAAATCATAAATACATACACATATACATGAACTAAACCACACACACACTTACTAACTACAATTAACGACAGTAGTAGCAGCGAAAGAGGACCATTCGTTTAAAGGCGCGGTCCAGCAGCGGACAATTTGAAACTAATCTTTCCTATCATTGTGAAGATGAGATTCTGATCTCGAAATATTAATGAATAATAAATAGGTAATACCCAACACCTTCTTTACCTTTCTTTATTTTACTAAACGCATTTAGATAGTCTTCAGATACCCACCCATACACCTTATATACACAATGCTTCAAGCAAATTACAAAACTATCTTGGGATTTTATTTGTTTTTTGAAATACTAAAAGACATTTTATAAATGAGATTAAAAATATGTCTATCGCTTTGAAATTAGTGGGTTCTCCCCACTCCTTCTCATCGATTTTATAAATTGATATTGAATAATTTTCTAATTTATGAAACAAATTCTTACTTTTTATCATTTTTTTGAATCTTGGATCTTCATTTTGCCTTTAAGAATACAAATAAAATCCCCTTCGTTTGATGCGTAGAGTTTGTTTCGGTTCGTATACGGCTGATGGTTGAAGTGATATGTTTTCAGGTTGGACATCTCTGGCAGGGTGACAATACTCAGTTTTAAAAAAAGATGAATTGCTCTAATCAAAGTGAAATCTAATAACTTTCAAACATTGATTAAATGTTTAATTAGATGCTTAATTAGATGTTTATTTACATGTTTAATTAGATATTAAAGAGCAAAATCATCAAATCACATTTTTTTCATGATCCTTTTTTTTCAATCAACAAATGTTAATCATACCAATCAGAATTCGGGTTAATGTCATGAATCAGAAGGCATGAACCTTTATAGATAGGTACTTTGTCGTTGGGGGTCTAAGACATAGACTACATTCACCTTAGAGGGGGTCACCTACCAAGTAAATGTAAATATAAACTTCCGATATTTACTTAAACCCCATATCAAGTAAATATGCCTTATTGACGCAAATACTACTACTACTACTACTACTACTACTACTAATAATAATAATAATAAGTAGGCCTCAAATGAGATTATGGTTTCATTGAAACCTCCATCATGTTGTCGATGGTGGCATATTATGCGCTAAGCTATGTCTAAAAAATATGGACTTGCCCTAAAGAACATAACAAAAAGGCAGACTAGATTGCACAAGTGATAGAACGAATAAAAAATAAACCAGAACAGACATGGACAGGAATTACAGAAAAGGATGTTAAATGTGCATTGAAAAAAGCACGCAACTGGAAATTTCCAGAAATAGATAAAATTCCTAACTTTTGGCCATATGATTTCAATACAGCACATAAAAAACTAGTCAAAGAACTTCAAGAAATGGTTAATGATCCCACTAAAATTCCTGCATGGATGACGAAAGGAATGACCTTCCTTTTACCCAAGAATAGTGACACAAATATCCCGAAAAACTACAGACCAATTACATGCCTTCCCACATACAAACTATTGACACCTGTTTTAACAAAACAGACATATTTCTTTTTGAGAAGAAATGATATAATACGGCTTGAACAAAAAGGGTGCAAACATGGCTGTTACGGATGTAAAGACCAATTACTTATTAATGATTACTACTTAAATGCAAAGAAAAATCTTAGTACTGCCTGGATAGAGTATCGTAAGGCATTCGATAGTGTACCACATTCCTGGATCTTAGTCTTTAAATATGTACAATGTATCACCCGTTATCATCAATTTCATCAAACAATCTATATCGATATGGAAAACAACACTTTACCTCAATCATATAAATGGAACCTATAAGTCTGGTGAAATAAACGTCAACATGATTCTTCGTCTCCCTTACTATTTTGCATATCAGTA
Organism: Ascarosepion bandense; assembly: GCA_037127315.1. Classification (NCBI taxonomy): domain Eukaryota; kingdom Metazoa; phylum Mollusca; class Cephalopoda; order Sepiida; family Sepiidae; genus Ascarosepion; species Ascarosepion bandense. Next base: position 1,289,058 of record JBBBDQ010002163.1, on the reverse strand, counting down.
ATAGCATTAACCAGTCAACTTAACAAGACAGAATGTGGTTATAAAATAGCTCAAATGAAAACAAGTCATCCAATTTACATGGATGACTTAAAGTTGTATGTTAAGAATGAAAATAAGCTGGAAGGTCTTCTGAAAACTGTAAAATGCTTCATTGGAATAAAATTCAATTTGAATAAATGTGCTAAAGTTACATTTTTATGAGGATAACGACAACAAACATCCTTAGTTAACTTAGACTCTGCTGTAACAATAAAAGATTTAGAGCAAGAAGAAACTTATAAGTACCTAGGGGTATATGAGGGTGAGAGGATTCATTAAAAAAAATGAAAGAAATAGTGCGTAAAGAGTACTATAGAAGGCTACGATTGATATTGAAAATGAATAGAATTCTCAGAACAGAATTGTGGCCATTAATAAATAACCTTGCCATCCCAGTGGTCCAATATAGTTTCAACATCTTGAACTGGACTCTAAATGACATCAGACGAATGGATTCTAAGACAAGAAAGCTTCTTTCTAAGCATAAGATGCATCATCCAAAGGCTGATGTAGACCGTCTATACATACCCAGTAGAGAAGGTGGAAGAGGTCTTATTCAGCTAAAATTGTCATACAAGACAACAATTTCTGCATGGCCAATATCCAGAACGTGTTAATAAATCCTATGTTGATAAAGTTATTACCCATCGATGATTACGGGGCATCTGGATGGAAGTCTGAAACTGAAAGCTTTATTCATGCAGCGCAAGACCAAAGTTTTTTCACTAGGAACTTTCAGACAAATATTATACATAATAATGTGTATCCAAAATGCAGGTTCTGTGATAAATACCAAGAAACAATAGACCATCTAATCTCAGGATGTTCTGTACTTGCCCCAAATGAATATAAAAATCGTCACGATAGAGTGAGGCAATATTTACACTGGACAATGTGCAAACACTATGGAAAATATGTAAACAAACACTGGTATGAATATCACCCAGCACCGGTTACAGAAATAGATGTCACCATTCTATGGGATTACACCATCTATACAGATAGAAAAATTGAACCAAACAGGCCGTCATTATTGGAATTCGAAAAAATATAAAAATTTGAAAATTGAAATAGAAAAAAAATGTGGAAATTGAAAACAAGAATCTTACCAGTGATAGTAGGTGCACTCGGAATGATAAAAAATGGAACAAAACAACACATTGAAAGAATCCTTGGAGACCCCAGCTTAAGAGTTATACAGAAAATTGTCTTGTTAAGTACAGCCCACACACTAAGGAGACCTTTGTCTATGTAACGCTAGGGATGACAGAAGAGATAGAAAAAACATGAAATGGAGCCATAACGATACACCACGACCTGCCTTAGGTCTTCCCGCAGACTTGGTACGTAGTGCAACCATAGCATAAATTGAATTATGATGAAAAATGCCATAATAAGTGGGCCTCAAACGAGATTATAGTGTCATTGTAACCTCCATCATCTTCTCGGTGGTTGCATAACATGTGCTGTGCTACGTTTGCATACGATTTAGAATTCAGAGTTGACCTTCTTCTAGACTGGTTGCCACCCATGGCTAGAGAGCCCTGTTTGCGCTGATTCACAGAACAAATAGCTTTCCCAAGAGCGTTTGCGTCAGAGTGAATATAACGAACCCGGATCGTCGATTTTCTTGTTAACAGCCGCTTACCATCACGCCACCTGCACATTATAATTACAAAACTACTACTAATGATGATGATGACGATGATGATGACGATGATGATGATGATGATGATGATGATGATGATGATGATGCCGGTCTTAAATAACCCAACATGGATTGACATAAAAAAAATTAACCAATTGAAGTAACTTTGTGGTTTGTTATAAAAATAGAAATGGGTTCAATTTGGTTCTTTTTATTTGGGCAGTTCTGTATTTTTATTGTAGTTTTTCTAAATCGGCAAGAAAAGTTATTGATCTGAGAAGGATGTAAATAAATACTGGCCAAAATTTACAATTGCTTATGTTTGTTGATCAGATAGGGATAATGAGCATGTTTGTTGGAGTCACTTTTAGTTTAAATTTACTGTCATCTTAAAATGGTTTTGTACAAGTATCTTGAAATCAATAAATTGAAAGCAAAACTGAAAGTCGTAACGAAACTTGTATCGAAATGAAACATTATTCCTTAAATATTGGAAATGTTTTCTCCATTTTCATCTCGAAATAAACAATTCAGACATCATTGATTAAATCGATCTTATGTTTCAATCAGCTGGTTTTGATTGGTTTTTATTTGTCGAAGTTGTTTCGTGTGGAAAAACTAGGAAGGAAAAGAGCAAGAAATCCAATCTGAAATGTGTTAATGTCTTTGTGTACGTGAGATAGAAGTAATTGAAGCTCTTGCTAGACAAACGCTGTTTACAAACATTTCAAATGTTCATCTCAAGAAAGCAAGGAAGCTGCAATAGTAACAGTGATGGAGGACGTCGGTACTTATCAGCTAAAGTCGAATATTGAATCTAGATTTAGATTTAAAACTGTTTTATACAATACGGCTGCATGCAAGGTATTTGTAATATTCTCTTAATGCAAACAAAAAAGGAAAGTTCAAATTGGCGTTACATTTTGCTTTTAGTGATATTGCCTTTCCACTGCTCTTCAATATTTATAGAACTGAGAGAGAGAGAGAGAGAGAGAGAGAGAGAGAGAGAGAGAGAGAGAGAGAGAGATACACAGATAAAATGCAGCCGTAACTTCTACTCCAACAGTTTCTTTCCTCGCACTTCCCGACTGTGGAATTCTCTTCCAAACGATTACTTCCTCGACGGCTACAATCTCCAGGAGTTTAAATGTAAGGTCAATAGACACCTCCTAACACACTAACCTGCTCCCATTCTATCAAGCACTCTTCCCAACCCTCATCCTCGCTATCCTTATTCATCTGTCACCTTCCTCCTGACATTCCCTGTCTAACCATTCCTTCTCTTTACCTTCCCCTATGTAGCCCCATGTGCAATAGTGGCAGTGGAATGCCTTGCTTGGGGTGAGATGATTAAAAAAAAAAAGAGAGACAGAGAGATACAGGGACAGAGACAGAGTAAGGGAAATAAAGATAGAGAGAGAGATTTTTGATTTTCTAAACGCCGCTTAGAAGTGTCACAAAACCGAAAGTATGGGGCACTTAGTGAGAATCGAACTCATTAATCAGTTATAAGTTCTAGCGAGACAAGGTTGCTAACCTTTACATCACGTCGAGGTACCTGAACATGTATTGATAATCTGTATCGAATTTAAAACAAAAACGAAAAAAAAAACAAAAACAAAAACAAAAGCACAAAGAGTGCATATGACTCAAAGTAACCAAATAAAACATTTACAATTCGTAAAGGAGATTGGCTTCTCTAATAGACAATAAGTTTACGATATATGTCTGTAGGTTTAGGACCTCAGTCTGTCTGTTTACGACCACTGTAACTATTCAATCGCTGTCTGTATATTTAGGATTTCTGTCTTTCTGTGTGTTTTATTTTGGAAAAGTCTTTCTATCTATTTTTGAGAAAAAAGCTTATTACAATCTATTTTATGCAAGTTTTACCCATAAAAGATATTGTTATATAATCTATATATAATCCTGAAATTGTTACCAAAATACACTCGCAAAAAATAAATTATTCTTATACAATTCAAAATATATACACCAGGTTTAAATAACTATAAAGGGTTGGTAATTCGTAAAACAAATCAGTCAGTCCTCCTTCTTATCGTTATTTCTTATAAAAAAAAAAAATGAAATAATATTCTTTTCTGTCTGGAGACTTCAACTAAGTGCGATACGTGATACACGCTTTAGGCGATCATGTCTCGAAAGAGACATGACTGATTGGGCAGAAGTTTATCCCGTAATAGGTTGCCATTCCTTTTTGCGGTAGACTGGTTGCCAGCCAAGGCTATAGAACCCAATCTATCCAGTTATTTAACCCATAACTGGAGGGAAGAGACAGACTAATAACTTTCCCAAGGGTATTTGTGCGCAAGCGAATGCAAGAAATTCAACTGGAATTCGAACTCTGAACCCCGATTTGTCGTTCCGAGTCGATATTCACTGTACCACAACGCACATCCAGAGACTTACATGAACTTTACCTTTTATATATATATATAAAATTCTCCTGGAAAATCAGAAAAGGATAAAGTATGTCATTAGCCACTTTTTGTCGATTTCTTATGGCACATTCGGCCGCAGTCCATTTGATTTCAGTAGAAAGAAAATATTTTAAAGAGACAAGATATTAACTCGATGCTAAAGAATACAGAGACAAGCAACTCCAATTGCTCTGCCATTTACCAGCTGGCTATTTAGAGAAATCCTCTCCCCAGTTTACTCGGTTAAGCCACATCTTTCTTCCTACAGAGCAGTGGTTCCCAAAATTTTAGTGTTATTTCCGCCTACGCAGAGTTTAATCCCCCAGATTCCCCACTTCATGTGTACGATAAAAAAGAGTCGTCAAAACTTACTGTTTCACTAATTTAAACTGATTAAACTAACAAACCCACTTCTAAAATTATATTATTTACATACATTGTACATACGCAGAAAACAATCTTGAGGTACTGAATCAATATAGGCTGAGAAGAAATTGAAGCAACTGAAATGTGGTTCTACAGAAGGATGCTGCGAATATCATGGATCAAGCATGTGAGCAATGATGAGGTCTTGGAAATGATGGAAACAAAAAGGAAATTAATACTGAGCATCAGGAAGAGACAGCTGAAGTTCCTGGGACATGCAATGAGGAAGGAAGGTCTGGAGAATATGATACTAACAGGCCAGATAGAGGGAAAGAGAGGCAGAGGAAAGCAACGGATAACATATTTGAAGGACCTAATCAGGTGGATGACGGAACGAGGATTGCATGGTGTAACAGGAGAAGGCGTGCTCAGAGCCACCAGGGATAGGGAAACGTGGAAAGGCATGATCGCCTACGTCCTGAAGAGACAGGGCACACAGAAGAAGAAGATATGTATGTTGATTCTTCCGGCTAAATGACTATTCATAATGCTGTGAACCCGAGAGATCGCCCCTACCATTTTAACCTACTTTTAGAGTTCATGGTTATACGTGAACCATACCTGTTAGACATAGTGTCACCCATCTGCAATAAGCACACACACACACACTCTCTCACTCTCTCTTAGTCTCTCTCTCTCTCAGAAATGAGAAAATCTAAGAATTTTTTTTATTGCCAGTCAGTCAGTCACTTAAGTGCCATACGTGATACACGCTTAGGCGATCATGTCTCGAAACAGACATGACTGACTGGGCAGAAGATTATCCCGCAGTAGGTTGCCATTGCTTTCTACGGTAGACTGGTTGCCGACCAAGGCTATAGAACCCAATCTGTCCTGTTATTTAACCCATAACTGGAAGGAATAGACGGATTAATACCTTTCCTAAGGGTATTTGCGCGTAAGTGAATGCAAGGAATTCAACTGGAATTCGAACTCTGCTCTCCGATTTCTCGTTCCGAGCCGATATCCACTGCGCCATAACGCACATAAGCAGTGTAATTATTTTCCTCTTTGTAGCTTTCAATTTCCCCCAACCCCGCTAGAAATTTCCCCCAATTTGGGAAACGTTTGTGTAGAGAGAAAAAGTATTTTATAGTCAGGTGTGGTTGGAAGATTGTGTTTCGTCAATTTTACCCGTCAGTCTACTTTGAAAAGAGTTTGTAACTGCGTTCAAAGATCGACCATGAGGGAAAGAAATAAGCGGTCGTTCGAGCGACCGAATAAAGCCAAGTATAACGGTAAACTGCATCCGACAGCCTCTGATCGGGAGGTTGTGAGGAGCATGGAACCACCTCTTAATTGCTGTTGTTCCCAGGTCCACCCTGACACGGAGTGGTAGCACCTGTTAGGGTCCCAGCTATGGGCAAATAGTTAAACCCACAAACTTGGGTCAAAACACTATAAAAATATAAAAATACACTCTTATAGAAAAATATACATTTTTGAAGGAAAAATATTACCAACAATACATTTTTGAAGAAAAAATTATTGCCACAACACTTTTTTGAAGGAAAAGATGTATTCTCAGCAAAATATTTTTAATTAACAAAACTAGAAGACATTTTCAGTTTTCTAAAATAAAGAATGAAAACAAAAAATTTTCATTAAAATCCGACGAAATCAACCTTCTCACTATAACTGAACATTAAAAAGTACCTTAAAGCCCCACCTTTTTGGCATTAAATAACCCACAGAGGTGTTGATATGCATTAAACGAAGCTCAAACAAAACTAAACCCAAGTAAATTCCAGAGGTGGAGTTTTTTTTTCGTCTTCTTCGGAGCGGGTGATGTGGAATAAAGTAGCACCCACCCAGATTTGGAATTTTTCTGGATTTTACATGCAGATTGTTGCGTTTTAAGATGCGGATTTGTTTTTGTGTATTATTGAAAGCAAAAAGAATGAAATGTAAAAGACAGACGCATGCTGGCCATGTGTCACACATGTGAGCTCATGTCTACACGTGGGAGGGGGTGCGAATTAGGTCTCACGATGAATGCATGTTTCTGTACACGTAATGCTCAGGAAACATTCATGATGTTGGGTCGATTACAAAACTGAAGTAACCTTTGTCATCTGAATGAAAGAGACGGTAATATAAGTGGGTTCTTTCTCCAAGCTGCTGACATAGTTTTTCAATATGTCCTCTATAAATCTAGTTTTCGCGTTGGGTTCAACAAAGATGGAATTCCAAATGCCCGTATGAAGCAAAACATCTATATTGAAAAAAAAAAAAAACAGTTTTGGTGAGCAACTATTTTAGAGGAATTTTTGTGGAATCTTTAAGTTTTCTTTTGGGATGATATCGTCTTGGCTTCTGAGTGAGCCCTTCTCTCTTATTAGGTGGGTATCGACCTGCTTATTTTGAATTCATCAGTATAATTAATGCAAACCCCTAGGAGAGAGACTTATTGCGCCTTTTCGGTCTGGAGTTTTCTGCTGACATGAAGTGGAAATATTATATTGGATCGACTGTTAGGCCTGAAGCTTGGGAAGTAGCTTCACTGATTCGTGCTAGACGATTTTCGTCGCCAGAATCTATCTTGCATATTTATATGTCTACCCTTCGTCCACCCATTAAATATTGCTGTCAAATCTAGTCTGATGAAGTCTGAAGAATCTGCAACGTTACTGGTTCTAACCTGGCATCTCGGTTTCAGTCCCTTTTCTCACCTTCCTAACTTAACCTCCTTTTATTTTTTCTATAAATATTTTCCATTTTTGGTTCCTCGGCTATATGAATTTAATCGCAATACTATATTGGCAGCAAAGTCTCATTATTTGGCACTTGAACTTGTAACTGTAAGTTCTATGCAAATAGTTTCTTCTTTCGCACCACTCGTTTGTGGAACTCTCTTCCAGCTGCTTTCTTCCCAGCCAAGTTTGATCTTGAAAAATGTAAACGCAATGTTAATTGTTATCTTCATCGAAATTTCCCTTCTTTTATTTTCCTTGCACCTCAATTACATTTTCTTTTTCTTCTATTCTCTTAAAATCAGCAACCACTTCCCTCTTAACCCTGTACTCTTATAGATGCAATTCACTTCACTCTTTCTCTTCATATCCATCCTATTCTCTCTCTCTCTCTCTGTCTCTCTCTCTCTGTCTATTTTTCTGTCTATACCTATATGCTAAAAATATAGGCTTTAAGCTCTGCTTTATATTTATGGCTTAAAGTGCTCAATATCAGAGACTGAGCGTATGTAGATATAAAAATGGACATTGAAATCAACACCCATGTGCGCCTGACGATTGCATTTAGTATGAAACAGACTGCTGTCGCTTGGTGTTGACTTCAATGTCAATGCTTTAATATGTGCATGACCCTGACATTACAACACGAAAAATTCCATGGTTGATAATTTTCACTTTCTAATGAACGCTAATCATAACTGCCAATCTTTTCTTTATATTTCTATAATTATATCTATAAACATCATATCAACTAAATTGACTCCTCCTTCCCTGTAAATATTTTTGTATTGTCGTACTACACACACACACACACACACACACACACATGCTGCTTCCTTTTACCGAGCGTCCATAGCTCAGAGGTAGAATCGCCGATTAACGCCAATTTGGTCGGGTTTCAATCCTTGGTAAAAAGCAATCGGATGTCTAACCGTACTGATGAGCTTTGATACAGCGAAACAGATCTGTCTGCGGATGAATATATATATATATATATATATATATATATATATATATGTGTGTGTGTAAAAATTAAGACAGACACGTTTATCCATGGTTAAGTGGAAGCATGGCCCTATTTCAGGCGAAATATCTTCAGCTTCCGTCTATATTGTACAGAAGATTTGGAAAAACGTATCTGACTTAATTTTTACATATAATTGCTCTATACGTATTTATATAAATATATATTTAGAGCACTCCTAGAAAATTATTTTACCACTTTATATACAGGATACTCTATTAGATCCTTCCATATCTACACCGCATATATATATATATATATATATATATATACGTGACTCTTCAGAAATGAATTTAGTTCTCTAGGTGACTGGCGTGTGTATACACTGCTTATATACAACACGTTGAAATTTCCCTTCTCTGATTCCATGCGTCGATGGCTTAGGGATTAGTGACTCCGACTAACACCAAATCGGTCGAGTTTCGATCCCGGCCAGAAGCGGGTGGATGAGCTGTTATGCCTGTACATATATATTAAACAATTCTAAGTCAGATTTAAATTAGAGTATTAAAAATGTTTAGTACAAGCTTGAAATAAAAAATAGAAAATTGACATAAATAGCATTTAGATATTTAGGAAGAGAAGACCAGTTGGTTACGCTACTATGGTTTCGACAGGGTTAGGGTTTCGTCAGAAGATTGAAAAGCAAATCGCTCAAGGAAAACGAAAAAGGTCGAAACCATAGTAGCGTAACTGACTGGTCTTCATTACCTAATATATATATATATATATATATATATATATATATATATATATATATATATATATGTGTGTGTGTGTGTGTGTGTGTTGGTAGGGTGCATAATAGTTTCGGAAAAGGAATATGATGAGACAAAGTGGAACATTGTTTAATCAAAGAGGCATTTCGCCGGAGTAAAATTCCCTTTGGCGTCATCAGTTAAACTGAAAGAGGACAAACAAAACTACGCGTGTTTTGGGGGATCTCTGAGGAATAGATTGGTTGTCGTAAATCACATTAATTGATCCGGCTTATCATGGGATCTTGCTTTGACATTTTCAAAATCGTCTATCTGTCTGTCATTGTGCCTGTTTGTTTAAACCATATCTGTTCCTATACACTTGTATACCCGCATACAAATACAACCATACGCATACATACATACATACATACAGTATACTCACAAATACATTCTTACATAGGTTTCCTGGGTATGACAATAAACTGCATCCGGCAACCAGCCTCTGATTAGGAAGTTGTGAGGAGCATGGAACCACCTCTTAATTGCTGTTGTTCCCGGGTCAATCGTGACCCGAAGTGGTAGCACCCGTTAGGGTCCCAGGTATAGGTGAATAGTTAACCCTCAAACTAGGGTTAAAAAACTATGAAAGTATAAAAATTCACTTTTATAATAAAAATATACTTTTTTGAAGGAAAAACATTATTATCAGCAATACATTTTTAAAAATGAGAGTAGAAGACATCTTCAGTTTTCTAAAAAAAATAAAAAAAAAAAAAATTACATCATCATCTGACTACATCAACTCTCACTATAACCGAACATTAAAAAAATACCTTAAACCCCCTCCTTTTTGGCATTAAATAACCCACAGAGGTGTTGATATGCCGTTAAACAAAAGTAAAAAAAATTACATTCTTACATAGGGGTGCACACATATATATCCGCCTAGGCATACATAAGTGTTGAGGTTCATGTTTATTTTTTATATACATGTATACATATATAACGCATATATAGGATGTGCATTGTGGTGCAGTGGATATCGGCTTGGTACGAGAAATCCAGTTGACCTCGTTGCATTCAATTACGCACAAATACCCTTGGGATAAATATTATTTTAACCATTTTTACCTCCATCTATGGATTAAACAGCAGAACAGATTGAGTTCTACCAGTCTACCGCAGAAAGTAATGGCAACCTACTGCGAGAAAATCCTCTGTCCGGTCAGTCATGTCTCTTTCGAGACACGATCGCGTAAGCGTGTATCACGTGTGGCACGGAACTGATACATATATATGCCCACTGATACAAATCTGGGCACGAACTAACACAGCATACACATGCTAGAATATGCAGACAACGCCATCTTAATAACCCTCATTTATCCTTGTGCCATACTCAACAGCTTTTGATAAAAAAAAAAGCAATAACCTTATCGCAATTTAGGTCAGGCCTAATTCTGCCTGCTCTTTAATCGGTTGTATTTTGCAGCTGTTAAACGAGGTTATCTTTTGTCTGGTTTTAAGCAAAGGTCGAAGTCTTTCCCGGATTGATACGTCATTGAGCCGGGCAGCCAGGCAGGCAACCTTGCCGATTGAATGGAAAGTCAATGCGAGGACTTGCACTTTGTCTTCCTATAATCGGCGATGATGGTGTTTGCAAAGTTTTCCTTTTAGAAATCGTCGCTTTCTCAAAGTGCCTGCCAGTCAGTAGAGTTTTTCATGCCGGTCGTATTTCTTGCTATTCATCATTTTAAATTTCTCTTATAATTGAATTTAATAAAGTTATCCCGTCAACAGAAACATATACCAAAATGTCAACCCCTTTCTGAAATTTCTGACCCGGAAACAATAAATTTGAGAGCAGTAAATTTACTGGCAGACTATCTTTCCTCTGTCGGTTTATAATACCTGTGACAAATCATTAATCAGAAGGGAACGGAAGTCCGGAAGAAAACGATTATGTCTTTTTGTTAAAATTAGAAGTATTTATGATTAAGTAATCACAATGGATGTGCGTCGTGGAGCAGTGCATATCGACTCGGGACGATAAATCGGAGAGTCACGTTCGAATTCCAGTTGAATTCGTTACTCTTGGAAAAGGTACTAATTAATCTCTTCTGCCTCAATCTATGGGTCAAATAGCAGTGCATATTAGGTTCTATAGCCTTGGCTGGCAACCAGTCTACCACAGAAAGTAATGGCAACCTACTGCGAGATAATCTTCTGCCCAGTCAGTCATGTCTCTTTCGAGACATGATAGCCTAATCGGAGGCGACTGTCTGTCTAGACTTATTTGGCGTACCGAAAAATCTATCGACTTTTCTTATATAAACTGACTAACGGGAAACTTAGGATGGAGAAATCGGGTAGCCGAGTTCGAATTCTAGGTTGAATTCGTTGCATTCACTTACGCGCAAATACCCTTGGGAAAGGTATTAACCCTTCTCTTCAGTTATGGGTTAAATAACAGCGCAGATTGGGTTCTATAGACTTGGTCGGCAAATCTTTTACCCTGTCAGTCATGTCTCGAAAGGGGCATGATCGTCCAAGCGTCTATCACGTATGGCACTTAATTGACTGAACGGGAAACTCTCTTAAAGGCACCAGAGGTGATGCTGAATGAATAGATGTACCCAGAAAGGCATGATACCAACCATATCGTAGTAGTATCACGGATGGCAATTAACTGACAGACTGAATCGCAACTAAACTTCGCGTTCAGTCTGTTAAGTAGCTTTTCAAACACTTTATTATGTTATACGAAATTCCGAGACGAGGTAAAAGACGATGTCAAATATTGTGACCTTTTCAAACTGTAAAAAGTTACGGACTTATCAATCTGTTTCTAAAAATGTTATGGTCTTCAAAAATTACGTCTGAAAATTTATTACCTTATCTTAAAAAACCGTATCTTAAAACTTCATATTTTCTGGCCTTTTAAAATTGCATCTAAAAATGTTTTGATCTGAATGAAATTTTTTTACCTAATAAAATAGTGCATCCGAATTATGTGATCTTATAAAACTTGGAAATATAAATGCTGACTTCATTTAAAAAATAAATGAAAATAAAAAAGAGACTGAATTTTCCCTGTAACGGGAATTAAAATCACTTGATTTTCAATCTTCTTCCGATGAAAATACTGGCAAATTTTCGTTGTAAGTCTCGACGCTTTTCCCCCTTCAAAATTATCTAAAATAGCATTATTTCTGTGCAAATGTATATGCTGAACTCAAATCAACAATTAGTTATTGAAGAAACTTACCTTTTTTGCTTTGAAAGTTCATAAAAAAAAAACGAACTATATCTTGCACTTTTTCTCTCCCGTAACTCTCACGAAGTCATGTAATTAACTGCAGAATGACATACTGCGTACAACAACAATTTTCGGTCAAATTTTTGTCGATTTTCTTTCTTTACTGAAATTTCCGGCGATGTACTTCCTGTTATGAGAGTGATAAGCGTAGAAATACAATAGCGCATTACTTTCATTACCGGAAGTACATCGCCAGAATTATCAGTAAATGAAGAAAAATCGACCAAAAATCTGCCAAAATGCGTTCAAATGCACAGTCCGTCATTCTGCAGTTAATTACATGACTTCGTGAGAGTTACGGGAGAGAAAAAGTGCAAGATATAGTTCGTTTTTTTTATAGACATTTAGATAAAAAAAAAAGGTAAGTTTCTTCAATAATCAACAGTTGATTTGAGTTCAGCATATACATTTGCACAGAGATAATGCTATTTTGGATAAATTTGAAGGGGAAAAGCGTCGAGACTTACAACGAAAATTTACCAAAATACTAAAATAACAAAAACAAAAGACAGTCCTTTTCCTGAACATTAATTAGATGCAGGTTTGGTCTCCATTCTACACGCTGCATACGGATGGATATTTGTTCTCTTTTGTTTCAGACAATGCCTCATTAATTTCTGAAAACAGATATTTGCGTGTAAGGCAATTAACAAAAGAAAGAAAAACACAAATTTATAAATAATACACCTACAAAAGACTGAAGAAACCATTGAGTGTAAAGCTCTGGTAGAGAAAGAAATATTAGTTGTTTAATAAATAATTTTAGAATATCATTCCTGACATCTCTTTTCCATAATATAAATGTCTCATAGCTCCTGGCGTCTCTGTTCCATATCATGAATGTTACACAATTCCTGATATATATCTCTCATAATATGAATGCTCTATCGGTCTTTTCCATAATATAAATATCCTATCGCTTCTGATATCTATATTCCATATGATGATTGCCATCATGGGCTTGACGATAAACTACATCCGGCAGCAAGGCTTCTGATCGGTATACTATGAAAATTGTGGAATCACCTCTGAATAGCTGCTGTTTCGCGATCAAATATCATCCGGGGTGGTCGCATCTGTTAGCGTCGTAACTATTGATAAATGGTTAAACCTCAAACAGAGGTCAAAACACCGTGAAAGTAAAAAAAAAAAAACTTTTATATTAACATTATCAGCAATACATTTTTAAAGGAAAAACTGTTAAAAGACATTTTCAAGCAAAGAATGTTATATATCGCCGTACGACGACAAAACAACAAACACGCATATATAAAAATATAAGGTTATATTTTTATTATTGACGACTAACCGTGTGGAATAGAGAACGGAAGGGTGAGAGCGCACATAGAATGGGTTGACGGGAGTGTAGTTTTTGCCTGTGGTGTCCCTCTGCTTCCACTGGCCGTTCTCTGCTGGCGAATCCGTGTGTCGAGGTCTTTATATAGTCTTCTAGAACCGGGACTTTCCTTCCGGTCCTGCCTCGCCCACGCAACGCCACGTAATTCCCAGAGACACCTGTTCTGTTTGCCTCCGTAGTCATTTCCGCCGCTGTCGGAAATAAGGTCAAACGACATCCGCTCCGGCCTCGACAGGATGTATTTCACAAACACCCGCCCTGCCGCTCGCCGACCCCTCCACCGACGGGAAACACCATCGCTTGCATCACTTCCTCGGGTGGGGCCAGATTGTTATATTACACTCCTCGCCCTCCCATTTTCCAAAATGTTCACCTAAGAACATTTTAAGCGCAACACCCTCACACCCCCCCATGCCACACAAGCCCGACAATTGTACAAAACATGTGCACGCCGAAACAAACAAAACAACAAAAAAAAAATATAGGGGAGCCTACATCGGCAACCCAACAATGTTCGTGTCCATTGTGGAATTTTCCTGTACAAAAAACACAGAATCTCTTTCGTATGCTTCATGATGCAGTGTTGGAAGCCAAAATGAGTGAGACTGCCACAAAAGTGATGATAGAATTACTTGGGACTTATACAGAGGATAATGTTCTCCCAGCTCGATGTTTCATTGTTCTTTTTTTTTTTTTTTTTTTTAAGTTTCTGTAACTTTCAATGTTCGTTTCCTTTCTCGACTCTGTCCATACGCGTAGACGCCTCGATGCACGACCATATGATCATAGGCGGTAACCGCGCCCCAGTTTCTAAACTGACATCGAGTAAATGACCTTTGACCAACCCCATGCGTGTTTCCGCTCGAGTTTATTGTTACACATGTAACTTCATTTAATTTAATTTAATTTAATTTCAAACATACTATGTTTGAACACAGAAAAACTGCCATTATCTGCAGTACATATCATTCATAGTCTGACCGAGAAATGTTCAATAGAAAACGAAGAAAATTACCCTGATTCCAACGTTAATCCGCATGCAATTTACTTGTGGAGGATTAGAGGTTTCATCTATCTTAATTTAGTCTAAAAAAAATGGACCCGTGACTCGTAATTCCTTAGTTTGTATCTTCCGCATGTTTTGCTATAAGGAAGGTGACCTAACTATTTCACTTAAACTATCGTTAATCCTCCCACTGCTTTCTTTCCCAATCCTATAGCATATCAGCCAATAAGTCTACAAGACTTTTCAGTTGTTCTTTCTTTTTGTTCCGATCAACTGTGGAATCTGCAGGTCTATCCGTGCTTTTTGCCCCAACAGACGTTTGCCTCATTTGGACATCTTCGCTGCTAGGTGATTCCCTAGAAAAACCCTGATCTACATGAGTAGATCCAGTCGTTTCACACTTTGAGCAATCATCCTCGAACGTGGATGAAACATTATTTATACCACCGATTCTATCATCATTATCAATAGTTGACACGTTTTTATTCGCCATTTTACGTCGCGTCATGATGCGACGCTCCATTAATGGAACATCAGACTCATCGTCTGATTCCACACGTTGGTGTCGATTTTTGTGCACTGGAAAGTCGGTCTGTTCCGCTCCGGATTCGTCATCCGAATCACTGGATTCTACTGGAGCAGCCAATACAATCTTTCGTAACGGCCTATCGGAAGTAGGGATTTTCCATTCATCAATGGACGCTGCCCGAAGATGCTCAGCATGCGTCTTAATGACTGAGCCGGTTAACTGATCTCTAATTCTATAAGAGACCGGGCCAGTCTTTTCAACGATCACATAATATGGCCGCCAGCGCACATCTAACTTCCCTTTCTTTTGGTGATTCTTATAGTACACCAAATCACCAACCTCAAAAGTTGTATTTTTCGTCTTACCACGCGACTTATCTATCGCGGCTCTCCTCGCTTTTCTTATATTATTCCTAACTAAAGTGAAGCTACGATGCATTTCCTGTAGTGCCATTTGGTGATGCTCATCACCATAATATATGCGACGAGGCCTCAGTATATTGTCCAAGGGCAAAATAACATCCCTGTTGTAGAGCAAGTAATACGGTGAAAACTTAGTGGTTTCGCTCACATGAAACCGGATAGCCGCCAACATTTGGTTAATGTAAATATCCCACGACTGTTCTCCTCTTGGGTTAAAGCTGGCATCGATGATTTTATCCCTGCTAGAAAGTTGAGACTTAAATCCCACTCATACCCTGGTTCACCCTGCCTGCTCAGCTGCCATCGCCCACCGAAATCACTTATTTCGGCTTTACCGGAGTCACGCGTCAGATCATAACAGGCGCCTTTTTGCCTCGGCTCGTAATGAATACAAGAAAGTACTTAATGGAGCCAAGCTGATGTTTGCAGTCAGAATGAAACAACGCATAGCATCCCGTAAGTTCGGCTCCAAAGACTACTGGAGGCTCTGGAAAAGCGTGCTGAACAACAGTAAGCCCTCAATCCCACCTCCAATCAACGAATTTGAGGTCCTCACTTCTTCAACAGACAAGGCTGAGTGCTTCGCTCGCAGATTCTCCATTAACTCGACACCTAACTCGTCTGGAGTATCTGTACCCGACTTCCCTCTCCGAACCCAGGCCCAACTGACTGGCATACTAATTACTCCCTCGGTGATATCCAAAATAATTTCTAAGCTTGACCCCCATAAGGCGAGCGGTGGCGACGGAATACCCACCATTGTCCTAAAGAAATGTGTTCCTGAACTCTCCTCTGTTCTCTCTAAACTCTATAACTACTGCCTTTCTGCTTCTTGCTTTCCTGCCTACTGGAAATCCTCCTCCGCGGTTCCTTTATATAAAAATATTGGAGAACCCTTTGACTCTGCTAATTATCGCTCTATCAGCTTCCTACCGATCTTTGGCAAAGTGTTCGAAGCCATCATCAACGCTGAGGTGGTACAACATCTCACAGCCCATAGACTCTTCTCTGACAAACAGTATGGCTTCCGCTTCACCAGGTCTACTGCTGATATGCTCATGACCATCACTGAGTATATACACCAGGCCCTCGACAATAACGGCGAAGCCCCAACTGTGGCCCTTGACATCTCCAAAGCGTTTGTCTGGCATGCTGACCTTCTATGCAAGCTGCAAAGCTATGATATAACTGGACATTTGTTTGTCTAGTCCTTCCTTTCAAACCGTACAATGAGGGTGTTATTGAACGGACAAGCTTCCCAATAGTATCACATGAATGCGGGTGTCCCTCAAGGCTCTATTCAAGGTCCTACGCTTTTCCTTATCTATATTAACGATCTCCCTGATGTAATAAGATCCCAAGTGGGCATATATGCTGTCGACACTACGGTTTACTCTCGTCTCAATCAAAAATCTACCGAGGCTGAAAAAGCAAATCTCATTGCCGAGGTTGAAAAGGACCTCCAATCCGTGGTGGACTGGTGTAAGAAATGGCTCATAAATTTTATTGCTTCCAAAACGAAGCTGCTATCTAATAACCACCACAAAGAATCGTTCCTCCCACCCATTAACATTGAACAGGCTTCTCTCCCTGAAAGCGAAACACTACGCCTCCTCGGGTTAACTCTCACACTAGTCCTCAAGTGGAATAACTATATAGAATCCATAGCTAAATCCATTGCTAAGGAAGTCGATTCTCTGTGTAGGGCCAGGAAGTTTTTCCCGTCCCAAACAATCCTGCACATATACAAGTCTACCATCTGCCCGTACCGGTGCTCCTGCTATCCACTTAGGTGCCCTCGACCGAACCCAACGGAGAATTTGTAATGTGATCGATCTCGACTTGGTAGCTAGGATACAGTCACTTTCTCACCGACGCAGTGTGGCTTCCCTGTGTCTCTTCTACAAATACTTTCACGGCTTCTGCTTCGATGAACTTTGCTCACTGGTACCCACTGTATATGAATTTGCTCGAGCCACAAGATTAGCAACTAGGTCCCACCCTTTTACTGTGAAACCAATAAATTGTACATGCAAATTCTACTCCATCAGTTTCTTTTCTCGCACTTCCCGCCTGTGGAATTCTCTTCCGTATACTTGCTTTCCTAACAGTTACAATCTCCAAGAATTTAAATGTAGAATCAATAGTCATCTCCTATCTCACTAACCTGCATCCTCTCTTTCATGCTTTTCTACATCCACCCCACTATCATCAGTACTCTCTTCCCTCTCCTATTCTCTTCCTGTCATCCCCTGCAACTTCTCACTCCTCATGAGATTCCTCTTATGTAACCCCCCTGCACAACAGTGGCAGTAAAATACCTTGCTTGAAGCGACACGATTATAAAAAAATACATTTTTCAAGGAAAAACTATTACCATTATCACTAAGAAAAAAAAATTAAAGCTTTTAAAAAGCAAAAAAAAAAAAAAAAAAATCACCCGCAATACATTTTTGAAAAAAAAACAAACAATTATTACCATCAATACATTTAGAAAAAAATTACGAGCAATAGGTTTTTCAAAAGAAAAAATAATTCTAGCAATACATTTGACTCGTACAAAGGATACATATTCTACTCAAACAAGTCTATGTAACCGCTTTGTATATTTATTTTTAGAAACACAGCCACCCCACCCACCAAAAAATTTCAGTCGAACTTATTTATCGAAAAATTTCTTCTGATGTTTCATTCCTCACAACATAATCTCATTCCCTTTTTCTGTTACTCGTTTTTGTTCGAATGAAGATGCTTCCGTTTCTGTAAACTGCTGTTTGAAAATTACAATAAAATGAAATATAGCCGCGGATATTCTCTTCCTTTTACATCCTTTCAATCGGATTCAACGAAAAATTGAAATGTTAGACATTTAAATTCGTATTTTTGTGGCCCATGAGAAATGGAAAAGGAAAATATGGTTCACTTTAGTCATGGGTTTCCTCCTTGGAAAATCCTTGGCTGATTTCACACATATTCATTTAGAAGGGACATATCACCGCGGACATAAACCTGTTACAGTTTTTTTTTTTTTTTTTTAATCATATCACCCCGAGCAAGGCAGTAACGCCACTGATGCGCAGGGGGCTACGTAAGGGTAAAAAGAATGGAAAAGAGAAAGCCGAAAACCGCATCCTAAACAGGAAACAAGGGATGAGCCTCTTCACCTGTTCAATAGATGTGGGTGGAGTGTGAACCGGGCGATAGTTTAGTCTATCTACTCCAATTGAAAAAAAAAATAAAATAATAAAGGAAAAGAGTGAAAAGATTGGAAAAGAGAAAACCGGAAACCGCATCCTAAACAGGAAACAAGGGATGAGCCTCTTCACCTGTTCAATAGATGTGGGTGGAGTGTGAACCGGGCGATAGTTTAGTCTATCTACTCCAATTGTAGAAGATGTCTATATATTTTGACTCTTAGTGTAGAATCTTCGAAAGTCTTTTATTTCACTAATCGCATCCTTCGTCTCTTGTTTGTAATCTGTTTCAAATCTTTCGATTTCTATCTTGGAGCCAATAAGTTAAGTGCCCTACGTGAAACACGCTTGGGCAATCATGTCTCGAAAGAGACATGACTGACTAGGCAGAAGATTATCCCGCAGTAGGTTGCCATTACTTTCTGCGGTAGACTGGTTGCCAGCCAAGGCTATAGAACCCAATCTGTCCTGTTATTTAACCCATAAATGGAAGGAAGAGACGGATTAATACCTTTCCCAAGGGTTTTTGCGCGTAAGTGAATGCAAGGAATTCAACTGAAATTCGATCTCGGCTCCCCGATTTCTTGTTCCAAGCCGATATCCACTGCACCACAGACGCACATCCAATAAGATACAATACCGTAATTACTTTTGAGTGAATCATTTGAAAGACAAATGCTGTCATTACCAAAAAAAAAAAAAAATAAAAATAAAAATAGATGGGCCGATGGCGTAATTGTTAGCGGTTCCAAACAAAAACTCGGAGAAATGAGTTCGAATTCCAGTCTAGTTTTATTAAATTCACTTTCACGCATAGACATTAGAAATTAATAAAACAGTTTCTTCTCTCACACCAGTTATGAGTAAAATAGTAAGGTAGACTGTGGTTTTCTGCGTTGCTTTGTAATCATTCTAGAACCATTCTAGAAGAAGAAAAACTGGCTTGAAAACCATATGTAGCCGTGGTGAAGCCGATGCTAATGAAAGGATTGCGGAGTTTACCATAATGCTTTGATCCTGACTGCGGGCGTTGAATCAATCATTCAATAAAAGAGATAAAAACAGAAACAGTGAAAGAACACTTTTTTTTCTGTCAAAGAATAATGGCGATAGTCAACAAAATAATCAAGTTCCAGTTTGAATGATCACTGATGAATATGATGAATCCATTAAGCAATACCGTTGCGCCCACTGGGCACTAATAATGCTTGCAATTTTGTTTATTCGAAGTACAAAAAAAAAAAAATTCTTCAAAATTATTTCTCTCGCCACATGGGTGTGTTGACGTTGCCGTCCATCTTGGATTATTTTCAGGTCGCTCGAAATGCACCATGGGATAATATCCGATTTCTGGTTTGCCGTTGCGACACAATAATGATCGATTTTCGTTTAGGTTGAAATCTTAGCATCTCGACATGCCTGATCGCCTCTCATTCATTCCTACAGGTTTCTTGCTTCTCCTCTTTCTTTTTCTCTTTTCTTATTTTTCTTTCTTTCTTCAGTCTCATATTCACTCTTCCGTGATCTAACCACCCCCACACTGTCTATGCTTCGCGCTCTCTTTCATTCAATCTTTCTCTCTCTTCACCTGCTCCGCCATCCAAAGTAAACATGTTTTCTTTTTGTTCTCTTAACGTTTTTTTCTTCCTCCTCACCCTCGCTTCTCTCGCCAGTAATATTTATTTTCTACACGCCTCGTTCATTCTAAACAGATTACCGTTGCTTCAATCTTCAAGGTTCGTAACGTTCAAGGCTTCTTCATTAATTAAAATGGCGCGAGGCATCTCTCTTCTCCGTAATGGACAGAAAGCGACACTTCAAGACTTTGCCAACCCGTTTCGATGTTTACGCCCATCAGCCATCATTAATTTTCGTAAAGAATACGCAGGAACAAGGCTAGCCTTTCATTTTTGCTTGCTCATTATTTCCCCGACAGGAAAGAACAGCAGTTTCGATTTCTTATCGGCGACAGAAGACTGAACGGTTATTTTTTTGTAATGTTCTTTGTCAGCCACACCCAAAATTCAAGGTTTTACAGAGAAATATTACAGGTGGAGAAAGATGGCGATATGTTTGGTTTTAAAATCGCGCTCAAAACGATTTTACTATTTCGAAGGCTGAAGAACAAATAACCCTGAAAACGATGTTGACTGTTATCAATTTAAGGAGTTAATTCACAAGCTACTATTTTTGAGGATCCAACATTTAAGCAGAATAAAGGGAAAACGTCCTCACCTTGACAATACAAAGACATCAGTTGACAAGCGCCGGTCATATTTGACAAGTTATTAAAATAAAACATTAAGCATACTGTGCCATTTGCATAAGAAAATCTGCACTGACGTGGCAAAATTATGACATAGCAATACAAAAACAAAAACAAAAAACCCCCCCCGCCCCCCCAAAAACAACAAAAAACCAAAACCGAAAACAAAAAAAATTCCCCACCCCCAAATTGAAATACCCAGATCTATATCAGTTGTGATCAACGAGCTGATGACTCAGTGTGTACATTGGTTTGGCTGCTCATGACAAGACGAAGTAAATTATTATGAGAGTAGGTGCCAAGCGAATAAAATATTATATTTCTGAACTGTTAGGTCCATTCGACATTGCTTAACCTAAGGGGCCATATGTATAATGAGTGGGATTAAATTATGCAAAGCATTACCGCTCACCATGAACAGCACAGTGGCCGACCACAGGAGTCTGTAATGGTCGTGAGCGGAGGCGTCTGTCTGAACAATCTAGGAGAAATCAGGGATCCGAGTTCTAATTTCAGGTTGAATGCGTTGTATTCACTTACGCGCAAATACCCTTGGGAATGGTATTAATCCGCCAGTTATGGGTTAAATAACAGGACAGATTGGATTCTATAGCCTTGGTCGGCAACCAGTCTACCGCAGAAAGTAACGGCAATCTATTGCGGGAAAATTTTCTGCCCACTCACTCATGTCTCTAAAGGGACATGATTGCCCAAGCTGACTGAAAGGGAAACTCTCTTAAAGGCACCAGAGGTGATGCTGAATGAATAGATGTACCGTGAAAGGCATGATACCAACCATATCGTAGAAGGGTTAGAATCCAGAACCATGGATTGATTTTAAAGCTTTCATTATACCCGAGCAACGCCGGGCTATACTGCTAGCATAATATAATTATTATAACTTGCGGAACCCGTGGAATTTCCACGGAAGGATAATTATGATTTCCTGGAAAAATTTTACTTTGTCATACAACAAATGATAGTAACGTCTTCAAACATAAAGGTATTGGATAATAAAATAACGATAACACAGTGTAATTTTATTAAAATATCTATAAAATTAATGTCCATAGAAGCTACTTTACTGTAATCTTATATTATATTAAGTGGCGTATGCACAGACCATAAACAAAATACTGTACGCTATTTTGTGAGAGATTTTGAAAGAGAAAATGTATTTTTTTATTACTGAAAAATCATGGCCCCTGTGTTCATTGTTAACAGAAAAAACCAACTGAGTAATGGCCAAGGGAGTAGAGGCCTGAAATTTAGTTATTAGGTCACGGGATACGAAAACAAACCTACCTATTTTTACTATATTGTATAGTACACACATATATACACACACACAATTACGGCTGCAACCACCGGCTTAAGCTGCTACTGATAGGGTAATGCTATAGGCCCCCCTCCACCTACTCTCTCACTCTTTACTACTCTTCCTTTGGCAAAGATGAGAGAAAGGCTGAGGAGAGTAGTGTTTATAGATTACAAAAAGATAGAGGGGAAGGAAAAGCTCGTGTAGAGAGTAAGTGTGTTATCTTTCTTCAGTGGCGTAACAGACGGAGGAACTAAGTAACTAACTAAGGAAGGAACAAGCAGAATTATTATATGATATTATTATAATATATGCATTGTTATATATTATAATATATAATATAATATTAATAATTGGATAATATATAATATTATATCATAATATAATATTATATAATAAATAGTATATACCTAGCATAATATTACACACGTTATAATTGCAGTCGATAGATCAGAGTGCTTGAGTGGAGGGGCTTGTAAAAATAATAAACCCTGTCTATAAAAAAGCGAAATGCTTGAATCTTTTCTCCTAACTTTTAAAAATTATACAAAAGGGGCTGGAAAGTTTTACGGTCTGATCGACAATAGGTCAAGCTGAGAACATTTCAGCACCTCCTTTGGGTATGAAGTGATTATATAGCGGCTTATTGAACTTTCTGCTTTTGCTCGTCAGTTTCGCACTGTTGTTGTAATTGCTTTTGTCAAAATCAGTTTTCGTTTGTTAAAACGAATATCCTACCGGTGCCAAGGGCCAGTGTTCGAGCCATGACAGTGGCCAGGATTTGGTTTAGGAGAGTCCTCTTCTCATTTTCTCATGTTTAGTGTTGCGCTTCGTAAATGGAAAGAATGTTGGCGTCATAGACGGCAGGAATAGATCATGAAATGGACGCACGAAGTGTCTACACAACAGGAGCAAGAGACAGAGAGAGGAGAGGCCAGTTCGAAATGATGTCATCAATACTGTCATTATTGACTGACCTTAGACGAGTCAGGCGTCTTGCACGAGAACAGCATAACTTATTTTCGTCACGACGGGACGGTTTCCTGTGAAGTCCAAACATAGTTACGTTTGTCATGGTTTATTTACCCAGCTAATGTGAGTAATTGTTGTTCTTAGCCTGTCCCGGCATTCTCTTTTCCTATTGACCATGTCGAGATCCCCAACCTCCCTAGTTTGTTTTTTGATTTTTTTTTCATCTTGACTGGTTCAGCCTTCATTTTCCCCCACCATTGTTTATTTTGACCTTTCCACCCTCCTGTAGTGGATGTGCTTCTTGACTTTGCCTTTAGGCAAGACTACAGGAAACCTCGACGTGGTGTAATGGTCAGCAAGCTTGTCTCGATAGAACCTATTAGTAGTGAGTTCGTTCCTCACTGGGTACTCTATCCTTTCGGCCTTGTGCTATATCTAAGTGGCCATTCTTAATGTTTTATCGGGTGGACAGGTCCTACTAACTTTTTCTGTGTTCTTCCACACGCATTTCATCATCATAATATATTTTTATAAACACACACACACACACACACACACACACACCCACCCACACCCACACCCATATATATGCATGCAGACTCAATAAAAAATTTTAAAATCATGGCTTTCTTTTCATAGGCCTCCCCCTGTTAATATGGAGAATTGTGGTATATGGCAGATTTGGTGGTGACGAATGAGTTCTATTGGTGATAAAATAAATCGTAAGACATAAATGAATCTGATTAGCTAGATCTAGGAGAGTTAGTGTTGAACTGCCTTACTCCATTCCTCCCCTTGATCTTGTGCCACATTTAATCTATTTTACATTAATAAATAAAAAGTAACAAAACATCACTTTTCTTTTGACGACCCTGTCTTGAAAGTGCGTTTTATTTACAAATATTTTTTCGGTTGACGAATAAACAAAAAGCAGAAGCGAAAAGAAAAAGATTTTATTTCTCAACTTTGCCTTTTAGAATAGAAAAAAAAAAAAGATATGACGTCATAACAAAATAATCACTGTCACTCAATTTGACTGGAAAATAAGCTGGGACATTCACGGCTAACTCTTTGAGATGGGATAGGTCATGGGGACATTGACTGGATGGCGGTCACATGATTTTTCTCGTAGTCGTTAACGCCGCTGTAAAGAAGAGGCAAACAGAATCAGAAAAGAAAAAACGACGGAACAAAAAAAGAATGGAAGAAAGAATGAAAGACAGAAAAACAAACAAAAACACGTAGACAAATGGCGTGCGGTGAAGGAGCAGGAAAGTGGTGAACACGGTGAAGAACGAAATCTCCAAAGCATGTTGGCAACCATTTCCCTTGACGACAAGCCAACAACCATATTGAATAATAAATAAATAAATAAATAAATAAATAAATAAAACCTGAAATTTACATGCGCGTGGTTAGCCACTTGGAAAAAATGGGTGAGCCGAATTCGAAATCCGAGTTCGTTAAATTAACTTTCGCACAAATCAGTCAGTTAAGTGCCATACGTGATACACGCATTGGGCGATCATATCTCATTTGAGACATGACTGGGAAGAATTTCATCCCGCAATAGGTTACCATTACTTTATGCGCTAGACTGGTTACCAGCCAAGGCTATAGAACCCAATCTGTCCTGTTATTTAATCCATAACTGGAGAGAAGAGACAGATTAATACCTTCCCTTCAGTTAGACACTTGCAAAAAATATGGTTCGTCTCTTCCATTCCTCCAAACTATGGGTTAAATTGTAGGTCAGATTGCCTTCTAGACGTGGCTGGCAACTAGTTTGGGGAAGAATAACTCATTTTATAACCCTGGCGAAATGGATATATATATATATATACCTTATCTGCTGTACGGATGTTGTGAACGCTATACCTCAACTGTAGAAGACTATTTCTAAAGAAATCCTTAATTCTGAATTGCGATTCTGTTTTAATTTTGCCGGACATGCAGAATCCATTTACTTTTATAGTTTAGATACGCATAAATAAGATATCGCCCGTCTCAATCTCCTTTGGGCCGCGTAGGACGCGCTTCGGGCCAAGTGTGCGGGCTTCTCCGTCGCGTCTGCCAAAATGAAATTTACGTGAATGGCCTCGTCAAACTTTCTTTGATTCGCAGCCATCTCGGCCACCGTCACCAGAGAAAGGGGGGGGTAGAGAAAGGGAATCAGGAGTGAGTGGATGACTTTCTATATGCTCGGATGCGTCCACGCATAAATGACACGCTAGGTCAAGCGCCTGTTTTAGATAAAGCAAATCTCAAAAGCTCTTGTTCGTGATTTCTATATCCAACAGGCACCTCCTCTTCGTAGCTTCCCGTTCGATTGAATTCGAAAACAAGCCATGAAAACTGAACATGTTTTTTTTATATTTATCAACGTAGATATTTCATATGAATAATCATTTGTTTTGGAAGATAACGAGACGAGAGAGAGAGAGAGAGAGAGAGAGAGAGAGAGAGAGAGAGAGAGGGTTGACAGAGAGAGATAGAGTAAAAAAGAAAAATCACTGGAAAGAAGGAAAACACTTTGCTTAAGATTTTAGCACGTCCTATAATTGAAAGCAAATGGATGTTTTACAATAATGTTCAAGGCACAAGAGCCACTCTGATAGACGGATAAATAGTAGGAGGTAGAGTTTATGAGGGTATTGGAGAAGATAAGGGTTAAACGTAGAATTAAAGAGTTAAGATTGTAGTAATCGGTAAAGCATTCACTTGGGAGTTGATTCCAAAAAGCAGTGGTTTGTGGGAAGAATAATCTCAAGCGGAACTTATATGTCAGCAATGGAATGCGAGGAGAGAATAAAAGTGGTTGGCTATCATGTGCGTGATACGTAGATTCTTGGTCGTGAAGGTTTAAATTAGTGGAATTAAGGAATGCACTTCATCTGAGCACTTTACATAGCGTGTTAATAGCGAGTGTTTGAAACAATTTGACAATCTATGACAATTATCTAAAAAAGGAGGTTGTTGTGTGAGTTTTTCCACCGAAAACAATTTCTGACAACCTGGTTTTTGCTAATGAAACGCTAATGTCTGCGTTCAGTACTGGATATATAGATGTAGCCATATATCTCTTTCTATCTGGTTTGAAAATACTTTTATTGAAATTAAAAGTACAATTCAACAAGTAGACAATTACTGAATTTGCCACAGATTTCTGAACTTTGACGCTAATTAAGGTGAAAATAAATTTGTGTTGAATATTCGATTATCTTATTAACTGAGTTTTGATGCTTTGTAAATTTTGATAAACGTTGGAAGATGTATCACTTCTAAACAGAGTCTGACATTTCTTCACCTGTTAAAAGATAAAAGTTCAGACGATAAATCTCATTTCTGATTATGAAAATTTGACAAAAAACTGTTATAAATACAGAAGCCATCTTGCCATTTTGAAAATATGCCTGCCGAACTTATCTTTGATAAATGGCTAACCAGAAAAAGTAATGAAATTTAATTATGATTTAATGTACAAAATATATTTACATTTATTATTTATAATTGAGCAGTACACAAACGAGCAAAACGCCATAACCAGGATCGAGAATATCCCCCAACGTAGATTAGGAGGTAGCGTAAGTTTGAAATTCCATTAAAATTAATTGGATTGATAAACAACTAAAGAACAGGAAAGATGAGTGAGGTCGAAGGTGAACTGACATCTTTCTAAAAGTAAATCTTTTAAATATTTTCAATGTTAATTAGCTTGACTAACTACAACCTGATGCAACATTTCAGCTTTAAAGAATTTTTACGAAATCGTGCAGGCACCTGAGAAGTCCTAGTGATTAAATGAATGCATCGTTAAGTGCGCCTCTCGAGTGGGAAGAACATCATATCGCCTTTGGAAAGACTTTGACGAGACTTTTAGCATACAAGACAGAAAACCTTTATGAGAGCCTCTCAACTCTCTCTCTCACCATTATTATTGATTTGTAATGAAAAAGTCTGCCTTTGGAATATGAAAAGATTATAAGGCAATCATTTAAATCGTAACCTGTTAAGATTTTATAACGACAGACAACGGAGAGCAAAAGAATAACAGACAAGAATGAGCAAAAGAGTCAAAAGGTCGATACAAGTTAACAAAAGTGCAAAACCTATTAAAACGAAATACAATGATAATCCTCTCTACCATAATAAAGGTCGTTATATATATATATATATATATATATATATATATATATATAACATAAGTGGTTTAAACTAATAGATATATATTCCACAGTTTAATATTTACTTTTAAAAAGTGTGCAATACAAAAGTACGGCATAAATATATAGTTATTATTATTGTTATTATTACGTCATTTTTCATCATATTTCGATTTCTACTTTAGTCTCACTACCAACCAAGTCTGCGGGGAGACCTAAGGCAGGTCGTGGCGTGTTGTTATGGCCCCATTTCATGTTTTTTCTATCTTCCCTATCATCCCTAGCGTTACATAGATAAAGTTTTCCTTAGTGTGTGTGCTGTACTTAATAAGACACGTTTTCCTTAGTGTGTGGGCTGTACTTAATAAGAAAATTTTTTATATATCTCTTAAGCTGGGGTTTCCAGGGATTCCTTTAATGTGTTGTTTTGTTTCATTTTTTATCATTCCAAGATTATTATTATTATTATTATTATTATTATTATAGCATACTGCAACTTAAAAGCTATGATGTGTCGGTGTTAAATACACCATCATCAGGCAGTGAAATGCGGTTAATTTACTTGGTCATATATATAAATATATATTTCGGAGAGCGAAAGAATAACAGTTAGAAAAGAATGAGCAAAAGAGTCGATACAAGTTAACAATATATATATATATATATATATATATATATATATATATATATATTGATAAGGAAATTTAAAATAACAAGATTAATCTAAAAATAAAAAGGCCATCATATTAGATGGTTATAGATGTGCGATGTGGTGCAGTGGATATTGACTCGGAATGACAAATCTGTAAGCCGAGTTAGACTTCCAGTTGATTTCCTTGCATTCAGTTACGCACAAATACCCTTGGGAAAGGTATTATCCGTCTCTTCTCTCCAGTTATGGGTTAAATAACAGGACAGATTGGGTTCTATAGCCTTCGTCGGCAACCAGTCTACCGCAGAAAGCAATGGCAACATACTACGGGATAATCTTTTGCGAGTCAGTCATGTCTTTTTCGAGACATGATCGCCCAGAGAAAAAGACATGACTGACTAGACAAAAGATTATCCCGCTGTAGGTTGCCATTGCTTTCTGCAGTTGACTGGTTGCCAGCCAAGGCTATAGAATATGTTTTATTATTTAACCCATAACTGGAGAGAAGAGACGGATTAATACCTTTCCTAAGAGTATTTGTGCGTAAGTGAATGCGAAGAATAAAACTGGAAATCGATATCGAATGCACCACAACGCACATCCTCGATTTGATAAGTAGTGAGAGTAAATAAACACAACAAAGTAACAGGTAATAAAGTTTGGTTTTAAGGTATATATAATTAATTAAAAGGAATAGCTTTATAGATTATATATAGCAAATTGTCACCATGTTGACATAATTTTAGATATATTTTAAAGTGTGAATAATCTTATGATGGCAGTAAATAGTAATTTCATTACGTTGGTTTAATAATTTCTTGGGAATTTAATTATATGGATTGTTCTTTTAAGCGCAGAAGACATATTTTATGTAACGATTTCCATGTTCTACTTTTGTTAATATCTTCCATTTTACTGTAGATCTTTTATTTGCATCTTTCACTTGTCAATAATATTTGGAGAAAAAAGTTGATTTACTATAGATTTTATTATTGAAAGCTTATGTTGATAAAATCGAGTCTTAAAAATTTCTTTGTACTCCCGATATAATGTTTGGCCAGATTTAGATTTTCTGTAGTGGACATAGTAGCTTGGTATACTATGGAATTTATAAGGTATCTATTTTGCAAAGGACATACGTCAGGGTTGTGATAATTGCAAATATTAGAGTTGTTATCATTATTTATACTAATATGGTTATGATTGTTAATTTTGTTATATTTTTTAAGATTTTATTATTGTGTTTTTTATTATTATGTCATTTTTCATCATATTTCGATTTCTGTTTTGGTCTCACTACCAACCAGGTCTGCGGGGAGACCTAAGGCAGGTAGTGGCGTGTTGTTATGGCTCCATTTCATGTTTTTCTATCTTCCCTATCATCTCCAGCATTACATAGATAAAGTTTTCCTTAGTGTGTGGGCTGTACTTAATAAGACAATTTTTTGTATATCTCTTAAGCTGGGGTTTCCAGGGATTCTTTCAATGTGTTGTTTTGTTCCATTTTTTATCATTCCAAGTGCACCTACTATCACTGGCACAACTCTTGTTTTCAATTTCCACATTTTTCCTATTTCAATTTCCAGGTCTTTATATTTTGACAGTTTTTCAAATTCCTTGATTGCTATGTTACAATCCGCTGGACAAGCCATATCAATTAATAGACAAGTTTTCTCCTTCTGGTTTTTAACAATAATGTCTGGCCTGTTTGCTTCGATTTTTCTGTCTGTGTAGATGGTGTAATCCCATAGAATGGTTACATCTTCTATTTCTGTAACCGGTGCTGGGTGATGTTCATACCAGTGTTTGCCTACAGCTTTTCCATAATGTTTGCATATTGCCCAATGTAAATATTGCCCAACTCTATCGTGGCGATTTTTATATTCATTTGGTGCAAGCACAGAACAGCCTGAGATTAGGTGGTCTATTGTTTCTTGGTGTTTATCACAAAACCTGCATTTTGGATCCATATTATTATGCATAATATTTGCCTGAAAGTTTCTCGTGAAAAGACTTTGGTCTTGTGCTGCAAGAATAAAGCCTTCAGTTTCAGACTTTAATCCAGATGCACGTAACCATCGATGAGTATTAACTTTGTCAACATTGGATTTATTGGCACGTTCTGGATATTGGCCATGCAGAGGTTTGTCTTGCCAGCGCTGTTTCATCTTTTCAAGAGCTTTATCTTTGGCTTTCATTTTCATATTTTTTGCCGCAATAGTTGGTTCTTGGCTACTGTTTTGCTTTTCTACAGAATCTACTAACTGTAATTCTTGTTTGTATTTACTGCCTTCTTTTATTATTGAATATTTTTTCTTTCTTTCTTCATGTTGCCTTACTAATTGTATCATCCAATCCTTTGTTGTTTCTATGTATGTTAGTAAGCCAATAGTTGTTGTCTTGTATGACAATTCCAGCTGAATAAGACCCCTTCCACCTTCTTTACGGGGTATGT
This sequence comes from Ascarosepion bandense, assembly GCA_037127315.1. Taxonomy (NCBI): domain Eukaryota; kingdom Metazoa; phylum Mollusca; class Cephalopoda; order Sepiida; family Sepiidae; genus Ascarosepion; species Ascarosepion bandense. The sequence goes on along the minus strand of JBBBDQ010002163.1, from coordinate 1,258,433 downwards.
ATAGACGGTCTACATCAGCCTTTGGGTGATGCATCCTATGCTTAGAAAGAAGCTTTCTTGTTTTAGCATCCATTCGCCTGATGTCGTTTAGAGTTATTATTATTATTATTATTATTATTATTATTATTATTATTATTATTATTATTATTATATCATGATTATCAGAGCAGCTACAAATAACTTTGAGTGCATTTTTATTAAAATTTTTGCTAAGGTAGTTATTAGTTGGGAAATGTTTCTGAACTAAATTAAGAGATTTATTCCCTAACTTAGTAATAACCACTTGATTAAATGGTGATGTGTACCAAATTATTTTTCTGTTTCTATTGTGTTTGTTATTATTATTATTTTGCTTATAATATCTAATGTCATTGCATTTATAGCCGATGTTTTTCCTGCATTATTGTAGTATACAAATGTTTTCAGTTGAGTAATTGTTTATTCTGTATTCAACAGGATGTGGTATGTGTTTAAAAAAAGACGGTAGGTAATTAGATTTCGGATGTATGTAGATAGAGTTAGCATTATGTTGTACGTAGGATGAGTATGTGTTTTTCACTAAATCTAGAGCAACATCTAGAAAGTTAACTTTTTAGGTTGGTTTGTACAATTAATTTAAGATTAAAGTTTTTCATTATGCTACGTATTAATTTACGAATTCTATCTATTTTAGAGTTTGTAGAATTATTGAGCATCGCCTCTGTATCACTGAATATCAACTCTATCAACATCACGATGTGCAGTTACATTTTACAAAATGAATAGACCTACAAGATACGATAATTCTGCTGAATCCAATGCTCCCATGGCAATGTCAAATAGGTACTTGGGATTAGACTGTGTTCAGTATTTATATACACAATCAGTCAGTCAGTTAAGTACCGTACGTGATACACGCATTGGGCGATCATATCTCGAAAAAGATATGACTGACTGGGCAGAAGATTATCCCGCAGTAGGTTGTCAGTGCTTTCTGCGATAGATTGGTTTCCAGCCAAGGCTATAGAACCCAGTCTGTCCTATTATTTAACCCATAACTTTAGGGAATAGACGGATTAATACCTTTCCCAATGGTATTTGTGCGTAAGTGAATGCAAGGAATTCAACTGGAATTGAATTGAAACTAGGCCCCCCGATTTGTCTTTCCGAGTCGATATCCACTGCACCACAACAATCAGTGCTCTTCCATAATAATAAAGTTGTTTGGAATTCTGGGATCAGCCTGAGTTGATTAAGTTCTTTCAGCTTTCTTTTTGCTTCCTCGTAGTGATAGGATTCATTTTTTTTCTATTTTTATTTCCTTTTTTTCCTGTATGTATCACACGTGTTTAACTTATAATTATAAGAGGAGATGGACATTTTTATAAAATACTTATCGTTATGGGAATTGGAGCAGCTTAACTGTAAAAGAAAATGAGCAGACGATTTGTTTGTTTTCAAGGAAACAGTGACTCACATCTTTACGACGTTATACGGATAAGTTTCATCTACTAAGCTGTTTGGAGAAAACTTTTCCGTCACTGCCGTTGCCTACAGCGAAATAGGAGGCAATAAATAAAGACGTTAAAAATCTCTGCAATAGCGAAAAGAACAATGATTTCTCATTTTTGAAAAGCTATTGAGACTGGTTAAAAGATAAGAAACCCTAAAGAGCGGAAGTCCCTGGTAGGCAGTGAGCATCAATATTATATCGATTTCCGGACACTTAAGGAAACATTATAAGCGAAAAGAATCAAGGATACCAGTGCGCATGCTCGGGGGTAAGTACTGAGCCACAAGTCGAACAAAACTGTGGCATCTTGATTTTTTTCAGTGACAATGAAATAATATTTTACAAGCGTTTCTCTGCACTTGAGATTCTCACCGAAGACAATGATGAATCACGCACGCAATTGTTAGCGTACTTATAGATATATATACTAGCAGTATTGACCGGCGTTGCTCGGCTGTAATGAAAGCTTTAAAACTAATCCATGATCCTGGAGCTCAGACTCTTTGGACGTTGACACGAAAGACTATAAAGCAATAGTTTTTTCCAGTTAAAGCGAAACTGTAGACAGAAAGAAAAATGAATGGATTTAAGTTAAATTTTGATTTCCTTGTATCGATATCAAATAAGTTTTTTTCGTCGTAAACTGAATTTTGAAGGCCAAATATGTCCTCTGAGTAAATGGTATCATGGCTGAGACTAAGAACTACAATTATACCTACTTAGAGCCAAAACCGAAGCAAAAACTAAAATAAAAGGGCTGAAAAAAAATACAGACATACAGGCAGATAAACAGACACACACACAAACATCTTGCCTTATATATATATATATATATATATATATATATATATATATATATATATATATATTATCGATTTTCTGTACTATTGTAAGAACTGCAACCTTGAAACTTTTGAATATCGTTTCTCATGTCTTTGTCTATGAGTGTATCAAAATTGATTAAAATCAGACCACCTTCTTCTATAACCCGATTTTTTCGATTATAGATTTTCGATATTTATCGGAGGTACCTCGACATAAACCCTAGAACACTAGCAGATGCTTATAGTACAACTGTGTAAATTTTCAAGAAAATCGGTTCAGCCGTTTCGGAGTCTATAGGTAACGGACACACACACATACGCACAGAGAGACAAAGTTCCATTTATAAATAAGTTTAGATAATACTACACTTATATTTTTTTAATATTTAATTGTATAATGTAATTTGAACTTAACCCAAAAGTTAACCTTAAAACTAAAAAGGAAACACTCAAAAGCTGATCTAATAGTGAGAACATTTTTAAGGAAGAGAGCATACAGTTTATATATATGTATCAAAAAGGAAGACTTATTGTTTTTAGCTTAGGGAAAACAAACCCCCAAAACTACGAGCAACAATAATAAAAAGGTGTATAGAGAAAAATCTAAATTGATCCGGGTCAATGCATTTGATTAGAGGCATTTATCACAGTTAAAGACCTCAAAGAAAATTTCCTAAAGAACTCCCAGAACCGACTGCTCAATCAATCTATTAAAAATATCGATAAACTCAGAAAAACCATCCTGGAAAGAGCACAAAACATTTTTAGGAATCAACATGGCCCAAGAATTGTTCACAAAAATATATAAAAAAGACTACACACGCATGCAGTTTGATATTTGTGACTTTTACCCGTCCTTCACCAAAGAAATGCTAACGGCTGCTATATTCATCTTCGTGGTTCATCTTCGACAAAAAACAAAAAACAAAATCAAAGACAAAAACAACAACAAAAAAACCAAAAACCAAAAACAAAAGCCAAAAAATAAGAAAACACACACCAGACTCAAAACATCCAATTCTATAGAGACGACCGAATAATCCTTCGTAAAGCGGGTCCGCGGGAAACAGCTCGACTAATAAAGGAACTTATACAATCTTTTAAAGATCTAGAACTAAATATTACCACCACTACTTGTAGGGAGCCTTGGCTATGTTTACAAAATAGCTTTGCGTCAAATGTAGCCCAGCCCAACACATTTGAAAGTATCAGAATGGTTGAAAAAAGTCAAAAGGGTCTCGTTTGTATAAATAAGTGTACATTTATTTAACGAGAAGAATGACATTGACTTTTGTTGTTTTGAAGTGACACATACGTTGGAAAGATAGACCTGCATGAAGTTTTTCTTTTGAATGTGCATTTAAGAGTCACATTGCATGAAATGGACCTGTGAAGAAAAAGTAAATCCGGTGTCGTTAATGTGTATGACGTCTTTCTTTCGTGAATGTCTTTTTCTTTTGTTGCTGGCAAGTTGATGAGAAAAAGAGAGAACCAATTAGTGCACTGTGTGTGTGTGTGTGTGTGTGTGTGAGAGAGAGAGAGAGAGAGGGAGGGAGGGGGAGGGGGCATGTCGCTTAGATACGTTCTGTTTGACGGCCAGCGTTTCTTAGTAAACTTCTTAATTTCTTTGTTGAAAGTACACGAGGATGGAGAAGAATGGGAGAGAATAAGAAAATACAGGTTACCCAGGTTTGACTTCCGGTCAGACGACTCGTCTCTCTCTAATGAGAAAGGTAGAAATCACGCAATGTTTGTGTAAAATGGAAATGGGTCAACTTTTGAGATATTTTCTTTGCTCCTGATTGACCAATAAACAAGAAGTTGTGTCTACCTTCTTTTTGAAGACGTCGGCAAATGGTAAGATTTAGTGAGCCAACTGTCTTTTTGAAAACAGCCTTTATATTGGTAAATACAATGTATTTGCTTTTTTTATTAGTTCATGAAAAGTTATTTAGATCCAGATATCCAGTGTCTCATTGGAGTCGTAGGAACGCCACATGTAGTGCAGCCGTAGTAGATGTGGTGTTTCTTGGGCACGCAAGCCTGAAGGAGCCCAACCCTCACCAGGATGGTTTGAATTCAGAGCTTTCCTTCTAGACCGGTTGTCACTCAAGGCTATACAATACAGTCCGTTCTGCTTTTTACCCATAGTTGGCGGAGGAGAAGAAATGGATTCGTACTTTTCCCAGAGGTACTAGCACGTCAGCGTATGTAATAGACTTGACTGGAATTCGAACTCGGCTCTCTGATTCGTCACTCAGGGGTGTTATTCATTACTTCACCGTGCCTAGGTATAGGTGTGTGTAAGTTCGGATTTTCTGTGCAATCAAATCTTACAAAATCTCACACACTAACACCAAAGTGATCAGCTTTCTCAATGTAACCTTTGACATGAATAATGGCCAGAATAAACTACATCCCAAAGATTCATACCACCACAGATACATCAACAAAGAATCTAACTACTATCATAGAATTCTAGACAACTTACATACAATACTGAGCAAAAGTATTAGGACAAGAACTATTTTATCTTTTATGAGGCATATTGAGAGAAAATAAACAATTTAATTAAAGTAATTTTATTTGATTTACTCAACAAATGTTTTAACAAGAAAAAATAATTATTGCAAAATAAATTTAATATTTAGTATAATAGCCTTTTGCTTTGATCACAGCCTTCATTCTGTCAGGCATTGACATCACAAGCGTCTTCAATGTATCTAATGGTATCTCCTGCCAAGCAGCTTGTATTTGTTCCCAAAGTGTGTCTTGCAAAGTAGCATTAGATTTATCAATTTTTTTTTAATTTGAAAAATACATCATTTCGATGCAGTTAGGACACATCATCAGTGATGTTACCCTGGGTCATTGACGGTTTCGGTCCTTTAAAAACACCATACCTTCTCCCCAGGTTGACCCAGCCAAGGTTGATCAGGCCCCGGCCTGTGTCCTAATCTTTGCTTGCTACGTTGTTAGAATGCAAGATGTTTTGGTTGCACAGAGGAAGTGGAAAAATTTCTTGAATAAGGTCGTCCACGAATACATGCATATCCAGTGATGATAATATGTACATGGTTCCAGTAAATATCCGGAAATATATAAATTAAAATAAATTGATATTCGTGATATTAATGTGAAGATGAATGGTTAAAATAGCTAAATGACTAGATAGTAAAAAAACTCATTAAATATACCAAAATAAATACATAAATTACGATGTGGAAGATACCATGTATCTAATGGTATCTCCTGCCAAGCAGCTTGTATTTGTTCCCAAAGTGTGTCTTGCAAAGTAGCATTAGATTTATCAATTTTTTACCCAAAATATCCCATAGATGTTCAATCGAGTAGTTTCAAAATAACTTGTCTAATAGAAAATAGGAAAAATTAAATATAACTTCTTTTTAATACATTTATTTTATACCTAGTTTTAAATAATCAATATTTATTAGCAATTTAATTGACTTTTCACCCTGCATTTGAATTTCAGTGAGGTCTTTAGGATAATCACCCCTGTCCTAATACTTTTGAACACTACCGGTAGTGTGCAAAAGTGGGTGATTTTAAACTTTATTTTGATGCCCCATAAAAGATAAAATAGTTCTTGTCCTAATACTTTTGCACAGTACTATATATCAATCCAATTTAGAGTATCTACCAACTCAAGTAAGAAGGGAATATTTGACAATAACAAAATCAAATATAGAAAGACCTTCGAAAAAAGTAGCCAGAATATAAGTTTTAAAATACTCAGATAAAAACAAAGAAGATAGAAAAATAAGCCGAAACACCGTAAACGTAACATTGTATGTTTCAACATACCTTTCAGTCGTAATGTTCAAACAAACATCAGAAGAATTTTCCAAAATTTAATTCGTAAGGATTTCAACAACTCCCTTTCACTAAATAAGATTTTTGAACAAAAATCAATATTAAGGTTAGATGTTGTTGCGTTAAGATAAGCGTATATAGTGCGTGGTGGTGCAATGGATATCGGCTTGGAACAAGAAATCGGAGAGCCGAGTTCAAATTCCAGTTGAATTCGTTGCATTCACTTAGCTTCAAATACTCTTGGGAAAGGTATTAATCCGTCTATTCCGCATCAAGTTATGAGTTAAATATCAGGACAGATTCGGTTCTGTAGCTTTGATTGGATACCAGCTTACTACATAAAGCAATGGCAACCTACTGCGGGATAATTTTCTGCCCAGTCAGTCATGTCTCTTTCGAGACATGATCGTCAAAGGCATGTATCACGTATGACACTTAACTGACTGACTGATTGTGTAGATAAACACTAATCCCAATTTGACATTGCCATGGGAGCATTGGATTCTGCAAAATTATCTTATCTTGTAGGCTATTTATTTTATAAAATGTAACTGCATATCGTGATGTTGATATAGCTGATATTCACTTATACAGAGGCGATGATCTCATGAGCATCCATAATCCGTCTATTCCCTCTAGTTATGGGTTAAATAATAGGACACATTGGGTTTTATAGCCTTGGCTGGCAACCAGTCTATCGCAGAAAGCAATGGCAACCTACTGCGGGATACTCTTCTGCCCAGTCAGTCATGTGTCGAAAGAGACATGATCGTCCAAAGCGTGTATCATGCAAGGCACTTAACTGACTGACTGACTAATAGTTGCACTGCCATCTCAAAATATTTCTGGCAAATAAAACACAAAACAGCCTAGTTATAACCTGGAAAACTATCGCAAAACTAAATCTTTAAATGGAAAAGGAAATAGATGTGATTTATGTCTCTTTGAAAATTTAGTTATCTTAAAAAACTTAAATAACTCTAATCTACTAAACAGAAGGATGTGCGTTGTGGTGCAGTGGATATCGACTCGGAACGACAAATCGGGGAGCCGAGTTCGAATTCCAGCTGAATTGCTTGCATTCACTTACGCACAAATACCCTTGGGAAAGGTATTAATCCGTCACTACCCTCCAGTTATAGGTTAAATAACAGGACAGATTGGGGCTTATAGCCTTGGCTGGCAACTGGTTTACCGCAGAAAGCAATGGCAATCTACTACGGGATAGTCTTTTGCCCATTCAGTCATGTCTCGAAAGAGACATGAGCGCCCAAAGCGTGTATCACTTAACTGACTGAATTTACTAAACAGAATTGAATTAATGACTACATGCAAACATAGAAATAAATATCTGCTCGAATACGTTGACTCAGATTAGCATAGATCTTTCTTTATAGACCTTTTTACTATTATAAGTAGTTTTTTCCTAAGTTAAAAACAAGTAATCGCCCTTGATACATATGCATAAACCGTATTGCCTTTGTCCTAAAAATATTCTTCATATTAGATGAGTTTTTGAGCATTTGCTTTTTAATTTTCAAGTTTAAGTTTGAGGTTAAGTTTAAAATAAATTATAAAATTAAAAAATATCATTTCAGTCTTATAATATGTAACTTCGCCATAATCGCAAGAATTAGATTCAAATCTCGGAACAGTCAGTTCATAATAAGCACCTGATGATTGCATTGTACATGAAACTCCGAGTCGTGATATAGACGAACGATAATATGTATATTTATTAATGTATATTTAATAGCTCTGTTATATCACATTAATTACTGTTTTATTAACACAAGAAATATATATATATATATTTATCGCCCGGTTCACACTCCACCCACGTCTATTGAACAGGTTAAGAAGCTCATCCCTTGTTCCCTGTTTAGGATGTGGTTTCCGGATTTCTCTTTTCCAATCTTCTCACTTTGGTTTCTTTTTCTTTTCAATTGGAGTAGATAGATGTATCTATCGCCCGGTTCACACTCCACCCACGTCTATTGAACAGGTTAAGAGGCTCATCCTTGTTCCCTGTTTAGGATGTGGTTTCCGGATTTCTCTTTTCCAATCTTTTCACTATTACGTAGCCCCCTGCACATCAGTGGCCTTACCGCCTTGCTCGGGGTGATACGATTAAAAAAAAAATAAAAAATAAAAAATATATATATATATACCCCGGGTTTCGGCATCCATCGTCTGGCATAACATGATATTCTTTAGGATGTGCACTGGGATGCGTTGTGGTGCAGTTGATATCGGCTCTGAACGAGAAATCCGTGAGGCGAGTTCGAATTCCAGTTGAATACATGGCATTCACATACGCACAAATGCTCTTAGGAAACGTCTGAATCTGCCGCTTCTCCCTCCAGTTATGGGTTAAATAGTGTGCACCCGGATATATATATATATATATGTGTGTGTGTGTGTGTGTGTGTGTCAGATTAAATAAATTGCAAAAATGTCTGCTTATTTTTAATAAAATCCGTTCATACTCACGGATAATCTGTTGCCTATTACAATCAAAAGATGTCAGAAATGTGCTGTAACGTTGACAGATATTATTTTCATTCATTTCTTAAGGTACCCATGTACTTTCAACCTCTTTTCGAGGTCATTTTCAGGGGTGTGAGTTATGGTAACAGATGTCACCGGAAAACTGTGTTGCTAAAAATTATTGTACATTTTTCTTCCTTCAAATACAACAGTTGACAAATTGCTAACGTTCATTGGAACGTGAAAATTATCCATTTGAAATTTTTTTTATATGTTGTAATGTCATGGACGCGCTAAAGCATGAAAAAACTGTTCTTTTTATTAAACAATATGTTTGCTTATTAAAAATAAAGACTTTTTTATTTGAAAAATTTAAAGCTCTAATTATTTTTAGCAAAAACTTCACTCCGTTGTGAACATTGCGTCCGACGATTCTATTTTTTTCATCTATTTATTTTTCTTTATATATAAAGACCTTTTCCGTAACTCATCCAGGCGTCTTCAAACTTTTTTTTTTGGTGCCGTGTTTATTTTTTTTTTTAAACACAAGTGTACACGTGTGTCCGGTTTGGTTTGAGGTGCAAGAGAAACAGTTACCGGGTTTCAACGTGTCTTTCCTGAGATCAAAGAACGCAGCGTGGGCAGGAAAGTTCACCTTTGTAATAGATGTCTTGATGAACAGCTACTGAGACGAGGCCATCATCACGATTAGCGACCCAAGAGCGTCGTCATAACTAGTGCCGTTTCGACAGCATCAGCCCTGACCCAGATTCCTGTCATCATCATCACAACAGGTCCCTGATCTGGGGCAGCGAGCCAGCCGGGAGCAGGTATCACATTAGTGCTGATTCTAAATACAATAGAAGAGGGTATACACTCAATGACTGACGGGGATGGTTTGAATTAGGATTTGTATTTATATAGAATTAAATTTCATATAAGTTTGGAAAGAGTTATTGTTAATGTCAAAAGTGACATCTAAAAAGTCTATATATTTAATGTTTTGCGGTTATTTTTACTTTAAGGCTTTTTAACTATGTGTCATTTTCCTAATGCGATCTACCCTAATTTTAATAGCATCCTTAACAACCAGTAAGTCATCATCTCTATATAAGCCAATACTATTCATATTAACACAACCATAGGCAGTTAAAACATAAAGAATAAAAAATCCCACTAAATCCGAGGCTTATGCAGAAGCTAAAGAACCCATTGAAATATCAAAATATTTATCGTGGTCTTTTTATTCCATTGTTCTTCGTTGTATATCAGAACAGAACTTCTGCATTTTAAAATAATATCCAGTTCACTGTTCGAAATGTTGGAATATTCCTGTGCGAACTCCGAAGCCAAAGCGGAAAATTCTTTGGAAATAAATGGATAATAGCCAATCTTGTCAAATTGTATAAAGGTGCAATTATTTTTATTCTGAATACCTTTGAACCAGTTAATAACATCCACGGTATTAATCCATTGCAGGAGTCCGAGGATGCTTTTAAAAGACGGAGTCTTCTTCTATGTGACCTGTCCCGTCAGGACGTAGGCGATCATGGCTCTCCATGTCTCCCTATACCTGGTGGCTCTGAGCGCGCCTTCTCCTTTTACAACATGCAACCCTCGTTCTATCATCTACCTGATTAGATCCTTCAAATATGTTATCCGCTGCTTTCCCCTGTCTCTTTTCCCTCTATCTGGCCTGTTAGTATCAGGTTCTCTAAGCCCTCTTTCCTCATTGCCAGGAATTTCAGCTGTCTCTTTTTGATGCTCAGTATTAATTTCCTTTTAGTTTCCGTCCTTTCCAAAACTTCATCATTGCTCACATGTTCGATCCGTGATATTCGCAGCATCCTTCTCTAGAACTACATTTCAGTTGCTTCAATTTTTTCCTTGATCTTTGATGATATTGTCCAGCATTCACTGCCATATTGAAGAACTGACATCACATAGCAATCCAGTACTCTCTTCTTTGTTTCTAGCGAAATTGTCCTGTTTCTTAATACTTTACTCAACCTCTGGAATGCTTCCTTCGCTATTCCAATTCGCCTTCGGATCTCTGTGTCGCACTTTCCGTCTTCTGTTATAACACTTCCAAGGTATTTAAATTTTTGTACCTGCTTGATTCTAGTATCTCCAATCTGTATTTGGCATATTGGGCTGCCCTTTGTACTGATGACCATGCATTAGGTTTTCTTGCAGTTTATTTGTAGTCTTTTCTTATCACTCTCTTCAGCTACCTTCTGTAGGAGGTCTTGTAGCTTCCTTTCTGTGTCTGCTATCAGCACTGTATCATCTGCGTACCTTAGGTTGCTTAAATTGTGGGCTCCGATGACAAATCCAGGCATAACTTCTAGGGTCCTCAAATTATATTCAGATCCGGTGAAAAGACACATCCTTGTCTTACGCCCCTTTCTATCTTTGTATATCTGCTGAATTCGTTACCTGTCCCTATACAAGCGGTTTGCTGCCAATAAAGATTCTTGATTACTCTTTCCCAAAAGTCTTTCTCAAAGAATCTAACTACTATCATAGAATTCTAAACAACTTACATACAATACTGAGCAAAAGTATTAGGACAAGAACTATTTCTTTTATGAGACATATTGAGAGAAAATAAACAATTTAATTAAAGTAATTTTATTTGATTTACTCAACAAATGTCTTTCCAAAATATGTCAAGGCTGCCGTGCATCTCCATCAATTCTTTGTGGTGTATTTTGTCAAACGCCTTCGCATAGTCAATAAAGCACAGGTATAAGTCCTTCTTCATTTGTATTGCCCTTTCAAAGAGTATCCTAATCATAAATATGACATTCCTTGTTCTAGAAACCGCTCTTGTCCTATCTCTGGCCTGATTCTGCTTCTCGTTCTATTCATCAGGATTCGGACGATCACTTTTGTTATATTGCTCATTAAGCTATTATAAATTTCATTTATTATTTCTGTCATTTTCTTTATACCAAATTCTTTCAGGTCTATCAGAAGCTCTATTACAATGCCGTCTGATCCAGCTGCTTTGTTTCTATTCAGTTTGGCTATTGCAGATTTCACTTCAGACTTCAATATTTCCGGTCCGTCCTCATCTTTGTGTATTATCAGTTGCTCTCTCTCTTGTCGGGGAAAAGATCTTTTATATATTCTTCCCATCGTTGTAGTATTTCCTCTTTATTCAAAATGATTGTTCCATCCTTGGATTTGATACATCCTGTTGAAGAGCAGGTTTTTTGTCCTGTCAGTTCTTTTATTTCCTTATGCATGTCTGCTTTATTAGTCCTGCTCAATCTCTCTACTTCTGCACATTTGTCATTGAGCCATTTCTCTTTAGCCTGTCTGCATTTTCCTTTTATTTCCTTGTGTAGTTCCCTGTACTCCATTCCATGTCTTGATATCATTTTCTGCCTCCTTTTCATCATGTCCAGAATCTCTTGAGTCATCCACTCATTTTTCTTTCTGCGCCTAATTTCCTTTGGGGCAATGTTGTTTGCTGATGTCACTATTGCTTTCTTTAGCGAGTACCATAAAATCGTTTCACTGATCCTTCTGATTTCCGTTCTAGTAGGATTAATTAGACGTATAGATGCCTTGGCTCTAAAGTCCGGTTTATGATCCTTTAACAGAACATAAGTTTTCTTTGTTTGTAGTTTACTGAACCGGTCACTTATACATAATTTTTATTAATGGATTTACCCACATAGTTAATATCATCTATCAGATTGAAATCGGTAGTGTCAATTTTTTTTATAGCTTTTGGTTAAAGTAGTTTTAATTAAGGTGTCATAATTCTTGGGAGATAAAAAAATTAGCAGTTTTATTCGATTTAACATAAATGTTACCAGATCTATTAATGTCCTTAACGATATTATCCAGATTTTTTAAAAAATTCTTTTTCTCATGGAAAGTTAATCGTTTAATAATTCCCAGTAGGTCGTTTTCGAATCGAGAAAGCGCTTCAATAATTGGTGCTGACTTTAAACTTTTCCTGATTAGGTACGCGGTCTTAATCAAGAAGAAAGAAACGTGATTTCCATCTCATTCTTCAAATAAGATCTTCAGATTGCAGAACCAGACTGGCAAAATATTTGTAGTGGGAATGCCTTTTCAAAGATTTTTCAAAATTAATTTTATCCATATTATAAAAATAGAGTAGACAGTGCTCAACTATGAAAGGAGCTAATATCCAAGTATAGCGTAGGTGTGGATGGAATAAAATTCCGTGTCTAAAAAAAAACAAAAACTAAACTATTCTTTAAAAAAAAAGTGCTCAATACGAAATAGAGCGAATAATATTTATTTAGAATTCATAACATAAATATGTTATAATATCACTACAAAAACAAGCATTTTGTTTGTGTCTTATCAAGTGATTATGTTGAATTCAATTTGAAGAGTTTTAAAAGGTTCAAAACCAGCCAAATCTCCTTCATCAGGGAGGCATTGTTAAGTAGTTAGTGGTGACCAATCAAAATACAAGTAATTTCTAATTTGAAGAACAACAGAACAGACTCTAAAACAATTTAGTGGTGCATTAATGTTTGATTAAAAATGATCATTATAATTGATCAACAATTGGCTTCACTTTACAATGAAAAGGAAAATAATATATATATATATATATATATATATATATATATATATATATATATATATATACATTAAGAATTAAGGAACTCTTTAATTTTAAATTCTAAATTTAACAAAGCATTTGAGTTAGATTATTGTAAAGTAATATAAATATGAAACGAGGAAAAGAGATAGACGCACTCATCTACAAATATATAGGTATCCACATATAGAAAAATAGATAAATACAAACTATATATGTGGCCGACATAGTAGGTAATATATGATTTAATTAAAACATAGTAATTATCAGAAAATGAGAGAATCAATATAATAATTCAAGGGGGTTGACAGTAAAGAAGTAACTTCCTTCTGTCTTTATCGCCTTATACCGTTATGGTGTTCTGACTCGTCAGCACTGACGAGTGACATCACCATAACTATGCCCACACAAAACTTCCAAGTCGGCATGAATCTGCTCTGTTAACGAGATAAACTCTTTGTACCTAAATATATATTTATATGTATATGTGTTTATCTATGTGTGTGAATGAATGTATGTGCGTTGGCGTAAGCTCATGTGGACAGTTTTGGGCCCGACATATATTTGCCTACTTCGTTAAAGTTGGACTGGCCAATGACTTTTCAATCTTTTGGCCAGGCGATGCACTTAAGTGGATGGCAAAAGGACAAATTTCCAGACGTGATCTATGGAAAAACGAACGGCAATAACTGTTTTCTAACAGACACTGACAGCAGCAGATATGGAAAAGCAAATGTCGAACGTTAACTGGAATCGCAGACGGAAAAGCGACTTAATATGATTCTTCATCAAAATACCATAGCCTCGAGATGCATCGGGCGCTGATGCCCAGTTTATCTTTGACGGCTCGCCGATAATTTTCCTGACGTAAATGCATCAGTCAAGTCTAATTCCACAGATGGGAATCGAATCCGGATGAAGAAGAAATCGATATCTGACTCCGAGAAACGCTTGGTTCTGTAAGACGGGAATGAAAGAACAGAGGAATCGAGAAAAAGGAAAAAAAAAAGGAATAGTGAAGGTGGAGGCGGTTATTCAACCCAGGAGAGCAGGCGAAAAAGGAGACTTAGGCTTTTGTGTGGTGTAGAGAGCCGTTAAGAGCTTAAATGAACGCTAACTGAAAAACGAAAGAAAAGTTTTATGACCAAATATTTGAAAGCCCGAAATCTGAAACAGACGAAATGAAGGAATCGAAAAATAAGATGAAAAATTTGAAAGAAAGATATAATTAAAAAAATTTAAATTTAAATTTCATAGTGTCCCCCTTGTCCTTCGCAGTGTACTCACATCTACGTAAACATGAATTTGGTCCAATGAAATCTAAAAGAAAGAAACGCGTTGCACGAAAATTTTCCCACTTTGTCATATTTATTTCCCTAAAGACATTCTTTATATATATATATATATATATATATATGTGTGTGTGTGTGTGTGTGTGTGTGTGTGTGTGTGTGTGTTTAGGCAACATTTTTTCATTAAAGCACGTTTCATTAAATAATATAGACAAGTTTTGACTATTTTATGAAATTTTTTTTCATATTCTCTGATAAGCTTAATAGCATTATCATTAAAGGAAGAAAGACAATTACAATATTGATACAATCTAAGCTTTCAGCTTACATAAGCCATTTTCATTTTTTTCCCATACTTAATATTTCCTGTTTTCCCTCTCGCTTGGTCATGTATGACGTCACGAACTGTGATGCGATATTCGCTTCCAGCGTCTTAAATGCATGAGTTTGTTGTTGCTTGGAAATCTTCCATGTAAACAAAAACAGTTTGTCATTCTCGTATGTCCGTGTTTTTAATATATAATGTAATTTGACATCTTTGAAAATGGCTTATGTAAGCTGAAAGCTTAGATTAGCTGATTAAAAAAATATGTATCAATATCATGATTTTCTTTCTTCATTTAATGATAATGCTACTAAGCTTAATATGAAAAAAGAATACATAAAATAAATAGTTAAAACTTGTCTATATTATTTAATTAAACGTGCTTAATATATATATATATATATATATATATATAGGAAATGGAGACTTTGAAAAACAGTAGCTACTATGGTATGTACGCATCGCTCATTCAATAATGAATTAGAGCACTCTGGCTATTGGGCGTGTATAATGAAAATATAGGCGCTAAAAAGTTTGCCTTCTTCTACCGAGCGCCCATAGACCAGAGGTAGAATCGCCGACTGACGACAATTCGGTCGGGTTTCAATCCTAGGTTAAAAAGCAATCGGGGTCTAACCGTACTGATGAGCTGTGATACAGCGAAACTGATCTGTCTGCGGATGGCTATATATATATACATATATATACGTTTTTTTAAGATTTCTACTTGTTTCTCCGGTGTACATGGAAGAACAATCCCGGCAATTTATTTTGTAGATACCTGCGTGTTCATCATTTTGATTTCGGTTATTTTTAGATCTGATAATGTCCATAATAGTTTTCGAGATAGTTGTTACTATGAAGAATTGGCTACATTGCTTCATGAAGACTCATGTCAGGCGCAAACTGAACGCGCAGAATCATTATGAGTTGATCTTACAACAGTTTGGAAAGGTTTGAAAGCATTAGGAATGATTAATAGACAAAGACATTGGGTATTGTACGAGTTGAAGCCGAGTGACGTTGAAAGGCGACTTGTCACGTATAAACAGCTGCTTCAACGGCAGAGAAAGAAAGGGTTTTCTTGCATCGTATCGTGACAGGCGATGAAAAGTAGATACACTACGATAGTTCCAAGAAAATAGTAGGTTGAGTTTGGACATGCATCAATACCGGTGGTTAGGCAGAATATCATGGTTCAAAGCTTTTGCACTGCATTTAGTGCGGTCATATGGGTGTAGTCTATTATGAGCGTCTCAAACCGACCGGAACCATCACTTGAAATCGCTATCGACTACAATTGATGTGTTTGAAGCGAGCACTGAAGAAAAGAAAATGGCCGCTATACGAGCAGAGACAAGACAAAGTGATTTTGTCACATCACAACGCTAGGCCACAAGTTGCTAAACGGTTAAAAACTTACAAAGAAACGCGTAAATGGAGATATTCGTCCCCAACCGTCGTATTTACCAGACATTCCCTCGTCCGATTATGACTTGTTCTGATAGATGGCACATGGTCTGGTTGAGCAGCACTTATGAAGATGCCAAAAAGTCGGTTGATTCGTGGTTAACCTAAAATATCTGTCGTTCTTTTGACGTAGAATTCAAATACTGTCAGAAACATAGAAAAAAATCCCCCACTTTATGCCTAGTAGAAGTCTTAATCATGTTTTGAACTATCATATTCAGTCAGTCAGTTAAGTACCATACGTGATACACGCTTTGAGCGATCATGTCTCGAAAGAGACATGACTTAATGGGCAGAAGATTATTCCGCAGTAGATCTAGACGGATTAATACCTTTCTTCAATAACTATACAATAAAACTAAGCTATAGCTGCTCCAATAATCTAGAAAAAATAATTAAAGTACATAACAGTAAAATATTAAAAGCACACAACAAAAATAACACCAACACTAATAACAATCTGCCCCATAATAACAACCTTTGTAACTGTAGAAATCCAAACCAATGCTCCATTCCTAATAAATGTTTAACAAAATCCCTGATATATATGTGTTCAATTTCATCCATGGAGAATCCCAAAGATGAAAAAATGTATATCAGAAACACCATGAATGTATTCAAAAAGCACTTTTACAATCACCTCTCATCCTTCAATAACAAAGAAAATCAAAACATAACGTCTCTTTCCAAATACTTTTGGAAGTTAAAAAACGAAAATAAAAAACCTAAAGTTAAATGGAAAATCCTTAACAGCTGCAAGAACAGCTAAATCTATTAAGGAACCATATTTCCTTTGTCTTCAAGAAAAAATTGAAATCATTAAGTAACAAGCTTTTAAACCAGAGGTATGAAACCACAGTAAATTGCAAGCACATTAAAGAACTAACTTTACAATCATACTAAAAAATACTACAAAAGCCAGAGCTAGGACCCCTAGTAATGATAAACCTTCACTGTACTAACAACACTCCTACATACACCACAAACCGTGACCTAAGTTTTTAAAAGAATTAACATTTTTTTTTTAAAGAATTAAAAATTCTATAGAAAAAATCGATTTACTAAATTCTAAAGTAAGGTTTAAGATACATAATTAGATTAATTATAAAAACGATCCTTAATACACACACTAAACTTCACCTATTACCTTAAATACAAACACACCTATTACCTATTCACCTATCACCTTAAATACAAACATTTAATCTTTCTTCCTACATAAAATTCGCCTTATTACGCACCTATTACCTACTTACCTATTACCTTAAATTGTTAACATCAAATTTTACCTGTTACATTAAATCTTACCGCAAACGGTGATCTAATTAAAATTTATAATTTAATAGAAAAAATCGGTTTCTTAACTGTGGTCAAATTAAAATTTAAAATTCAATAGGAAAAAATCGATTTTCTAAATCCAAAATTAAGATTAAATATACAAAATTACATTAATTATTAAAACTCTGCTTAAATACAAAAATATTCTGTACAAAATAAGCATCCCACCCCTTACCTGCTCCTCTAAGAAATTCAAAGGATATAGTCTAGTCACAAGATAATAAAAACTTACATTCTAACTGCTAATGTTAAATCTGTCAACAAAACCCACAGACACTCATTAATCAACCATCTTCACTACCCACACCACTTTCTTCAAAATTCTAACGGTCAATCCACAAGACTTATTCCCTTATCACTAACCCCCACCAACATCCCGCACACAACTGGCCAAATATAAGTGTTCTGGAGAGATATTGTTGTAGAGGAATATCCTGGTCCTACCCAGCAATGGGTATGGCCCGGGTCATAAAAGACCGCGACGAGAATCAAACTGTAGTATAGTGTTAGAAGAGGAAAGCGAGTGAGCGACTGACTATACTAGACTCTACGTCATTACATGGGAGCTTTCTTCTCACGACGGACGCTACGTCCTATACAAAGACAGTGCATTCATAAGTGTTATTCGTGTACATGTATTTGGTTTATTGTACTAACGTATAATAAATGCCTATTTATATATATTCAGTGTTATGAGTATTTCTTACACTATTCTTTTCTCTGTTTATCCCCCCCTCCGGGACACAACAATAAGAAAAGAGGTTTTCTATTTCTGTCCACGCCGCCTGATGAGACATTGTAGTTTCAATGTCGAAACAAATGTTTAATTGTAGTGGATATAAAAAAAAATTCTGTACATGTTCTAAAATATAATTTATAGTATATATATATATATATATATATATATATATATATATATATAATACATTATGTGATATATATGTATATATATTTATACATAATACAATTAATAAAACATATATAAATATTACATTTCGTCTTTATCTTGCGACTTGAAATTTAATGTGCACAATTCGTGGGCGGTAGAACACGTGTCATGCAGTTGAAAAGGTGAGGAAACTCAATTTTTAATTAGGGGTCGTTACGTGACTGATTATATATCATGGAACAGGAGGAGAAGTCAAAGAATATAACATACAAAGAAAGAGAACAGCAAAAGGAACGATTCTAGGTTCAATTTAAAGTTATTTGATAATATGGTTGCTTTGCAATGAATATGTTTTTGTCTTTCGGTTCTTAAAATATTATCAATAAATTTTATAGTCCTTGGCTCGAGAGACAACTTGAGTCGGGTCATGAATCAACATGATTTTTTATTTATTTTAAAGTTTGATTTGATTCGAACTGAGTCGAGTCTTGCCTGCGAGTGAAAATAGAAAATTTTGATTTTCCAGCAAAGGGACTTAATTTTCGATATGAACATTTTCATTAGACGTTAGTATTTATCTCACATTTAAACTTATTGTAATATGTTAGATAAGACTTTCGAATACAATGAAAGGTTTGCTATTTTCCACAAATCTTCTGATTTACCCAACCTAATGTCCACCACCATCGGATGTGAACGCTATGACTGTAAAAACACAATTAAAAATTCGTCCTATACGCAGGTCTGTGCACATTGTTTCCGCTCACACAACACAATAATAATAACCATAATAATAATATATACAAGTTATATCCAAATTATTTATGACTAGCAGTATAGCCCGGCGTTGCTCGGCTGTAATGAAAGGTTTAAAACTAATCCATAGTTCTGGAGCTCAGACTCTTTGGACGTTGACACGAAAGACTAAAAAGCAATAGTTGTTTTCAGTTAAAGCGAAACCGTAGACTGAAAGAAAAATGAATGGATGTAAGTCAAATTTTGATTTCCTGGTATCGATATCAAATAAGTTTTTTTCGTCGTAAACTGAATTTTGAAGGCTAAATAAGTCCTCTGAGTAAATGGTATGATGGCTGAGACTAAGAACTACAGTTATACCTACTTAGAGCCAAACCTGAAGCAAAAACTAAAATAAAAGGGATGAACACAGACATACAGACAGATAAACAGACACACACACAAACATCTTGCCTTATATATATATTATCGATTTTCTGCACTATTGTAAGAACTGCAACCTTGAAACTTCTAAATATCGTTTCTTATGTCTTTGTCTATGAGTGTAAACAATGTATCAAATTTGATTAAAATCGGACCACTCCTTCTAGAACCCGATTTTTTTAATTATCGATTTTCGATATTTATCGGGGTTACCTCAACACAAAACCTAGCTAAGAACACTCGCAGACGCTTATAGTACAACTGTGTAAATTTTCAAGAAAATCGGTTCAGCCGTTTTGAAGTGTGTACGTAACGGACACACACACACAAACACACAGAGAGAGAGAGAGAGAGAGAGAGAGAGAGAGAGAGAGAGAGAGAGAAAGTTCCATTTATAAATAAGTTTAGATAACCAATTGATATTATAAGAATTGTAATATGAGAGACGAGGCTTTCGAATGCAATAAAAGGCTTGCCATTAAAAATAGAATTATTCAGATGTAAATAAAAGAATTATACCTTTTAAACAATAATTAATTTGTTTAAACATATAAAATTATGGTCGATGTATTTGTATAATTTGACCCTGTATTCTTGCAATTTGTCTCTTTATTGTGAGAAACTGTAAAAGTTTTATTTTTAATTTAAATTTAAATTTTATTCGCAGGAAGAATTTCGATGGCTATGAATGTAAAACGAAAGTAGATGGTGAATGATGAATTTTCTAAGTTACTTCGACATTAAATTACTTTATCGAGCACAATGGAAACCTAGTTTATCTCATATCATCATTGCTGTGAAAAAGCTAATAAATATTAGGTGGCATTACGAAACGCACTACTGGGAAAATAGGAAATCTACTGAAGGAACGATGAAGTTGAGCAGTTGGAGTCTAGTTTTGAAAAACAAACGTCATTTTTTTGAAAATAGGATAGGCGAAAATGTGTCAGCTTTAAAATCTCGAAAGCATCGCTGAAAGGATAAAAACCTTTTACAGTTGGTGAATCTTGACTGGCAGTATTTGTCCAGCAAAATGTCTTCATTTAAAACTATCAGTCTGTCTCCGAAGACCGTCACGCAGCAAGTTAAAGAAATGTTAGCAGATGTTAGATTAATTAATAAATGAATTGCAGTGAATTAGAATATTTTCCAGTTGCAGTCAATGAGGGAACAGACTGAAGTAACACTGCATAATTTGTTGTCTTTGTGTGAGGAGTGACTTCAACTTTTCAGATTTTTGAAGGATTTATTCAGTTAATTCTTATAAAAGAAAATGTAACCGGAGTAGACATCTTTGAAAGTTTGTTTAACATGATATCAGAAATGAAGTTTGATTTTTCGAAGCTGATTGGCATCACAGCTGATGATGCTCCAGCAATGGTAGAACAAAAGAAGACTTTGTTGTACTTGTGCCGGAACACATGCAAAGCCTTGGAACACATGGAAAGCCCTGGAACACATGCAAAGCCTTGGAACACGTGGAAAGCCCTGGAACACATGCAAAGCCTTGGAACACATGGATAGCCCTGGAACACATGCAAAGCCTTGGAACACGTGGAAAGCCCTGGAACACATGCAAAGCCTTGGAACACATGGAAAGCCCTGGAACACACGGAAAGCCTTGGAACCACACATAAACTTGTTAAAATTTATTGTGTTATCCATCAAGAGACATTGTGCACCAAGTCTGAAAATTAAAACTATTATGGATCTTGTTCTGAAGGTTGTGAATCTGACCACTGATCATCACCAATTTAAACAGTTTTTGCTTGATGCTGAGACAGAATCTGGTGACCTTGCATATTTCTGCGGTATACGCTAGCTTAGCCGAAGATCAATGCTAAAAAGTGTGATTGCTTTACACACACACACACACACACACACACACACACACACACACACACACACACACACACACACACACACACATAGCGATATTTCTCGAAAGGTAACGTGATGATAGTTCACATTTTTGAGACCCAGATTGGCTTGCAATTTTGAAAATTATTGTGGATTTTGTGATTCATTTACATGATTTAAATTTACAGCTTCAAGGTCAAACTCAGCGCGATATTGTTCTCTATGGAAAAAGCTAATGTTCAACTTCAACTTGGAAGTAAAAATTGCGCATATGCCAACATTTCAAGGAAAGAAACGATAGGATTGAACAGGCATTTGGGAATATCATCCGGGATTTGAGAAATGAATTTGCATCACGTTTTCTTGACTTTCGTTTGCATTCAAATTTAATTTAATTGTTGGCGCTAAAATTTTGTGTGGAAGTGAAGAAAGTATAAGAATTTTTTTTCAATGGAATTGATTTATATACAGTGTGATGAATTATTCAGATCTAAATTCTATTCTAAAGATGTTTCGTTGGTTGATTTCTATGCAAAATATATTTTATAAGTGGAAGTATACCAACTTAATGAATCATGCAAAAATAATGGCGTCTTTGTTTGAAAGCACTTATTAGAGTGGGCAATAATTTTCAAAATTAAAGGAAACTAAGGACAAGATTATCTGATAATCCTCTTGATAATCCACTCGATAATCATATTGACAATATCTTGCTCTTGACATCAACAAATTTGAAGCCAAATATTGAGAAACAAAAAACCAAAAACTAAGATAAAAAACGTCAAGTTTCACATTTTAATGTTTTGTCTGTGATATATTATTCAAACTTTACAAACAAATGATTCCAACGATGACTTGAATTTAATAAATAATGTTTTTTGATTATTACATTCATTTGTAGGCTTATGTTCTATCACGTTGAATACGCCGATTCTCGCTCGATCACCGAAATGAAGCAACGTTGAGCCTGGACAGTACTTAGATGGGTGACAGCTTGGGAATACCAGGTGCTGTAAGCGTACAGTGACAGATGTGCGTTGTGGTGCAGTGGATATCGGCTCGAAAAGAGAAATCGGTGAGCTGAGTTCGAATTCCAGTTGAATACCCTGCATTCACGTAAGCACTGGTACCCTTGGGAAAGGTATTAATCCGTCCCTTCCCTCAAGTTATGGGTTAAATAACAGGGTAGGACCTGAGGACCCTGCCCTTAAAAACAAATCCCAGTGAATCTTGATACTCGAAAAGAAAAAGTATTACTAGACACAAAACTTATATAAAAAAACAACAATAAATTGTTGAAAGAAAAAGGTATTACCAGCAATAAATAAAGTTTAATTGGCAATAAATAACCCGCCGAGGTTGATTTGCCACAAAAACAAAACAACCAACCAACCAACATTCATTTGTGATTAATATAAATTATTTTTAAGTATAGTCAGCCCTTGTGATTAAATTTCAGCATTTGTAATTTTTCGTAATTATTCTGTTATGGCCTTCGTCCGGTCTGCTGTCCGTCATTAATACTGGATCCGGCCCGTGGAGGCAAAGAAGTTTCCGACTCCTGATTTAGTAAAGTGTGATTATTGACCAAATAATGACAATTAAAACATGGATTTCTTTAATTTGTACTCTTGCTGTGTCCAAACATTTGGTAAGAAAGAAAAAAACAATTTCTCTTCAGGATAATTATTTATTTTAATATTTATTTCTGAGATGATTAATTTTCAATATCTTGGTCGTATTCCGAACTATTATTCTCCTCTTGGTTGATAGAGATGTCATTACAGACACAATCGATTGTGTTTATAATAACATCTATATCAACCAAAATGAGAACAATTGTTCGAAATAATACCATGATAATAATAATAATAATAATAATAATAATAATAATAATAATAGTAATAATAACCAGTCAACTTAATAAGACAGAATGTGGTTATAAAATAGGCCAAAAGAAAATAAGCCATCTATTTTACACTATTTTACATGGATGACTTAAAGTTATATGCTAAGAATGATAATGAGCTGGAAGGTCTTCTGCAAACTGTAAAATGCTTCAGCGAAGACATTGGAATGAAATTTAATTTGAATAAATGTGCTAAAGCTACAGTTTTACGTGGATCAATACAAGAAACATCCTCAATTAGCTTAGACCCTGCTGTAACAATAAAAGAATTGAAACCAGAAGAAGCTTATAAATACCTAGGTGTAAATGAGAGCGAAAACATTCACCATAAAAAAATGAAAGAAATAGTGCGTAAAGAGTACTATAGAAGGCTTCGAATGATATTAAAAACTGAATTAAATTCACAGAACAGAATTATGGCCATTAATAGCCTTGCAATCCCAGTTGTTCAATATAGCTTTAACATCTTAAACTGGACTCTAAACGACATCAGGCGAATGGATGCTAAAACAAGAAAGCTTCTTTCTAAGCATAAGATGCATCATCCAAAGGCTGATGTAGACAGTCTACACATATCCCGTAAAGAAGGTGGAAGAGGTCTTATTCAGCTGGAATTGTCATACAAGACAACAACTATTGGCTTACTAACAAACATAGAAACAACAAAGGATTGGATGATACAATTAGAAAGGCAACATGAAGAAAGAAAGAAAAAATATTCAATAATAAAAGAAGGCAGTAAATACAAACAAGATTTACAGTTAGTAGATTCTGTAGAATAGCAAAACAGAAGCCAAGAACCAACTATTGCGGCAAAAAACATGAAAATGAAAGCCAAAGATAAAGCTCTTGAACAGATGAAACAGCGCTGGCAAGACAAACCTCTGCATGGCCAATATCCAGAACGTGCCAATAAATCCAATGTTGACAAAGTTAATACTCATCGATGGTTACGTGCATCTGGATTAAAGTCTGAAACTGAAGGCTTTATTCTTGCAGCACAAGACCAAAGTCTTTTCACTAGAAACTTTCAGGCAAATATTATGCATAATAATATGGATCCAAAATGTAGGTTTTGTGATAAACACCAAGAAACAATAGACCACCTAATCTCAGGCTGTTCTGTGCTTGCCCCAAACGAATATAAAAATCGCCACGATAGAGTTGGGCAATATTTACATTGGGCAATGTGCAAACATTATGGAAAAGCTGTAAGCAAACACTGGTATGAACATCACCCAGCACCGGTTACAGAAATAGAAGATGTAACCATTCTATGGGATTACACCATCTACACAGACAGAAAAATTGAAGCAAACAGGCCAGACATTATTGTTAAAAACCAGAAGGAGAAAACTTGTCTATTAATTGATATGGCTTGTCCAGCGGATTGTAACAGCAATCAAGGAATTTGAAAAACTGTCAAAATATACAGACCTGGAAATTGAAATAGAAAAAATGTGGAAATTGAAAACAAGAGTTGTGCCAGTGATAGTAGGTGCACTTGGAATGATAAAAAATGGAACAAAACAACACATTGAAAGAATCCCTGGAAACCCCAGCTTAAGAGATATACAAAAAATTGTCTTATTAAGTACAGCCCACACACTAAGGAAAACTTTATCTATGTAATGCTGGGGATGATAGGGAAGATAGAAAAACATGAAATGAAGCCATAACAACACGCCACTACCTGCCTTAGGTCTCCCCGCAGACTTGGTTGGTAGTGAGACCAAAGCAGAAATCGAAATATGATGAAAAATGACATAATAATAATAATAATAATAATAATAATAATAATAATAATAATACCATGATAATTTAGTTTATAAAATTTGGTTTCAGTTACGGGCGATGAGTTTCTTTTATTGTCCGAATGGCGATTATATTATAAAAAATTATTTGCTACGTGCATCGCGACTTGGTTTATTCGTTCGGATACGAAGTGATGTAATCTTATCAAATAAACGCTTCTTTCATGCTTTTTGTAATAATTTTTATTATTAAAGATAAAAGTTGTAGTCGCTTATGCTATTGTGACGGATAAAAGGATAGACAGATTGAAATTCATATGACAGGTTTCAGATTTAAGCCACGCTAATTTGCAAGTCACGCGGTTAGACGCTCTTGCCAGAGTGAGGTCGACGCCTGCAAATACAATTGCCTGATTTAATGAATAACAAACCAAAAATACAAAGTATGATTGGCGCTCAACAAAAACAATGCAGTTCTAATTGCAAAGATTCTTGAATTTGGTATCACGACTTTGATAATCGAGTTTAATGAAGTCTGACAGTCAGATCAAATAAAGCAAAGAATGACATCAAATCTGGTATTGCATCGTATTGAAAAGCTTTTCTCTCCCGAATACGATTCTGGATTGCTTGTTTGTTGCTTTCGTTACAAATCCGATCCGTTAATACTGAGATGTTAGCTATCTTTCTTTCATCTTTTTGAAGTTACAACTTCCATTGGTTATCGTGACGTGTTGATCTCCCTTCCGTTCGGCCAAATAAAATTATTTTTCTCTGCGTTGTGCCTTAACATCAACGTCTTTTTTGGCCTTTAAACACATGAATAAAAATCTTTATATTAATTTTATCATTTTATTTCTGCTTTTCTGCGATTTTCTAGTTTGATTTTTTAATATTTATACTTCATGCAGGTGCCATGGTTATGTATTCATATTAAAGAGGAGATTGTTTTACTCTTTTTTGGACTGGCTCTTTCGTCCTAAGGCCACGTGTCCTATTGTAATTGTGATTGTTTGTTAGTTTGAAGTGCGTTATACCCTGTCCTTGCCAGAGATAAAAAATGGACCAATCATATTCGATTGCCAGAAAAGATATATTAAAAGGGCTGGTTAGTTTTAGGAAAAGGAAGGAAAAAGAAAAGATGAAAAACGAAAGAAGAAGCGAAACCATTCCCACGTGTTTAGTCTGTCTGTCTGTCTATCTGTCTATCTGAATGCGTTCATATCTATCTATCTATCTATCTATCTATCTATCTATCTATCTATTCATATCTATCTATTTATCTATTGATCTATCTATTAATATCAGTCTGTTCATATCTATCTATCTATCTATCTATCTATCTATCTATCTATCTATCTATCTATCCTAGTCTGCCCATATGTTAGACACTTGCCTGTTTCCGTGTACAATTGTATCAAGTTTGAGTCCTCAACTGACTTGTCACGGATCACAATGTTGCGTTCATATTAGTTTGCACCTGACCTTGCTAAAACCACATGTCCTCCTAAACTAACCAGCGAGAGGGTGACTTTTTCCGAAATAGTACAAGTGTGTTGTTGTCGTCTTAATAGCTTCGGGGCGGATTCTATTCCCTTCGAATGACGCGTTTTTTTGTTGGAATTCTCACTTCTCTTCTTTTCAAAATTGTTGCACTGTCCCCAAATTCACCTTCTCTAACCAGATTTTATCACCAGCAACCGTTTCCCAGTCTTTAAAATTAACGCCAAGAGTATTTAGTTAACATTTCATTACATCCTTGAAGCGTTTATCGGCTACTAGCAGGATAGCCCGGCGTTGCCCGGGTGTAATGAAAGCTTTAAAACTAATCCATGATCCTGGAGCTCAGACCCTTTGGACATTGGCACGAAAGACTAAAAAGCAATAGTTGTTTCCAGTTAAAGCGAAACCGTAGACTGAAAGAAAAATGAATGGATGTAAGTCAAATTTTGATTTCCTAGTATCGATATCAAACAAGTTTTTTCGTCGTAAACTGAATTTTGAAGGCTAAATAAGTCCTCTGAGTAAATGGTATCATGGATGAGATTAAGAACTACAATTATACCCACTTAGAGCCAAAAATAAAATAAAGGGGCTGAAAAAATACAGACTTACAGACAGATAAACAGACACACACACACACACAAACATCTTGCCTTATATATATATATATATATATATATATATATATATATATATATATATATTATCGATTTTCTGAACTATTGTAAGAACTGCAACCTTGAAACTTCTGAATATCGGTTCTTATGTCTTTGTCTATGAGCGTATTAAATTTGATTAAAATCGGACCACTCTTTCTATAATCCGATGTTTTCGATTATCGATTTTCGATATTTATCGGGGGGTACCTCGACACAAAACCTTGCTAAGAACACTCGCAGATGCTTATAGTACAACTGTGTAAATGTTCAAGAAAATCGGTTCAGCGGTTTCGGAGTTTATAGGTAACGGACACACACACAGACAAATTCCCATATATAAATAAGTTTAGATAAGCGATTCGATTACTTTGTACCAGCTCACTATAAAAAAGTCTTTTGGGCAATCTGGCATCCTTCACACGTATCAGATGACCCGTCCAAGACATTTTATTACGGAGAACTAGTTTGCGCTGTGGTGTAAGATATCGGTTTAGAATGAGAAACCGGAGAGTCATGTTCGAATTCTAGTTGAATACTGTCGGTTCCAAAACAAGATCGATTCGGCAAGAAAGTTATGTTGTGCGTTTGGTGGAACTTTGAAGGAATCGTACATTTTGAGTTGGTTCCGAATGGTCGTGCCATCAGTGCCGAACTTTACTGTCAGCAACTTAAGCGGGTCTACGAAAAGTTGAAGCAAAAGTACCCGGCTCTGATCAACCGAAAGCGCGCTTTGATGCAGCAGGACAATGCCAAGCCACACACCGACAGGAAGACCAAAGACAAGTTTGAAGAGCTGGACGGCCACATCCAGGTCCTGCCACATCCATCCCACAGTCCTGACTGTGCTCCATCAGATTACGGTCTTTTCAGCTCAATGCAACACTTTCTGAAGGGCTGCCGATTCGACTCGTTTGATGAAGTCGAGGCTGAATGGTACTTTGACCAGATCTAAAAGCTTGCAGATCGATGGCAGAAAGTCTTGGAAAATGATGGTCTTTATTTTGAGCAATAGCTTTTGTTGTTTTTGAGAGTAAAATTTCAATTTTTTCCAAGTGTTCAATTTTTTCCAAGTGTTTATGAACTTTTGGGTACAACCTAATAAAATAAAAAGAATTCGACCGTTTTCCTCGAACTTTGTATTATGTATGTTAGTATATTTCATTATCATTTCCATCCGAAAAAAACAAAAGAGACATCACTAATAATAATCTAACGAATGCATTATTGATTCACAGAAATAAATTTGACCACAATTTTGATTTAAAAAATGCCACACTAATAAAAAGAGTAAGCAATTTGTTCAGAAGAAAAGTTCTCAAGAGCGCCGCCATCCAGTACTACCAAAACATCAATTTGCGTCCCGGTTTTTTCCCAGTCTCACCTTTTCTTATGGAAATGATACTGAAATCATTGTTGAATGATCAACAGTTTAAAAAATTGAGTTGAAGTTCGGAACGACAAATCTTGGAGCAGAGTTCGAATTCCAGTTGAATTTCTTGCATTCACTTACACACAAATACCCTTGGGAAAGGTATTAATCCGTCTCTTTCCTCCAGTCATAGGTTAAATAATAGGACAGATTGGGTTCTATAGCCTTGGTTGACAACCAGTCTACCGCAGAAAGCAATGGCAACCTACTGCAGGATAATCTTCTGCCCAGTCAGTCATGTCTCTTTCGAGACATGATCGCCCAAAGCGTGTATCACGTATGGCACTTAACAGACTGACTGAATATGATAGTTAAAAACATGATTAAGGCTTCTACTG
The DNA here is from genome assembly GCA_037127315.1 of Ascarosepion bandense. Lineage (NCBI taxonomy): Eukaryota > Metazoa > Mollusca > Cephalopoda > Sepiida > Sepiidae > Ascarosepion > Ascarosepion bandense. Next base: position 1,229,248 of record JBBBDQ010002163.1, on the reverse strand, counting down.
GGCATAAAGTGGGGGATCGGTTTTATATTGTTATCAAGTAATAAACTGATCCCCCTCTAATTATTACTTAATGATATAATACATCTCTTTCCCCCTCTAGCTATGAGTCAAATAACAGGACAGATTGGGTTCTATAGCTTTGGCTGGCAACCAGTCTACCGCAGAAAGCAATGGCAACCAACTGCAGGATAATCTTCTGCCCAGTCAGTCATGTCTTTTTCGAGACATGATCGCTCAAAGCGTGTATCACGTATGGCACTTTATCTGACTGACTGATTTCTATGCTGGCTGTACGTACACCACTTCTTGTTATTTAAATATAACCCGAAGCTGTCATCCAATGTTTGCAACATGTGGTAAGCACAGCAACTTTAGGAATAAATTAACCGCGGGTCCGATTTCACAAATCATTGAATCTCGCCAACTGCCCACTGCTGGTTTTACCGTCACTTTTATTAGAAAAAGACAGCTTATAAACCCGGATCTTCACCACTTGCAAAGAGGTCCGCATCTAAACATGCTAAGCTGTTCCGCTAAAAAGGGGAAAACCCAGGTGTAACGAGTGTTGACAGACATGGCTGCAGGAAACCAGGAACCTCTTTTGCGTCTGTAACGACACGCGTTCACCACAAATGTCAATGCTAAAATTTGGTGCATGCTACGTGACATTAGGTTCGGTCGTCTTCGAAACCTTACGAAATGTATTTATTAAATGAAGCGTTAACTAGTTTTGAATGAATAATAGGTCAGTAATTGAGCTTCGAACTGTCTCTCTCTGTTAGAGTTTGTAAAAATTAGCTTTGCACTTTAGAAGACTTCCTTATAATCGTGCGTTGTCAAAAAGACGATTAGTATTAAAAAAAGCTGATAAAAGGATGACATTCGGTGAGTCGTTATCATTTTAAAGTCTAATGTTCCCAAATCAGATAAAGAAAACAAAAGTTTGAAGCACGCAGAATTTAACTTAAGATTCTTTCAACTTTTACGTTTAACAGATCAATGTAGCAAATGATTCAAATATTTCAGATTCCATGCGGAAATCGCAAATTCGATTTGTTACTGTTTAAGTTTTAATTTGATTTGTTGCGAGTTGAAGTTGCGCTCCAAATGAAAGCGTGAAAGGTTATCAACTTTTTTGACCGTTAAAATATCAAATGTGATCCAATCAAACGTAATAAACCCAATTTTTTCATTTGCTTTCTTGACAACACAATCATTTGTATGGAGAAATAATAGACATGATACTAGACGGTGAAACTGTCATTATAAAATTCTCTTTTGAAGTCCACAGGATTCAGTTGATTTAAAAACCCTTGCTGTTGGTAACAAGCAAATAAGAAGCAACGTTTAAAGCGTATTTCGGTTTCTCAGCCAGACTCCTTCTTCAGAGATAAAACGATATATTTTATACTAAATTATATCAAAATAAAATATCGCCACAATGTAACCGGTATAATACAGATGATTCATTGGTAGTCATTGCAATGTTCCATTAGGTTGTCACACATGAAATGACTCATTGTTTGGTCGTTGATCCGGTCGTCTAGCGAAGTAACCTCCTTAGTATATAAAAAATCTTAACTTATTCCTGACTCTTTTCTTTTCTTGATTATTTTCCTTTCAATATATATTTTTTACTCATAAGCCCCATAAAAAAGACTGCAATGAAACAATATCAAATCATGTTACTATATGAGTGCAAACTGGGGAAAAGAAACATTTTTGCATCGAATCATTACATGCGATGAGAAATGGATAATTTTTAGTAAGAGAGTAGGTCAGTGGTTAGATGCAAGTGAAACACCAAATTCACGCCTAAAAACTCCACCCCTTCCTAAAAAGTTAATGATTACTGTATGGTGGTCTTTCAAAGGGGTTATTCATTCTTGCCTCATGGGAAAATAATAACAGCCACCTCGTATTGTAGAGAAATTGAGTGCATGCATAAAAAATTGAAAAGAAACATCCTAGATTTCTAAATAGGGACGGTCCAGTATTTACATTATTCTATTCAAACCTTATCTTTGTTGCAATTTATACGATCTTTCGGCCGTTGTACGCTCCGACCTTCTTCAGGTAATAAGAATTTCGAGCCGAACCCTTTATTACAATCACTGGGATATATGAACTCCATTCCTTGCGTAGTAGTGACTCCTCTGGTAGTCATGTGCTATCTCCCTCTCACCACGTAAGTTACTTGTTCACTACTGCTGTAGCCTGGTATTGAACTCACAACTCTGGGTCAAGTTACATGAATTAACCAGCGTCTATACCCACTGAGCCATGTGTCTTTAAGAACAACTGAATTTTTGGGACTTATAAACCTAGTGTGCGTTGTGGTGTATTGGATATCGTTGTGGCGCATTGGATATCGGCTCGGAACGAGAAATCGGGGAGCTGAGTTCGAATTCCAGCCGAATTCATTGCATTCACTTACGCGCAAATACCCTTGGGAAAGGTATTAATCCGTCTATTCCTCCCAGTTATGGGTTAAATAACAGGACAGATTGGGTTCTATAGTCTAACCAGTCTACCGCAGAAAGCAATGACAACCTACTGCGGGATAATATTCTGCCCAGTCAGTCATGTCTCTTTCGAGACATGATCGCCCAAGCGTGTATCTCGTATGGCACTTAACTGACTGACTGAGTCCAATGATGATGAGAATAGACATCGAATTAGTTCTTATTGCTCACATACATTTCACTTGTATTAAATACATACATAATTTTGAAATATAAGTGTGAGAACTATTTTGGAGGGTAAGGTGTATTATAATGTATGAGTGTGTTTGTGAAGAAACGCTTGCCTGTCTAGGTGTTGGACGGTAACAATAATTAATTTAACTGTATATGAAAGTGAGGAAGAGTATGAAGTCGTCATTTTCATATAAGGTCGGTGAAATGGTGGGAGAAGTTTTAATGATTTTGTATTTGCTTGGATATTTTATATTTACATATATTTTTTCGTGCCTATGAAGATTGTCTGCCGTCGTCACTTCTATGTGGATCAGTGAAACACTGCTAGATGCGATATACATGTTTGGTTTAGAATTTTTCATTAAAGTATTTAGTTTTGAAGATAGAATTCGTGTTATTTCATTTATTTTTATGTTTTAGGTAGACATAAGTTAGATTCTTGAAGAATAGAGGTACAGAAAGATAGTTAAGTAATGTAAGGATTTAAGCGAGTGTTTATGGTTGATAGTAATGCTATTATTATGTTTTCAAAATATATTTTTCTAAAAGCGTTATGTTCTTTTTTAATTAGACTCATATTAGTGAAATCACATTGTTGTTTCGGTGTAAAACAAGAGAGTTAGAATGTCTGCCTAAAGGCAAGTTTCTCTTGTGTTTGTAGATGCTGGTTTGTAGATCCCGGAATCAGCAAAAAAGAGCAGTCCAAAATGCCAAATACAGGTGGGGAATACTAAAATCAAGCAGGTAAAAAAATTAAATACCTGGGAAGTGTTCTAACAGGAGATGGAAAGTGCGACACAGAGATCCGAAGGCGAATTGGCATGGCGAAGGACGCGTTCCAGAATCTGAGTAACCTATTAAGACACAGGAAAATTTCACTAGAAACAAATAAGAGAGTACTGAACTGCTGTGTGATGTCAGTTCTTCAATATGGCAGTGTATGCTGGACAATATCATCGATGAGGAAGGAAAAACTTGAAGCAACTGAAATGTAGTTTTACATAAGGATTCTGCGGATAACATGGATCGAGCATGTGAGCAATGAGGAAGTTTTGGAAAGGATGGAAACGAAAAGGAAATTAATACTGAGCATCAGGAAGAGACAGCTAAAGTTCCTGGGACATGCAATGAGGAAAGAGGGTTTCGAGAACCTGATACTAACAGGCCAGATAGAGGGAAGGAGAGACTGGGGAAAGCAGCATGCATCGTACTTGACTAGCCTGAGCAGGTATATGGCAGGACAGGGATTGCGTGGTGTAACAGGAGAAAGAGTGCAAAGAGTCAGCAGCAATAGGGAGACGTGGAAGGCCATGATCGCTTACGTAGAAGAAGATGTCCTCCACGTATGCATTTTTGCACAGTAGACATTTTATCTGAAAAATTCTGGCATTTGAAATGGTGTTTGGTATATTTTTCTTCCTGATTATATCACCAATAGTCTTGGAGGTGATGGTAACAATCCTAATGTTAGGGATGATGGCTAATTTGTTTGTGAGTTTAGTTGAAAGGTTGTTGAAGGACATCATTATGAAATCTGGCATTTTTGTCAGAAGTATACATTTTTTGCTTCGTGGATTTCGTAAGCTCGTTTTTAACGTTGAATTCCATATATATATATATATATATATATATATATATATTGCCATCCGCAGACAGATGTGTTTCGCTGTATCACAGCTCATCAGTATAGTTAGACTCCGATTTCTTTTTAACCCAGGATTGAAACCTGACCGAATTGGCGATTCTACCGCTATATCCAGATGAAGCGAACAAACAGGTTTAGAGTTTAACAGTTCTCTGGCCTTTACTATTTAAAAAGTTTTAATAGAACGTGTACCATAATATAATTAAAAGTATTTTTGATTACTCAAAATATTTTACATTGTGACACGGAAATTTCTATGTTTCGAGGTTTAAAGTTTTTATCATATCATCAGGAAAAGTTCAGTAGCTTTGGCGAGAAGGATTTATATTTGAAAATATATTTGTATGTATTTTGTGCTCGTGTTTGTTTGTGTGTTTGTGTGTGTATTTGTGTGAGTATCTTGACCCGTGTGTATATATATATATATATATATATAGGGAATCTTTCAATAGCCAAAATCTCCTAGTAGCATCAAAATGAGTTGATCAATATTCGATATTTGCCTTAAGCTGATTGGCCAATGTCAGCAACCCACTTCTATCGCTTCTTGCATTTACATGCAAATGTCTGGCTTTTCATTATTTTTTCTATGGGAACGAAGGAAAAACCGTTTTCTGTCTTGGGAATTTCAATAAAAGCTTTTGTTGCTTTAAGACTGGAAGTGTCTGTCATGTTGAGAATGTTGCCCCCCCCCCTACTTAACTGTCAGAAACGCGAAAAAACTGTCACGTGATGTTAATGGTGAGGAACATTTTTTTCTTTTCCTTCACTGAACCACATCATTTACTTCTGTGGTGGACATGAAAATTGTCGTTTCGAGAGAAAGTTCTTATATATAATTTTAGTTTCAATTCTCGACAATTGTATTATTTTATTTCATTTTACATGTCTTTCTTTCTTTCTTTCTTTCTTTCTTTCTTTGTCTTTAATGTTCGAACTCTCAATCTGCTCACATCTATCTATCTATCTATCTATCTATCTATCTATCTATCTCAAAACAACCGTTTCAAAAAGAAACTTTCTGATGGATATACATTATGTAATTTTATTAAGTTGGAATTCGATGGACTTGACATTCCCAAAATCTAAAGAAGTCACTTCTTACGGCGTCGAATGTATAAGATTTGCTTTCATCTGTTCTGGAATATATAAGCTGCACAGAAACCAAGAAGCAAAATTGATTTTCTGTGTCTCTCGTCTCAAAATCCAAACTTACACAACGAGGTTTTTTCTTGTTGGGGAAATTCATTGGGTCAATTCGGTTAATTGATGAATAGCATAGAACTCAGCCCTCCCTGAAAAAAATGTTCGTTCATTCAAATATATCTCAGTGAAGAAAGGTTTTCTCATTAGCATTTGTTTATATTTCTGAGATGAAGGAGTATTTACAGTATTTATATTATTCAGACTATTGTCCTCATCTTTGTTGCTATTTGTACGACGTTTCGGACGTTGTACGCTCCTGCTTTCTTCAGGTGCTAGGAATTTCGAACCGAACCCTTTATTACAAATACTGGGGGTATATCATCCTCATTCCTTGCGTAAAGCCTCTATTGTAAACTTCGTACAAATGACAACAAAGATGAGGACAATATTCCGAATAATGTAAATACTGCAGGTTTTCTCATGTAGAATAGATATGTATTTTTACTATTAATTTCAGAAACTTAAAAACGTTTGATTTCCTACACTAGTCGGTTAAAACGCTATTGTTGCTTCTTTAGACACCTACTAGTTTCGTGAGTTAAAAACCGAGCACAGTAGGGCACATTCAAAATTGCAAATTTCTGTATATCATCCCGATTACGTATTGCATTGAATGTCGTCTGGTTCAAGAAGTGGCTCTCTTCTGACTGCTCGGCAGTAATAAATCATAAAATGAAAAAAAACATATTCTCGTTCTTGGCTTCATTTCATTACGCTCATCTTCTCTAGAAACGTTTATTTTCTGAACCTTTAAAAGCTTTGATTTCCTACGCCAGTTGATTCAATCGCAATTGTTGCATATTTGGAAACCAACTAATTTCTAGTGTTCAAAACCCGAGCACAGTAGGGCTCATTGAAAACTGGAAATTTCTGTACATCATCTCGATTACGCATTGCATTGAATGTCGTTTGGTTTAATTAAAAGTGTTTCTCTTCTGACCGCTCGGCAGTAATTAATCATATTATAAACAATGACGTATTCCTGTTCTTATCTTTATTTCATTACACTCGGCTACTCTAGGAACATTGAATGTGAGAACCTTTAAAAAATTTGATTTCTTACGCCAGTTGATTCAACCGCCAATGTTGCATCTTTAGACCCCGGCTAATTTGGTGTGTTTAGACCCCAACACTGCAGGACTCATTGAAAACTGGAAATTTTTGTACATCATCTCGATTACCAATTGCATTGAATGTCGGCTGGTTTAAGAAGCGTTTCTCTTCTGACCACTCGGCAGTAATAAACAACGCCATGTTCTTGTTCTTGGCTTCATTTTATTACGTTCTGTTGAGATTCGTTTTCGATTTTCTGTCATAAAAGAAAACATTTCTGATGGTCAAGATCAATCAGAAAGAAACGAACATTTTTCTTTCCCTTCATAAGGGAATATTACAGTTACCCAGTTTAACAGCGGAAGACTTGTGTTTTTTTTCACTTGTTTTGTTCATAAGAATTTCGAGAGAAAAAAATGCTGCGCTTAACGGATGTGGCATTCTCGTTGAAGCGAGGAATTGAAAATAATTGTTCACTGAGTGGAATTATACAATCGACTCTGCGTTGCACTACCGATTGTACAGTTCCTTCGTTTATAGCAAATAAAATTTGAGTAAAATAATGAATCCTATTTTATTTATATATGACATGTTTATCTTTCTTTTTTCTTCTGTTTCTATCAAAATATCGTTGGATTGGCGCTCATTTGATTTCAATCGTTGAGATCATTTCTTCATGAAAGTCAGTCAGTTAAGTGCCATACGTGATACACGCTTTGGGTGATCATGTCTTGACAGAGACATGACTGACTGGGCAGAAGATTATTCCGCAGTAGGTTGCGATTGCTTTCTGCGGTAGACTGATTGCCGACCAAGGCTATAGAACCCAATCTGTTCTGCCATTTAACCCATAACTGGAGGGAAGAGATGGATTAATACCTTTTCCAAGGGGATTTGCGTGTAAGTGAATGCAAGGAATTCAACTGGAATTTGAACTCGGCTCTCTGATTTATCTTTCCGAGTCGATATCCATTGCACCAGAACGCATATCCCAGCTTCATGAAGGTATGACTAATTAATTTGCTTTGTTCGTAGCTCGTATTTTTTAACCATTTCACCCCAAGCAAGGCAGTTTTAGGGGGTTACATAGAAGGAAAGTGATGAGAAAGAGGTACAATTTGTAGGGGGGGCGTCAAAGAATGGGTAAAAGAAGGATGAGAATATTGGTGGGATGTGAGTAACGTGGACGGAGAAAATAATAGAATGGATGTGGGTCAGAGAGATAGGAGATGGCAATTGACTTTACATTTAAATTGTAGCTGTCGGGGAAGCAAGAATACGGAAGGGAATTCCACAGGCGGGAAGTGTGAGAAAAGAAGCTGATACAGTAGAAGTTGCGGTTACATTTTATTGATTTCGCTGTAAAAAGGTGGGACCTAGTTGCTAGTCTAGTAGCTCAAGTAAATTCATGCAGCAGGGGTGCTAGTAAGCTAAGCTCGTCGAAGCAGAAGCCGTGAAAGTATTTGTAGTAGAGGCACAGGGAAGCCACATGACGCCGGCGAGAAAGTGGCTGCAGCTGAGCTACCAAGTCGGAATCGATCACATTGCAGATTCTTCGTTAGATTTTATCAAGAACCCTAAGGTAAATTGCAGGGGTACTCGACCAAATGTGGCAGCAGTATAAAATAATGGGCGGATGGTAGATTTATATATGTGCAGGATGGATAAACTTTCTGGTCCTACACAAGGAACCGACCTGTGTCTGTGTGTGTGGGTGCGTGTGAATTAAAACGGTACACACTGCCGTGATTAATTTGTCACTGAGCGGAGAATGTACAAAAAAGCAAGGAGTAAGTAAGGCGTAAGCCTTCTCCGAAACAGATATCCACACACGGGGAACCATTGATGGATTTTGAAAGATAAAAAGGTGACATAAACCTGAGACTCCTTTTGTACGAGTGCTTGAACCAGAATTGCTTGAACGACGCCTTTGTTCCTGACGGGGATCTTAGTGTAGCGAGTTAGGGACGCATGATGATTTCCAAAGCAAGGCATGGATGCGGTAGAATGTATGAAGAACCCAGTTAGGATCGAACTCACTACTCAGTCGTAATCGATCGATCGAGATCAACTTGCTTGTCATTACGCCACGAAGTCACCAAATGATTATTCAATTGTGGCTTAGATGTGCCACAAAGCTGAAACTGTAAAGCACCCAGTGAGGGACCTACTCACTACTCAGTCATAATTTATTTTGCAAGACAGGCTTGTTAACCATTGCACTACATCGAAGTGACCAGGTGCGCACGGTAACGCTTTCTCATTGAGGATTAATATATAGTCATCCGCAGACAGATCTGTTTTGCAGCTCATCAGTACGGTTAGACATCCGATTGCTTCTAGCCAGGATTGAAACCTGACCGAATTGACATCAGTGGGCGATTCTACTTCTGGTAGAAGGCGGACTTTAGCGTGTTATATACAATGTAAACACACTCCAGTAGCCGAGAGCGTTCAAATTCATTACTGAATGAACGATGCGTAGATGCAAGAGTATCTACTGTTTTTTCAAAGTCTACCATTCCTCCATAGTGCTCAATCAAATATATATATATATATATAGTCATCCGCAGACAGATCTGTTTTGCTGTATCACAGCTCATTAGTACGGTTAGACATCCGATTGCTTCTACCTCTGAGCTATGAGCACTCAGTAGAGGAAGGCGGACTTTAGTGAGTTATATACAATGTAAACACACACCAGTAGCTAAGAGTGTTCGAATTCATTACTGAATGAACGATGCGTAAATGCGTGAGTAGCTACTGTTTTTTCAAAGTCAACCATTCCTCCATAGTGCTCAATCAACTATATATATAGTCATCCGCAGACAGATCTGTTTCGCTGTATCACAGCTCATCAGTATGGTTAGACATCCAATTGCTTTTTACCCAGGATTGAAACCCCTACAGAATTGGCGTCTGTAGAAAAAAGGAATGAGTAAAAAGGAGTAGATCATAGGTAGCGAAACATGGAGGAGGATCATTTGGGATTTACATCGAAGCATTTTTTCCGGATTTATGACAATATATATATATATATATTGCAACAAAGTGATAGAACTCCATGCATTTACTTTTATAAAGAGTGCTCGATACAACGTAGAGTATTATATTGTAATGGTTGTTACAATGGTTTATAAATTCATACCCTTGTAACAACCACTGCAAAACAATATATATATATATATATATATATATATATATATATATATATATATATATATACTCCATGTTTTGGTAGCAATGATGTGCTCTTTTTTACTCATTCCTTTTCTCTACTTTTACTTCCGTTTTCTACAAGCACAAACTAGTAAATTTATTTTCTCGTGTTTTGGTCTTGCTGATGAGATAGGTGTTAAAATCACCCGTCAAAATAGCCATCCGATATAAAAAATAACATTTTACACACACACACACACACACACACACATATATATATATATATATATATATATATATATATAATGTGGATGTATATTACAGAAAGCTTAATAACGAAGTCACAAAATTTGATAACAAAAGCCTGTAAATTTATAAAATAACCTCAATAAAGAAACTCAGAAAATACCCGTTGATGTCGTGATTAATGATGAGAATAAAAAATTTTCATAAAGATGAAGTATTTATTACCATCAAGGACCATAAACCTAATTTATGCCACAGACTACGCAATATCACCAAAAATAAAATCGTTAAAATGAACAAAATCATTTTGAAAAGAACATAAATTAATCAGTGGAACAAACGAAGCGATAAATGAGAAATAAAAAGAAAAAGGAAAAAAAAAAACGAATGTATGTTCATCCAGTTCGACATCGACGACCTCCAACCGGGCTTCTTTCCAAATAACCTTTAATGAAGGCTATACAATTACCAGAGAAACTATCGCAACATTAGTGAAAAAAAAATATAACTCCTTAAAAAGGTACAAAATTTATGTCGTATCGTAATGAATGCATGTGAAATATTAAAAGTAAAAAAAAAAAAATGAAGACATGTACATTGCGATAAGGGCATATGGCTTGGCAGTGATGACTTTTTCGGATGTAGCTATTAAGATATCTAGTCGACATCAGTAATACAGTAATACATTAGGAATAGTAATGCGCGTATTTATAGAGATGATTGGGTGATATTACTGCGTCAAAAATCCACGAAACATTGATAGATCCAGAAAAGAATTGGAATTGATGGCAGACACAGAATGGAAACTAAATTAACAGAATCTGAATGCACATTGGAATAGCCTTAAAGTACAACTGTGTAAATTTTCAAGAAAATCGGTTCAGCCGTTTCGAAGTGTATAGGTAACGAACACACACACACACACACACACACACACACACACACACACACACACACACACACAGAGTTCCATTTATAAATAAGTTTAGATCATTGATCGACGTAGTTCTGTGTTGCACAGCGAATTCTTTCATAAGCTGCCGGATGAACACACCTCCTATACCATAACAGCAGTCAATTTTTTAGTATGTTGGAAAATCCAGGATGGTCAAAAAATGAATAAACTGCCATACTACGTAGTGCCCAATCTCTGCTTCGCACTGATTGAAATAAATATCAGGCTGAAACGAAAGTGAATGTGATATTTGAAAACACTATTTCTAGTTTGACTAGCGTAACGGCTATTAGGATCGAAAGTGGAATTTGCAAACCAAGTTCTGTGTTTGTCTATTGCATTCACTTTCACACAAATTCTCTTGTTAAAGACATAAATGTTTTGTCTCAGCACTGAGTTAGATAGTAGGGTAGACTAGACTTTCTAGCCTGGTGTGGTAGAGAGTATAGAAAAAAACACAATTCTGAATTCAAAACTTTGGAGAAAACAAAGTGAGACTACTCTAATTTCGTTTCCAAAAAGCCATGAGAATTGATATAAAAGGGATATGTGGAGATTGTGTTTTTGTTGGGACAGTGAATATCGAATGACTGATATGGATGAAGTCACGGACGGCTTAAGTCATGAAAACCGCATTCAGGTTTCTCGAGATTCTTTTCCATTTCAAGTGAAAGACTCGAGACCAAACATCGATAAGGAGTGGGCGTGTTATGACTGATCTCCGTTAACCAACCGGGCGCCTTGTCGCCTTGACGAGACAAACAGCACGACTATCGATCAGATACTTCCGCAGCGTAATGGCGGACAGAAAATAAAACGCCCACAAGCGAATTAATATCCGTACAATCAGACTGGATCAAATAAAACCCACTTACGATATACGAATTTATTAACACATCACTCAATAAGTTCCGGGCCTGACATATAGATGGCGCCACTAATAAAAAAAAAACCGTTTGATTTTTATAAAATACTAACCTTTAGATGGCACGTGACATAATTTGGGCCCAATCAGATTATTAGTTTACAAATTACAGTTATTTATATAAAATTACTGTTGTAAATTTTCAAAACAATGGAAAAATCTGGATTTCGTGTGTTGACAAAACATTGCTTTCTGTTCAAGCAAAGCAATTGCTTGTTAAGGGTTATTCGGACTCTGCTCAGTCGGAAGCAACAGTTAAGAGGTGGTAGGCTGATTTTAAACGCGGTCGTACAGACACAAATGATGCTGAACGCTCAGGTTACTCAAAATCGACAGTTGTCTCGGAAAACACACACAAAGAATAATCCACAAACTCCTTTTGGCCGATCGTAAATTGAAGTTGCGTGAGATAGCAGAGGAATTGAACATATCAGAAGGCAGTGTACTAACCATTTGAACATTTGTTAATGAGCTATGTTTAAATTAGGTGTGGATCAAAAACAACAACGCGTCGATGATTCAGAGCGTTGTCTGCAACTGTTTCAACGAAACAACGAGTCTTTTCGCAAATATGTGACAATAGCTGAAATATGAATTCCCCACTTCACTCCGGAGTCAAATCGGCCGTCAGCTGAGTGGACAGCAGCAGGCGAAAGACATGCAAAGCGACTAAAGATGCAAACACCAGCAGGCAAGATTTTAGCCTCCATGTTTTTGGATGCGCAAGGTTTTTTGTTCATCGTTTAACTTGAGAAAAAAAAACCATCAACAGCGAATATTATACAGCATCATAGGTGCATTTGAAGGAAGAAATCGCCAAAAATAGCCACAAATGAAGAAAAAAGTGATCTTCCACAAAGACAATGCACCGTATCACAAGTCGATCGCAACGATGGAAAAACTACATGAATTAGACTGCACCAGAAACTTTAGATAGATTCCAGTTTACCTATAATAATATTTTACGTAGGTACCTCTGCTGACTTTTTGATACCTAAATTGAATTTTTTTTAAATAAAAAAGCTTCCTAGAATCTTTACCCTTAAATTTAGATCTATCTATCGCCCGGTTCACACTCCACCCACATCTATTGAACAGAAGAGACTCTTAGGATGTGGTTTCCGGCTTTCTCTTTTCCAATCTTCTCACTTTTGTTTTGTTTTTTTTTTCAATTGGAGTAGATAGATCTATTTATCGCCCGATTCATACTCCACCCTCCTCTATTGTACAGGTTAAGAGGCTCAAGCCTTGTTCCCTGTTTAGGATGTGGTTTCCGGCTTTTTCTTTTCCAATCTTACTTTGTTTTGTTTTTTTTGTTTTTGTTTTTTTTCTAGCCCCCTGCACATCAGTGGCGTTACCGCCTTGCTCGGGGTGATACGATTAAAAAAAAAATTGCAATTCAAATTGCTTCCGCGTCCACCCTATTCTCGAGACCTGGCTCTCAGCGATTACTGGTTGTTTGCAGACCTCAAAATGATGCTCCAGGGAAAGAGATTTCGCTCCCTTAAAAAAGTGATATCAGAAACTGAGGTGTATTTTGAGGCCAAAGACAAATCGTTCTATAAAAAAGACATCTAATTGTTTTCATGATAATTTACGCAGTTGTACTATAAGCGTCCGCGAGTTTTCTTAGCTACGTTTTGTGTCGAGGTACTCCCGATAAATATCGAAAATTGATAATCGAAAAAATCGTGTTATAGAAAGAGTGGTCCGATTTTAATCAAATTTGAGACACTCATAGACAAAGACATAAGAAACAATATTCAGAAGTTTCAAGGTTGCAGTTCTTACAATAATGCAGAAAATCGATAATATATATATATATATATATATATATATATATATATATATATATAAAAGGCAAGATGTTTGTGTGTGTGGCTGTTTATCTGTCTGCGTATCCTTTATATAAATCCAAAATTTTTATCCGATTCTCACCAAACTTCACACAAATATTTTTTAGGTTGATTTTGAGCTCCAGGACCATAGATTACTGTTAAAGCTTTCATTACATCCGAGCAACGCCGGGCTATACTGCTAGTAAATTATAATTGGTTTTTCAGTGGATCTATTATCTAATTCTAGGTTTTTTGTTTTCTTCTGATTAGTGTTGTTTGTAAACAATATCTTCTACATTGTGATAATCAGTGAACAAAGGTTGGACTTAATCGTTGTTAATTTACTGCTTATGTAAATTTCGTGTCTGCCATGGAAAGTTTGTATAGGAATTATTGGACAAGTTTTGGAAATAAACTCGTCGGCTTACGCTGCATGGAAGCGTTTGGAGTGTAAGCTGTTGGGGTGTAACCTGTAAATTGCTAAAACATCATGAACGCAATTTGTCGAAGATGGGGAATAATGTTAAAGCATTAATGACTCTATTCAGAGCTGCAGATAGTTATTTTTTATGAAATCTTTTTTCAGAAGGCCTGTAAAATGGTTGTAATGATCATTTCTTCTTTTTTTCCCATCAATTTTCTGATTAGTTAACTTGATATTTTGCCATATTAAATTGGACTAAATGTAATCCTATTGAAATATAATAGAATTATTAGTTACACGATACGAACGGAAATGACAGGAGGAGAAATATGAGCGGAAGTCACGAGTCGATAGAATCTGTCTGTAATGTGGTGTCTCGTTTGATATTTTAGTTGATAGACTGAGATTTTACTTTTGAGATTGAAAAATCATTTTGATGTTTTTCATGATCATTAATCAAAATGAAAAATTCTGTGTTGACTTTTGGTTCACTTTCGGGGGAAAAACAGTTGAAACTAGTTTAATGGCATGAAAAACATTTAAGAAACAAGCTTTAAGTAAAACAGGTATGACGGAGATGGGCATTTCAAACGTGGTTAAATATTACTTAAATATAAACTAAGTATGGCCTAGAAAAGGAGGAAAATATTGAAAAGAATTGGGTAAATTTTCGTTTTAGGACCCGAAGGCCTTTACCCCTTCAAATCGATAATTGTTTATTGAAAAAAACCTACCTTTTTTCATGTTAGAAATAAATCGGACTATATCTCACCCCTTACCACCGTTCTCATATCTGATTTACCGCTGAATGACTTGAGGCGTAGGATACTGAATTCGTTCTATTTACTCCCTTTTTAGAAATTGCTCCGCGATTTATTAGGCTTCGGAACTCATTTTCCGCGTATTAATCGCAAAATGGAAGTAAAAAAACCGAAAAATCGAAAATCTACGCGTGAAGTCAGTCTGCAGTGAATAACATTTTCTAACCGTGGTTAGGGGGTGAGATAAACAGCGAGAAGAAGTTCCATATTTTTCTTCTCGATAAAATGAAAAAAAAGGTAGGTTTCTTCAATAAACAATTATCGATTTGCGTTCAGCATATACATTTGCATGGAAATAGGGATGTTTTGGAAAGATTTGAAGGGATAAAGGCCTTCGAGTCGTAAAACGAAAATTTACCAAGAATTGCTGTACTGTCAAAGAAGATTTGTCTCCACACATTGAAGAGATATCAGAAGAGCCGATGATATTTCTCCTCTCATGGAAGCTATATCTGAAGAGTGAATGACATTTCTCTGCTTATTAGAGAGATATCTGTAGAGTAAATGATTGTCTCCAATCTTTTATGAGATAACTAAAGAGGAAGAAAATCTTTCACCGCCCATTAAAGTGATATCTGAAGAGCGTATGTTCATTCTTCACTCACTGAAGAGACACCTAAAGAGCGAATGATTTTTCTCCGCCCATTGGAGACATAACTGAAGAGAGGATGATAGTTGTTCGCTCATTGAAGAGATATCTGAAGAGTGAATGATCTTTCTACGCTCATGGAAGAGGTACATGAAGTGTGGATGATGTTTCTCGGCTTATTCAAGAGATATCTGAAGAGCGAATGAAGGTTTTTCACTCATTGAAAAATATCGAAAGAGCGAATGATCATTCCGCGATAATTGCAGAGATAACTGAAGAGCGAATGACTTTTCTCCACTCATTGTAGATATATCTGAAAAGCGACTGTCATTTCTTCGCTCATTGAAGAGATACATGAAGAGCTAATGATTATTCCAGATCATTGGAGACATATCTGAAAAGCGAATGACCTCTCTCCCCTATTTGAACAGATATCTGAAGAGCGAATGATCTTTCTACGTTCATTGAAGAGATAGCTGAAGAGCGAATGTTCATTCTTCGATTATTGAAGAGACATTTGAAGAGTGAATGATTTTTCTCCCCTTCCCATTAAAGAGATAGCTGAAGAGCGAATGTTCATTATACGATTATTGAAGAGACATTTGAAGAGTGAAGGATTTTTCTCCCCTCCCCATTAAAAAGATAGCTGAAGAGCAAATGTTCATTCTTCGATTATTGAAGAGACATTTGAAGAGTGGATGACTTTTCTCCCCTCCCCATTAAAGAGATAGCTGAAGAGCGAATGTTCATTCTTCGATTATTGAAGAGACATTTGAAGAGTGAATGATTTTTCTCCCCTCTCCATTAAAGAGATAGCTGAAGAGCGAATGTTCATTCTTCGATTATTGAAGAGACATTTGAAGAGTGAATGATTTTTCTCCCCTCCCCATTAAAGAGATAGCTGAAGAGCGAATGTTCATTCTTCGATTATTGAAGAGACATTTAAAGAGTGGATGACTTTTCTCCCCTTCCCATTAAAGAGATAGCTGAAGAGCGAATGTTCATTCTTCGATTATTGAAGAGACATTTGAAGAGTGAATTACTTTTCTCCCCTTCCCATTAAAGAGATAGCTGAAGAGCGAATGTTCATTATACGATTATTGAAGAGACATTTGAAGAGTGAATGATTTTTCTCCCCTCCCCATTAAAGAGATAGCTGAAGAGCGAATGTTCATTCTTCGATTATTGAAGAGACATTTGAAGAGTGAATGATTTTTCTCCCCTTCCCATTAAAGAGATAGCTGAAGAGCGAATGTTCATTATACGATTATTGAAGAGACATTTGAAGAGTGAAGGATTTTTCTCTCCTCCCCATTAAAAAGATAGCTGAAGAGCAAATGTTCATTCTTCGATTATTGAAGAGACATTTGAAGAGTGGATGACTTTTCTCCCCTCCCCATTAAAGAGATAGCTGAAGAGCGAATGTTCATTCTTCGATTATTGAAGAGACATTTGAAGAGTGAATGATTTTTCTCCCCTCTCCATTAAAGAGATAGCTGAAGAGCGAATGTTCATTCTTCGATTATTGAAGAGACATTTGAAGAGTGAATGATTTTTCTCCCCTCCCCATTAAAGAGATAGCTGAAGAGCGAATGTTCATTCTTCGATTATTGAAGAGACATTTAAAGAGTGGATGACTTTTCTCCCCTTCCCATTAAAGAGATAGCTGAAGAGCGAATGTTCATTCTTCGATTATTGAAGAGACATTTGAAGAGTGAATTACTTTTCTCCCCTTCCCATTAAAGAGATAGCTGAAGAGCGAATGTTCATTATACGATTATTGAAGAGACATTTGAAGAGTGAATGATTTTTCTCCCCTCCCCATTAAAGAGATAGCTGAAGAGCGAATGTTCATTCTTCGATTATTGAAGAGACATTTGAAGAGTGAATGATTTTTCTCCCCTTCCCATTAAAGAGATAGCTGAAGAGCGAATGTTCATTATACGATTATTGAAGAGACATTTGAAGAGTGAAGGATTTTTCTCTCCTCCCCATTAAAAAGATAGCTGAAGAGCAAATGTTCATTCTTCGATTATTGAAGAGACATTTGAAGAGTGGATGACTTTTCTCCCCTCCCCATTAAAGAGATAGCTGAAGAGCGAATGTTCATTCTTCGATTATTGAAGAGACATTTGAAGAGTGAATGATTTTTCTCCCCTCCCCATTAAAAAGATAGCTGAAGAGCGAATGCTCATTCTTCGATTATTGAAGAGACATTTGAAGAGTGGATGACTTTTCTCCCCTCCCCATTAAAGAGATAGCTGAAGAGCGAATGTTCATTCTTCGATTATTGAAGAGACATTTGAAGAGTGAATGATTTTTCTCCCCTCCCCATTAAAAAGATAGCTGAAGAGCGAATGTTCATTCTTCGGTTATTGAAGAGACATTTGAAGAGTGGATGACTTTTCTCCCCTCCCCATTAAAAAGATAGCTGAAGAGCGAATGTTCATTATTCGATTATTGAAGAGACATTTGAAGAGTGAATGATTTTTCTCTCCCCATTAAAAAGATAGCTGAAGAGCGAATGTTCATTCTTCGATTATTGAAGAGACATTTGAAGAGTGGATGACTTTTCTCCCCTCCCCATTAAAGAGATAGCTGAAGAGCGAATTTTCATTCTTCATACATTATAAAGATATCAAAAGAAGAAATGATCTTTTTCTGCTCATTGAAGCGACATCTGAAGCATGGATGATATTTTTCGGTTGATTGACAAGATATCTAAAGAGCAAATGTTTTCCTTCACCCATTGAAGAGATATCTAATAAGCCAATGATCAATCTCCGCTCATTAAAAAGATATCGGAAGAAGGAATTATCTTTCTTTGCTCATTGAAGAGACATCTGAATTATGGATGATATTTCTCGGCTGATTTACCGTATAACTAAAGTGCAAATGGTTTTCTTTCGCTCATTGAAGAGATATCTGATAAGCCAATGATCATTCTCAGATCATTAAAAAGATGTCGGAAGAAGGAATGATATTTCTCTGCTCATTGAAGAGAGATCTGAGTGTGAATAATATTTCTCGGCTTAGTGAAATGATATCTGCAGAGTGCTGACCTTTCATCGCTGAATGTAGAGACAGGTAAAGAGCGGATGATTTTCCATCGCCCAATGAAGAGCTATCTGAAAAGCGGATATTTTTCTCCTCAGTGAAGGGATATATGAAGAGAGAAGGATATTTCCTCTGCAAATTAAAGAGATATCTGAAGTAATGTTCTTTCTCCGCTCATTAAAGAGATCTCTGAAAAAGGCATGCTATTTTTTCGCTCATTAAAAAGATATCTGTAGAGCGAATGATTATTTTCCTCTTATTGAAGTGATATCTAAAGATCGGATGGTTTTTCTCCGCTCATTCAAGAAACATCTGAAGAGAGGATGATCTTTATCCGTTCATTAAACAGATATCTGAGGAGCGAATGGTCTTTCTACGCTAAATGAAGAGATAACCGAAGAGCTGTCTGAAGTGTAAATGATTATTCTAGGCATTTGAAAAAATATCGGAACAGTGGATAATCTTTATCTGCTCATCGAAGAGATATCTGAAGATCGAACGATCTTTCTCTGTTCATTAAAGAGATATTTGAAGATCGAACAATCGTTCTCCGGTCAATAAAGCAATATCTGGGGAGTATATGAAATTTCTCCGCTCATTGAAGAGATATCTGGAGAATGAATGGTCTTTCTTTGCTCATTGAAGAAATATTCGAAGAGTGAATGATCGTTCTCCGCTCATTAAGCGGTATCTAAAAATGTGTTATCTTTCTCCGCCTATTAAAGAGATATTTAAAGTATGAATGATCTTTCTGCAGTGGTTTCCACTTTTTTATACTTAAGTGTCTATAATAAAATGCCGACAAATTTACAGGCTCTCACAGAATCAAACGCTGACATATCAGATTGATTTTTTTTGTTCCACAGGCAGTCATCATAAAATAGAATAGAGTTTTGTGCATGTTTGATAATATTGAAGTGTTGGTCTGTGACTGGGAAATAATATTTAGCTAAGTTTAATGCATCAAATGAAAGCTTTTTTTTCAGAAATAAACGGGTAAATGTTGCAAATATCAAACTGTAAGAAATTCTTTTTTCCCAAAACAAGTTTGTGGGGTCTGTATCTGCATGTGACATGAAAGAATTTTATAATTGTTGTTTTGAAGTAGAATAATAATAGAGTAGAATTGGGTGTGGCTAATGATGGCCAGCATCTTCCCCATTTCCAAATTGTAAGAACATGTGTCGAATTTGATTTATTTTTATTTCTCCCAGAAAAAGAAATGCAGTGAGTTACTGTGTAATTTACGGAGCTAATAATGGCGGCACTCGTATAAAAAGCGCCATTAATGCTCAGCAACAGCAGTTTTTAATTGACTGCTAACAAATGAAGAATCCCATAATAATGTGAGTCCAACGACAAGAGTTCAGTCGATCTTCTGCTGTAGTTAATCTTTACAAGGGTCAGATTAGACAAAAATGAACTCTTATTGCAATCTATGAAGCTGTACAATCCTTATTTCCAGCCTTGATAGGCGGTCTTCGTAGGGGCGGGGGATTATCTTCTGTTCGTTTTTCGTCCCAGTCGCAACGCTGTGAGCCTATCACTACTCTATTGCCATTTCCTTGTTCAGATGGGCGCTCCATTCTTCCGTTCCACCAGTTTAAACTAAGACTCATAATGCAACGTCCACGGGGTCTGATAACCCACATTTCCCCTGCATTTCATTTGTAACATAGAAATTCCTTTCAGCCAGTTTTTTTCCGAACAAACTCCCGAGTGGGTGCTTTCCCGCAGACTACAATCTTAACGTCTTCAATTCAAAGGACAATAAATACCTGTTCTTATTATCATAATCTTTACAATATTCAAACTCCTCTAACATAGTAACTCGAGAGGCTTTTGGGCCTGATATTAGGTAAAACATTTTATGAAAAAATTAAATGACTGACCATTAGTTTTAGTCAAGAAATATGTATTATAAACTGATCTGTATTAAAAATTAACCTTAAAATAAGACATATAAATGCAAATATAGTTTAACTAAAAATTAATCAAGGGGATGACAAAACTATCATCAGAGGAACGAGCGACGTAATATAACGAAAGTTTATTTATGGGTTTGCCTGTCTGCGTTTAAATAGATTATAAATCATAATTCTGGCATTCTATTTTAGTATATTAAGAACTTAGAGAGGAAATGGGCACCGCCAGCTTATAGCTATGAGTTTATAGAATTACTGGAATAATAGTACTGCGCTAAGGACATGTAAATCACTCCCCCATGTGCATATTTTGGATCTTTGTTTATTTATGATTAAATTTATTTATGAAAAGCTTATTTCGAAACAAAAGCAAAATGACGAAAATCTAATGCCAATCGTAATTTTTAAATTTTTTTTGACATCGTAGAAAACAATTTGAAAAGTTTTTAAATAAATTCCTGGAGATATAAAGTCATGTGAGAATTTATTTTAAATCAGAGTAAAATTATACTCTAAATTAGAAGAAAAAATCCAGAATATTCTTTTGTTACGAATGGTTTAATTACTTTTTACAAAATATTCCGTAGGATTTCGTGCTGTGAAAAAAATGGTTGATAACTTTTAAAAATTTATTTTCGTTTATTTCAGTTTGTAAACTTTTTTGTTTTTAATATTCGAAATTATCTTTTGTTATTACAGTTTATTATGTTTAACTGAACTGATAGATTTAATATCATTCTATATTTATATATTGAGGCGTACATAAATAAGATGAAATAAATTTGCTTTATACTTTTTTGAATAGCAAATATTATCTCTTATGTATCTAAATATCCAGACTCATTTTTTATCACGACATATTTAGAGAAAATGAATTGGAATTCACTGTAGATTAAATAAAAATCCGATTGTAATTTTATTCGTAGTGCAAGTGCCACTCTTCCTCATTTAGCCACTTATCCAGTCACACTCTTCCTCTTTTAACCACATATCAAGTCACACTCATGCTCATTTAGCCACTTATCCAGTCACACTCTTTCTCATTTAGCCACTTATCCAGTCACACACTCCCTCATTTAGCCACTTATATCTCGTCACACTCTCCCTCATTTAGCCACATCGAGTCACATTCTCCTTATTTATCCACTTATCCAATCACCCTCTCCCTCATTTAACTACATATCAAGTCACACTCTCCCTCATTTAGCCACTTATCTTCTCAGACTCTCCCTCATTTAACTACTTATCCAGTCACACTCTCCCTCATTTAGCCATTTATCCAGCCACACTCTTCCTCATTTAGCCACTTATCCAGTCACACTCTCTCTCATTTAGCCACTATTCTAGTCACACTCTCCCTTATTTAGCCACGTATCCAGTCACACTCTCCCTCATTTAGCCACCCATCCAATCACACTGTCCCTCATTTAGCTAATTATTCAGTCACACTCTCCCTCATTAAGCAACTTATCCAATTCACACTCTCTCTTATTTAGCCACTTATCTAACCACACTCACTCTCATTTAGCCACTTCTTCAATCTAACACACCCTCATTTAGCTACTTATCCAGTCCACTCTCTCTCATTTAGCCACTTATCCAGCCACTCTCTCCCTCATTTAGCCATTTATCTAATCACACTCTCCCTCATTTAGCCACTTATCCAGTCATGCTCTCCCGCATTTAGCCACATCCAGTCACACTGTCTCTTATTTATCCACTTATCCAATCACCCTCTCCTTCATTTAGCCACTTATCCAGTCACACTCTCCCTCATTTAGCCACTTATCCAGTTACACTCACCCCTCATTTAGCCACTTATCTAGTCACGATCTCCCTCATTTAGCCATTTATCTAATCATACTCTCCCTCAGTTAGCCACTTATCTAGTCATGCTCTTCCTCATTTAGCCACTTATCCAAACACACTTTTTCTCATTTAGCCACTTATCCAGTCACACTCTCCTTTTCTAATCCATGGTCTTCTTTTACTTGGTCTTCTCCTTCATCCACTCTCTTCTAATTTCCATTTTATGTGTCGACTCACTTTTTATCTTTTTCATTTTCTTAGTCGTGCTGACAAAAAAAGGCATCACATAAAAATGCAAAAACGATCAAAGTTCGTGACAAAATATTTGCATCGGTGATAAGCGAATCTTAGTTCTACACTTGAGTCTACACTTGATTCTACACTTGAGTCTACACTTGAGTCTACACTTGATTCTACACTTGAGTCTACACTTGATTCTACACTTGATTCTACACTTGAGTCTACACTTGATTCTACACTTGAGTCTACACTTGATTCTACACTTGAGTCTACACTTGAGTCTACACTTGATTCTACACTTGAGTCTACACTTGAGTCTACACTTGATTCTACACTTGATTCTACACTTGAGTCTACACTTGATTCTACACTTGAGTCTACACTTGAGTCTACACTTGATTCTACACTTGAGTCTACACTTGAGTCTACACTTGAGTCTACACTTGATTCTACACTTGAGTCTACACTTGATTCTACACTTGAGTCTACACTTGATTCTACACTTGAGTCTACACTTGATTCTACACTTGAGTCTACACTTGAGTCTACACTTGATTCTACACTTGAGTCTACACTTGATTCTACACTTGAGTCTACACTTGATTCTACACTTGAGTCTACACTTGAGTCTACACTTGATTCTACACTTGAGTCTACACTTGATTCTACACTTGAGTCTACACTTGAGTCTACACTTGATTCTACACTTGAGTCTACACTTGATTCTACACTTGAGTCTACACTTGATTCTACACTTGAGTCTACACTTGAGTCTACACTTGATTCTACACTTGAGTCTACACTTGAGTCCTTGTTATTAACATCTTATTAGCATTACGTTACTTATTTTCTGGAAGTTTTAATTCTGCTTTTTACCATTTTTGCTTTATGTTAAAATAAAATTCGTACCCTCTTCTATGCAGACATCTTACACCCGGATCCGTTATGACATACTACATTGGACATCATTAAAGGTAGACCGGTGTTAGCACTGCCTGGCTATTTGAAGTCCGACTTCCAAGCAACAATTGACCTACAAAACAAAAACAGGGATTGACGTCATCGTCGCTTATGGACGACTCTTCGACTTTCAGTTTGGTTCGGTTTCTATATTCAGCCAAGACTCCACATCAATGGCGTTTAACAGCGTCTCTTCACCGACAGAAGAGAGAAGAAAGTCTTAAGCAGAAAATGGAACCTCTTCCGAGGCGGATCAATGCAGTACCGACATCAACGTCTTTTGCATGTGAAACACCGACACCACCGGCAAAGGCTACTTACCCATTCCATTATGTTCGTCTCCTTTCCCCTTCTTTCCATCTCTTTCTCACTCTCTCTCTCTCTCTCTCTCTATATATATATATATATATATATATATGTGTGTGTGTGTGTGTGTGTGTGTTTATCTATCTCATACCTTTCTATTCATATTGATCGATTTGTTCGTCAACCAATTATAGAATCCACCTCGTAGCATTATCGGAAATGAGGAACACAATTCGGTATCCGAACCACTTAAACATCAGACATTTTCCAGCTGTTTTTTTACACTGAACGTTCTTATATTAATTGCATTATTATTATTATTATTATTATTATTATTATTATTATTATAGTTACTGTTATTTTATTGTTATATAGCTTTCCCATGTTTCAGTTGCCAGTAGACTGGAGCCCTTGTAAAAACCATGAGTCGACCTTAGAAAATTTATATAATTATTTATCAGATGATATCTCTTGATACATAATTTCAGCGCTCAAAAAGCACTTACTTAAATCACAAATGCACTCGGAAAAGTACATTAAACACCAAATCAAAAGCAATGAACAAGAGTTTGTCGCTTAAAAGTATCGTTTATTAATGACTGATTGTTTTGCTGACTGGATTTTCATCATGAATTATTTCCGATTGTGTAGCGAAATGCAACTAAAAAGAAATTCACTGGTAAGAACGATCTCAGTAATCTCTTGTCTGGCTTGATATTGAAAAGGCGGCAATTATATAGCGCCAGACACGCAAGCCGCAAAAGCATGAATAGATTTATGGGAAAATGAGAATATCTGGTTTGTGTGTGCTCATTAAGTCATCGCCGTGATTGTTTGTAGCCCAGCACTAACGCTAACATCCGGTGATAAATATTTCAGGCTTAAGGATCTACGGTTGGAAAGAAAGCACACACACACACACACACACACACACACACACACACACACACACACACACACACACACTGACCAGTAATAACTAAAAAGAAAAATAAATAACTATTTTATAATCATTTTACCCCAAGAAAGGCAGGACTGCAACTGGTGCACTGGGAACTACATAAAAGGAGATCAAAGAGAAAGGGGGTAAAATACAGGGGGTGTTGGGGAAGGATAAGAGAAGGATGGGAGGTCAAGGGTATGGCAACTGACGTTGCATTTAAACACGAGGAGATTGTAGGAAGCAAGTGTAGGCGAGAAGTGCGAGAAATGAAGCAGCTACATTTAATGGTTTTGACTGTAAAAGAGTGGGACCTAGTTGCCAGTCTAGAAGCTCGAGTAACTTCGTGTAGAGAGGGCATCAGGGAGCTCAACTCGTCGGAATAGAAGCCGTGAAAATATTTGTAGAAGAGACAGAGAGAAGCCATATTTCGTCGGTCAGAAAATCACTGGAGTCGATCTGCCAGGTCGAGATCGATTACATTGAAGATTCATCTTAGGAAATCTTGGAAATTTTATTTAATCCTTCCACTATTGTCAACAAATACAATAGGGAGAAGCTGAACAGAGTATTAAGAGACAGGAAAATTTCGCAGGAAACAAAGAAGAAAGTACTGGATTGTTATGAGATGTTTGTCATTTAATAGGGCAGTGAATGCCAGACAATCACATCAAAGATGGAGGAAAAACTTGAATCAACCAAAATGAAAACTGAAGAATTCTGAGAGTACCATGTAAGAAATACGCGAGCAACGATGACGTTTTGAAGAAGATAGACACGAAAAGGAAACTGATACAGCAGGAAAGGACAGTTGAAGTTTCTTGGGACATGTAGTAAGGAAAGAAAGCTTTGAGAATCTGTTGCCCACGGGACAGATAGAAGTGAAGAGAGACAAGGGAAAGCAACGCATGATACACTTGATTAACATTGGCAGAGAGAGAGAGAGAGAGAGAGAGAGAGAGAGAGAGAGAGAGAGAGAGAGAGAGCGTGGAGCGGGGATTTAGAAGGCTAACAGGAGAAAGTGTATTAAGTGTAAAAAGGGAAAGGAAGATATGGAAAGCCATGATCGCCTACGTCCTGAAGAGACACGGTACATAGATGAAGAAGAGAAATATTTATAATAACAAGCTATATACAAAGCTGTGTCTCGTCGTCACATGCCTAAATAAAACGATCATGAAATATCTCATCGTCACATGCCTAAAGAAAACGATCATGAAATGTCTCCTCGTCACATGCCTAAATAAAACGATCATGAAATGTCTCCTCGTCACATGCCTAAATAAAACGATCATGAAATGTCTCCTCGTCACATGCCTAAATAAAACGATCATGAAATGTCTCCTCGTCACATGCCTAAATAAAACGATCATGAAATGTCTCATCGTCACATGCCTAAATAAAACGATCATGAAATGTCTCCTCGTCACATGCCTAAATAAAACGATCATGAAATGTCTCCTCGTCACATGCCTAAATAAAACGATGATGAAATGTCTCCTCGTCACATGCCTAAATAAAACGATCATGAAATGTCTCCTCGTCACATGCCTAAATAAAACGATCATGAAATGTCTCCTCGTCACATGCCTAAATAAAACGATCATGAAATGTCTCATCGTCACATGCCTAAAGAAAACGATCATGAAATGTCTCATCGTCACATGCCTAAAGAAAACGATGATGAAATGTCTCCTCGTCACATGCCTAAATAAAACGATGATGAAATGTCTCCTCGTCACATGCCTAAATAAAACGATCATGAAATGTCTCATCGTCACATGCCTAAATAAAACGATCATGAAATGTCTCATCGTCACATGCCTAAATAAAACGATCATGAAATGTCTCATCGTCACATGCCTAAAGAAAACGATCATGAAATGTCTCCTCGTCACATGCCTAAATAAAACGATGATGAAATGTCTCCTAGTCACATGCCTAAATAAAACGATGATGAAATGTCTCCTCGTCACATGCCTAAATAAAACGATCATGAAATGTCTCATCGTCACATGCCTAAAGAAAACGATCATGAAATGTCTCATCGTCACATGCCTAAAGAAAACGATCATGAAATGTCTCCTCGTCACATGCCTAAATAAAACGATCATGAAATGTCTCCTCGTCACATGCCTAAATAAAACGATCATGAAATGTCTCATCGTCACATGCCTAAATAAAACGATCATGAAATGTCTCCTCGTCACATGCCTAAATAAAACGATCATGAAATGTCTCATCGTCACATGCCTAAAGAAAACGATCATGAAATGTCTCATCGTCACATGCCTAAAGAAAACGATCATGAAATGTCTCATCGTCACATGCCTAAAGAAAACGATCATGAAATGTCTCATCGTCACATGCCTAAAGAAAACGATCATGAAATGTCTCATCGTCACATGCCTAAAGAAAACGATCATGAAATGTCTCATCGTCACATGCCTAAATAAAACGATCATGAAATGTCTCATCGTCACATGCCTAAAGAAAACGATCATGAAATGTCTCATCGTCACATGCCTAAATAAAACGATCATGAAATGTCTCCTCGTCACATGCCTAAATAAAACGATCATGAAATGTCTCCTCGTCACATGCCTAAATAAAACGATCATGAAATGTCTCATCGTCACATGCCTAAATAAAACGATCATGAAATGTCTCATCGTCACATGCCTAAAGAAAACGATCATGAAATGTCTCATCGTCACATGCCTAAAGAAAACGATCATGAAATGTCTCCTCGTCACATGCCTAAATAAAACGATCATGAAATGTCTCATCGTCACATGCCTAAATAAAACGATCATGAAATGTCTCATCGTCACATGCCTAAATAAAACGATCATGAAATGTCTCCTCGTCACATGCCTAAATAAAACGATCATGAAATGTCTCCTCGTCACATGCCTAAATAAAACGATCATGAAATGTCTCATCGTCACATGCCTAAATAAAACGATCATGAAATGTCTCCTCGTCACATGCCTAAAGAAAACGATCATGAAATGTCTCATCGTCACATGCCTAAAGAAAACGATCATGAAATGTCTCCTCGTCACATGCCTAAATAAAACGATCATGAAATGTCTCATCGTCACATGCCTAAATAAAACGATCATGAAATGTCTCCTCGTCACATGCCACCTTAAAACGATCATGAAATGTTACATCGTGACAATAGACAATAAAAAGATAAAAAAATGTCTCATCGTCAAATGACAAAATAACAAGATCTTGAATTGTTTTATCGTCACATACTACAATATAACGATCTCGAAATGTCGCATTATTACATTCCAGCATAAAACGATCTTGAAAATTGTAATCGGCAAATGCCACAATAAATCGATCTTGACATGTCTCATCGTCACATGCCGCAATAATACGATCTTGAAATGGCTAATCGTCACATGTCACAAAAGATCGATCTTGAAATATCTCAAATGACAAATTGGCAACTGGGCCCCACCCATTCACAGTTAGATTAACCAAATGCAGACGACAATTCTACTCCTGCAGCTTCTTCTCTCGCACTTCCCGCCTGTGGAATTCGCTTCCATATTCCTGCTTTCCTGACGCCTACAACCTCCAGGAATTTAAATGCAATGTCAATACTCATCTCCTAACCACTTAACTCTAGTTCTTTCACCACCCCGTATATCCTTTCCTTTCTCTCCACCTTTGCAACTGTCATCACACCTGTATTCTCATCCTTCTCTTGCTCCTTTATAACTGGTTCGTCTTCCTTTTCACTCTCTTCTACTTAATTTTTTTACTCTCTTGTAGCCCCCTGCACATCAGTGGCATTAACGCCTTGCTCGGGGTGATACGATTAAAAAAATAAATAAAAAGAACTCGAAATATCTCATCGTTTCATACTAAAATAAAATGATCTTGAAATGTCTCATCGTCACATGCCACAATTAAAAGATGTCTCATCGTCATTGGCTACAATAAGACGATCTTGAAAATCCTAATATTTACATGCCAGAATAAATGGGTCTTCAATTGTTCCACAGTAACATGCAACAAATGATCTTAAAATGTCTCATCATCACATGCCACAATATAACGATCTTGAAATGTCTCATCGTAATATTCCATAATAAAACGATCTAGAAATGTCGTATTGTTACTTTCCAGAATATGACGATCTTGAAATGTCTCATCTTAACATTCTTCAATAAAAAAGATCTTGAAATGTCTCATCTTAACATTCTTCAATAAAAAAGATCTTGAAATGTCTCATCATTACATTCCAGAATAAAACGATTCAAAGTGTATAATCTTCACATGCCCCATTAAAACAATTTTGAAATGTCTCAGCGTCAAATGCCACAACAAAACTATTTTGAAATGTCTCATCGCTACATGACATAATAAAAAAAATTTGAAATATTTCATCGTCACATGGTACAAAACACGATTCTGAAATGTCGAAATGTAACATGACACATTAAATCGCTCTTGAAATGTATTATCATCACATGCCACAAAATATCGATCTTGAAATATTTCATCGTCATATATCAGAAGAAAAAGTGCTTAAAATGTCTCATCGTCACATACACTTATTAAACGATCTTATAATGACACATTCTCACATGCCACTACAAAACGGTCTTGAAAAATGTCATCGTCACATGCCCCAATAAAACGATCTTAAAACGTCTTTACGTTACAAGGCACAACAAAACAATCTTGAAATTGTCACATCGTCACATAGACAATAAAACAAACTTGAAATGTCTCATCGTTACAAGGAACAATAAAATCCTACTGAATTGTCTCTTCGTCATATGCCACAAAAAGATATTGAAGTGTATCATCGTCACATGCCCCAATAAAATGACCAAGAAATGTCTCATCGTCAAATACCCCCAAAAATCGATCAAAAAATGTTCCATCGTCACATGCCCCAATAAAACGATCAAGAAATGCCTCGTCGTCACATGCCCCAATAAAACGATCAAGAAATGTCTCATCATCACATGCCCCAATAAAACGATCAAGAAATGTCTCATAGTCACATGCCTCAAACGATCAAGAAATGTCTCATCACCACATGCAACAACAGAACGTACTTGAGAAATCTCATCGTCACATGCCCCAATAAAACGATCTTAAAACATTTCAACGTTACAAGGCACAACAAAACAATCTTGAAATTGTCACATCGTCACATAGACAAGAAAATGAACTTGAAATGTGTCATCGTTACAAGTAAGAAAAAAACCCTACTGAATTGTCTCGTCATCATATGCCACAAAAAGATATTGAAGTGTATCATCGTCACATGCCCCAATAAAACGATCAAAAATTGTCTCATCGTCACTTGCCCCAATAAATCTATCTATAAATATCTCGTCGCTGCATGCCCCAATAAAACGATAAAGAAATGTCTCATCATCACATGCCCCAATAAAACGATCAAAAATTGTCTCATCGTCACTTGTCCCAATAAATCTATCTATAAATATCTCATCGCTGCATGCCCCAATAAAACGATAAAGAAATGTCTCATCGTCACATGCCCCAATAAAACGATAAAGAAATGTCTCATCGTCACATGTCCAAATAAAAACACTCCATTGAATATTCTTTTTTCCACATTCATATGGAACTATTTTCAGTTATTTTTATTAGACGTTTTATACTTTTTGCCCTATTATGTCCTTTGATTCCAATTTGGCCCAAAAATTGGTGCAGACTGACTGCAACGAAATCCTTTGCTCCAATTTCCACTTCTTTAATAATTCATATGAAACCCCTTCTTTATCAGCTCTGATTTTAGATTTTCATATTTATTAGTTTTATAATCATGGCTTTGTTCCATCCGGCTTTCATATGCTACTGTTAATTCAACCAGGATGATTTTATAGTTCACCCTTGATAGAAGAACAATATCTGGTCGCAGACCTTTACTTGATATTATTTTCGGGTAATCATTACGCCAAACAGGAAGGTCTGCAGATACCTCCCAAATGTCACTAGAACTAAGGAGATTTTTCCGGTTATATCTTAACATTTGCTTGTTTGCTTGTATATTTTTCCCTCTGCAACAAATTTCAGGGTTGAATTAGATGACTCAGACTTCATATATTTCTTTATAATTTTAACCAGCTCATCCAAAACATTTTTGATCGTGTCTCCACGTATATTTTCCATTGACAATGGCTGTTTTATAGAAACTAAGAAAATGTTCTAATGTTTATGGATTTTCTTTACACAGGGTACAAGTAGGATCGCTCTTTTTCTTCCATTTAACAAGATAATTCTTAGATGGTAGCAGGTCATATGCGGAACGTATTAAAAAACTCAACCTGAGTGGGACCATCTGCCAACTGTCCTTCCAAGTAATAGATTTCTGCGGAGCCTTCTCCCAGTTTGTTTGTACTCCTTTTTTTTAGTCTTTTGTTATCTTCTTCGTTCCTTACATTTTGGATGACCATGTCTGGGCGATCTTTACCAGAAGTTTTCGACCACCATTGACTTTCATTTAGTCCTAAATCTTGTTTCCCTGCTTGAGTGTATCCGATGACTTCATTGAAAGCTTGATTGTATTTAGCACTTGTTATTATCTCTCTGACCTTTCACTTTCTCTCTTTTTTTAATGTAGGATTTAATGCTTTTGCTGCTGTATTCTTGGAGTCATCCAACATTATTTGAGGTCTGATTTTTCTGGATTTATACTCCTCCACAATCTTAAATGGCAGCTTTAGCTGAGCTTGTCTGCAGTACAATGCAATATCAGACAAAATAATCTTGAAATGTATCATCGTCACATGACCAATAAAAAGATCTTGAAATATCTTATATTCACATGTCTTAATGAAACAATTTTGGAATGTCTAATCTTTTATGCCACAAAAAAACGATAGGATGATTCACATTTGACATCTCTAAGATTAATTGATTGATTTTGGTGGCCTATTAAAAGCCAGAAAAATACTGATCTTGTAAGATTTTCTTTTTTTTAGAAATTATTATTTTACTGAAGAAGGTACTACTAATTAACCCATGGCTGGGGGAGAAGAGGTAAATGTATACTTTTCTCAAAGGTATTTGCGCGTAAGTGATTATAACGAACAACTGGGAAAGTTATAGCACCTGCTATTTCAAGCCACCTGGGTACTGACCAGGCGTGACTGGGAAGACATCAGTTACCATAAATGCTTGGGATTAAATGGTGGAAGGCGTTTGGTTCAGGTGACAACTGGATTCAGTTTGGTGAAATTGGTGGATATCACTTGAAATTGGTGGGTATATTGTTTCTCGAACATAGATGACATTTGTACTTCTAAAATCTGAGCCTGATCAAGTGATAGATACGTAGATTGAGACTGAAAGAAGTATATAATAATAATAATAATAATAATAACACATTGAAAGAATCCCTGGAAACCCTAGCTTAAGAGATATACAAAAAATTGTCTTATTAAGTACAGCCCACACACTAAGGAAAACTTTATCTATGTAATGCTGAGGATGATAGGGAAGATAGAAAAACATGAAATGGAGCCATAACAACACGCCACTACCTGCCTTAGGTCTCCCCGCAGACTTGGTTGGTAGTGAGACCAAAGCAGAAATCGAAATATGATGAAAAATGACATAATAATAATAATAATATGAGTAATAGTAACTAATGGAAGCATATTCCACAGTTAGATATTTACTTTAAAAAGTGCTCAATACAAAAGTAGAGCATAAATTTATGGTAATAATAATAATTTTTTAACATACAACGTGTGTTAGAACGTGCGATACCCTGTTTTCATCAGCCGCCGACCAGGAGTGATATGACGGTTTCGGTGTCTTTGGCGGGACCGACACTCCTGGCGCCACCAGCAGCGTTTGCCACCAGGCAGGGTATGAAGACAAACGTGTTGATTGTCCTTCTTTGTACATTCTCGTAATGAAGTAGACAAAACGATTGTTTCTCTTTGCAGTTTTTATCGGCAATGAAAATTCCTGAACGCATTTGCCGTTATTAACGCTCTCGTGGAGGAAGAAAAAAAAAGAAAAAAGATGTTGTAGACGATCACGCAAATATCTCACTTGCACATGTTAGATCGTGATGTTGCGCGCATTTTCTTTGCTAATAATTAATGTGCTAATAATAATAATAATAATAATAATAATAATAATAATAATGACATACTGCTACTTGATAGCTTCTAAAGTTTCGGTGTTTAAACATTTTACTGCCTGATGATGGTGTTTTAACATCGAAACTTTACAGCTATCAAGTTGCAGTATGTCGTTATAACAATATTAATAATAATTATCATATATATACATATTTATCTCTCTCTCTCTGTCTATATATATATATATATATACAGAGAGAGAAAGAGAGAGATAGAAAGTGATAGACAGATTATAAGAGAGAGAAACAGATGAATAAACAGGGAGAGATAAATAGACAGATAGAAAGGGAGAGAGGAAGGGGGAGAAAGTGATGGATAGATAAAATAATGAATAAAAAAGAGAAAAGAAGTGATAGAACGTGAAAGTGAGAGAGAGATTAAGATAAATACCTACATAAATAGATATAAAATATTGATATATATATATATATATATATATATACTGGTGTGTGTGTAGAAGAGAGAGAGAGAGAGAGAGAGAGAGAGAGAAAAGAATATCTACGATAGATACGCAGATTGCTCCGAAAGTAACGCTTTCTATTTATCCCTTAATGACAATGCAACTTAAACAAAGTAAACAATAATTACATAACCTGATAGAACGAGTCTTCCCCCCCCCTAGTTATTATGCCTCGATTTGGATTTTTGAAGCACTCTTTATTTCGTGACTTGAAAACTGTGCTGGTCAAGCGCAAAGAAGTTTTTATACACACGCGACTGTAGCTGTTATTGAGACGCTGTTAACAATGTCTATTGGTTTCTCCAAACATTCAGTCAAAATTTTCCAGAATGGATGAATTCAATGAAAAACTCCAGCTTTGCTCGAGAAATTATAGACTGTGTTCGCGTTTAGAAATACTAATCTATGAATTGATAATTTCTTATTGTCAGCGTTGTACGACGACGTCGGTGGCGGTGGCAGCCGGTGGCAGAGTTTGTCGTCATCGGAATTTTTTTTTCCGTCTGCCAAAAATTCCAAAGTGGAAATGAAGTCCAATAGAATTGAAAGCAACAAATGTCTTACCATTTTATTCCCGTTTTAACATATTTTATCATTCGTTAAATTCTGTCCAATCAATAGAGATTTTCAAGAGGCCTCTTCAATGTCCGTCTTTACAAAACAAACCTTTGTGATTTTATTAGCAAGAATTCTTGAAAAATCTCAAAAAGTTTTTGGTAAATCGCACTTTATTCGCTTAGTCTGGCACAAGCTCAAAATAGTGGCGCATTTAGTGAATATTCTATGAGACGGGGGTTTGCATCCATTGCAGTCTTTAACACCACACTAAAAATAACACTTATAATAGGGGGAGATATTTCTGCTTTTTATTTCAAGGTGTGTGAAAAATAGAATATAATTTTGCCATAAAATATGAAAATGCCCCCCCTCAAAGAAAAAGATGCACACACGACCAACCATTTCAATTATTAAAATAAATTAAACCAAGATTCGTGAATATCTATTTCAAAGTTTTTATTTTTTAAATAAAACGATCTTTGAGGCATATTGATCGATTAGGTGCGTGGCAAAGTTTCCACTGATAATACCTGTTTTTAATCGTTTATTTAGTGACAACTTTTCGACATAAAACTTCGTACTTTAACATGTAACTTATATTAACATAGATACCAGTATATCTTAAACCTGGGTGCAAAAAAAAAAAAAAAAAAATTAGCAAAAGTAGGAATCGTTTTCTTCACTTCCCCAGCTCGATCGGGAGCAGGTAAGACTGGAGTCAGTAGCGTTAGGTGACAATCAGTTTAGGAGTGGTACAACCCAGAATTCAAAAGCTACAACTATGGGTTAATTATCTTCACCAACCCACAAATGGACAAACGTGCTGAGTATGGTTAAGTGCCATACGTGATACCCGCATGAGACATGACTGACTGGGTAGAAGATTTACTTGCATTTGGATGCCATTACTTTTTGCGGTAGAATGGTTGCCAACCAAGGTTATAAATAGATATAAAAATATTGATAAATAAATGTCCTGTTATTTAACCCATAACTGGAGGTAAGACACATATTAATACCTTTTTCACGGGTATACAGTCAGTTAAGTGCCATACGTGATACACGATCATCTCTCGAAAGAGACATGACTGACTGGATAGAAGGTTATCTCGCAGTAGGTTGCCATTGCTTTCTGCGGTAGACTGGTTGCCGACCAAGGCTACAGAACCCAATCTGTCCTATTATTTAACCCATAACTGGAGGGAAGAGACGGAATAATACCTTTCCCAAGGGTATTTACGCGTAAGTGAATGCAAGGAATTCGAACTCGGCTCCCCGATTTCTTGTTCCGAGCCGATATCCACTGCGCCACAAGAACACCTACTAAAAACGCGGTCAACCAGAGAGAAGTTCTTCCAACAGGAGTGTGAAGGCCGTGGATTTGAATTTGGATTTTGAAAATATTCGATACTGAATGGGAATCACATTTATTATTCCGGGGTAAGAATTTATTGCGCAAATGTTTGGCTTTTTCACACAATTTTTGTCAACATTTTCGTTTTCGTAAAACCTAGTAAAATAAATTCCTTTTAAAACTTGCTTGTTGACCATATTTTTTTTTAATCAATTCACCCCAAGCAAGGAAGAAATGACACTGATGAGCGGGGGGGGGGCTACATAACTGTAAAAAGATTAATTAGAAAAAAGTGAGGAGTACAAACTAGTTAGAAAGGAGCAATAGAAAGCTGAGAATGCAGGTGCGATGACAGATACATAGGTGGAGAGAAAGGGAAGGATATACGGGGGTGGGGAGAGAGCTAGAGTCCAGTGGTTAATAGATGAGTATTGACATTGCATTTAAATTTCTGGAGGTTGTAGCCGTCAGGAAAGCTAGAATATGGGAGAGAGTTCCACAGGCGTGAAGTGCGAGAAAAACAAGTTGCAGGCGTAGAATTGTCGTCTGCATTTGGCTAACCTAACTGTGAATGGGTGGGACCCAGTTGCCAGTCTGGTTGCACGAGTTGAGGAGGCACCAGTGACTTAAGTTCGTTGGAGCAGAAGCCATGAAAGTATTTATAGAACAGACAAAGGGAGGCCACATTTTGACGGTGGGGGAGTGGCTGCAGTCGAGCCGCCAGATCAGTACCTATCACATTACAGACTCTCCTTTGGAGCCTGTCGAGGACACTGAGGAGAATGGCAGGGGCGCCTGACCATAAATAGCAGCAGGACTCCATGCACGGACGGATGGTTGACTTGTATATATGCAGGATGGATTCAGGCGGAAAAAACATCCTGGATCGACATAGTGACCCAACCTTCTTAGCAGTAGATTTAGCTATGGATTCAATATAGTGGTTCCATTTGAGGTCTGAGAAGAGGGTAAGGCCGAGGAGGCGTAGTGTGTTGCTCTCAGGGAGAATCGCTTGGTCCATGCTTATGGGAGGCAGGAGAGGTTGCCTGTGATGGTTGACAGACAACAGCTTGGTCTTAGACGCATTGAAGGTGACAAGTCACTTCTTGCCCCAATTCACCACAGAGTGTAGATCCCGTTCAAGGTCAGCAGCGAGATTATGTCTGTCCGCCACGACAGGTTTCTTACTGGTGCGGGAGTATATTGTGGTGTCAAAGTATATTGTGGTGAACAAGTTTAATGATAATATTTAAATGCAATTAATTAATATTTGTCTATACTTCTGAGATGAGGTAGTAATTAAATGATTTACATTGTTCGAACTGTTGTCCTCATATTTATTGCCATGTTCACGACGTTTCGGTCGTTGCACCCTCTAGCCTTCTTCAGGTGTCTGGAATTTTTAAATACCCTAGGGATTGAAATAAAAGGTTCTTTCTTAGGGTATTTCATTCTCATTCCATGTCCTTAAGGATACATGGTTCAGTAGACATAGGCGTTAATTAGTTCCAGTGACTTGACCCAAAGAGTTGTGAGTTCAATACCAGACTACAGCAGTGGTGAACAAGTAACTTAGAGAATTAAGTTAAAGGAAGATAACTACATGTCTACAGAAGTGGCATCGCACATGGAATAAGAATGATATACCCCAGTGATCGAAATAAATGGTTCGGTTCAAAATTCTTAGCACCTGAAGAAAGGCTGGAGCGTAAAACTACTGAAGCATCGTAAACATGGCAATAAAAATAAGGACAACAGTCCGAACAAAGTAAATAATGCAATTAATTAATTTTAAGAATGATTTTACTTGAATGAAATCCAGTTTTAATAAATAAAACTAAAACTGCTTTTAATTTCTAATTAAGATCTAAAAAATTAATTTTTGTTTATATTTTTTAAATTTCCATTGGATTTTATCTTGAGAAAATCAACGAAGTTGGTATGAAAATCAATTTTCTATTTCACTCTTCGTCCAGACACGTCTGATGAAATATTTCTAAAAATTAATTTAGTTGTGTTTTGGAATAGTTTTATTTTTGTGAGCTTTGCTTCTATTTCGTGTGGAAGTTATTCGTAAATATTTGCCATCCAGTAAGGAGAAAATTTTTTTCCTCCCAGGCTGAAGTCAGTTGTTTTCTTCCGACATTTTTGCGACTTGATGTGAATGAATGGCTTCATAAAATTTGCTGCTAGGATTCGATTGTGCCAAAATCTAGAGCAACAAACACCTCACTTTCTCAGCTGAACTGATCGATTCGAAGTGCGGGAAGGAACAAAGGAATATATATATATATATATATATATATATATATATATATATTCCATTTGTAATCAAGTTATTACGTAACCCAGGTTTCTACCGTGAGTGATGTCTTCAGACGATTTTCAATAACTGATGTTAACGTTTTTAATGGTGTTTTTTTTAACATTCACATTCAGGGAATTTTTAAACTTGAGTTATAACGTTTTCATCCATATGAACCTAATTGTTGTCGAGTTATTTTCGCAGTTGAGGATAGTATTTGTGCTAAAGTCGGTCCTAATAAGTTCGACATACAAAACGTTAGGAACTTGATATAATATGTATTATGCAGTGTAATCTTGACAGGTCGCTGACTACTTTCGTATTATACTAACTGTCGACTTCTATTGTCCAACATCGACTGACCTTTGTTCCTCTTACTACTCCTACTTAAATTTGGTGGGAGAGTCTATTCAATATAGAATAGGTGTGTTTCACCATAACACCCACCTCCTAAAACTTTATTCCGTAGGAGAAAAACAATTTTCTTTATTTTTTACAGGAAATATGAAGAAAAGAAAAGAAAAAAAAACACTTCATTTTTTAGCAACATCATAGCGTATCTCCTACGTTTTGAATCCACTTTTAAATAGTTAGTTGCCTTTCTTTTCCTCCTGGATCAGTGTACCTGAGGTAAAATCGTCGCTGGCGTTGGTAGATCAAACGTATCGAAAACCACCTCCATAGGCGTTTCTTCCGCGGGACCGCTGTCAACCACGTCTGAAGAGCGTCATTTGATCTGGTCAATGTGTCGTCTGCGCGTGAATGTTTCGCCTTTCACCAAGTACATCATATTGCCAATCCGTTTTTCTATTTTTCCAATCTTCTAGAACGATTTATTCTGTTTGTAGACCTTAAAGTATACTTTTACACCGGGAACTGTATTTTTTTACTTGAATAATTTTTTCTCTAACTGGCTTTGTCTTTTTTGGTAGTAATTTGTCAAAGACAGATCTTACCCGACGTGTGAACATCACCTTAGCTGCCAATTGTGAGGCTGGTGTTCCGTTGGAGTAATTCTGTATACCTGTAGAAACTTCTGTAGAGCTTCATCTACAGGTATTTTCCCAGCTTTCTTTAAAGCTCCTCTTTTTAGGGTGTTCACAAATTTTTCAGCTAACCCGTTTGAACTTGGGTGATAAGGAGCTGTGGTAATATGTTCGACGCTGTATTCTTTGCAGAAATCTTTAAATTGTTTCAACGTAAATTGACTTCCGTTGTCCGTTACAATTGTGTCTGCCACACCAAACCTTGCGAACAATTCCAGCAGGAAGTTTTTAGTACTTTGCGTCGTCGGTTTTTTATCCTTTGTATCTCAGGCCATTTCGAAAAACTATCCACTACTATGATGTAATGGTATCCATTCAGTGGACCTGCGAAATGCACATGTAACCTAGACCATGGTAGGTCTGTTTTTGGCCAGGGATTAAATTTTATCGGGGGTACCTTTGCAGCTGCGTTCCCAATGTCCCTGTCCATATTCGGTCAATATACAAAACTTCTCATTAGACTCTTCATCCTAGTGCTGCCTGGATTACAAGCATGAAAATCCTGTAGTATTTACTTTTGCGATTTGTATGGAATCACCACACTTTCTCTGTATAAAAAATACTGTATCGCAAAGCGAAAAAAACACTGGTCCCTCTCAGCTATTTTTTCTTTTATTTTCAACATATACTTGTCCCTGGTGGCTTCTTTTATTTTTTCTAGAGTTAACAGAAGTTCCCGAACTGCATTACACACAGTAAATTTCAGCTCTTCTGATTTCAGTGAGGCAATTACTGTGTCTTCTAATGGTTCGCTTATTTTAGGAATTAACCTGGACAGCCCATCAGCATAGCCAAATTTATTCGATGGTATGTACTCTATACTAAAGTTATAATTTAGCAGTATTATACCCCATCTCTGTAATCGGTTGGCTGTATGCTTCGGCAAACTCTTTTTCGATCCAAAAATCGAAATTAGAGGCTTATGATCAGCTTGTAGCTTAAAATGTCGACCGTGGACAAAACGGTGAAATTTCACTACTGCAAATATTATTTCTAGCGCCTCTTTCTTTATCTGAGAGTAATTCTTCTCAGCCGGAAGTGGTGCTCTGGAAGCATGAGCAATTGGTTTTACTTGACCATCTGGCATTTTGTGTAAGATACATGTTCTTACCTCATACGCACTTGCGTCGCAAGCGACTGTGATCTCTAAATTCGTGTTGTAGTGGGTTAAAAATAATTCCATGGTTAACACTTTCTTCATCTTTTCAAATGTTTCTGGCATTCATTAGTCCATTTCCAGGGTTTTACTTTTTTTAATAAATCATTTAATGGTGCCTGCAGATCATACATTTTAGGGATGTATATTTGGTAATAATTTGCTAATTCCAAAAAACTTTGTAATGTGGTCATATCAATCGGAGCCGGCATGTCTTTTATAGCCGCTGATCGTTCTTTGGGTTTGGCCTTCTACCATTCTTATCGATGATCTGCCCCAGATATTTTACTTTCTCCATAAAAAACTTACATTTGTTTTCCATGAGTTTAAATCTAAATTCCTGTATTCTTGAAACTACTGCATTTACATGTTCCACGTGTTCTGCTATACCTGTGCTTCTCATGAGGATGTCGTCCAGATATGCTACGGCAAAATCTAGCCCACCCAACATCGAATCCATTACTTGCTGGAAAATGGCGGGCACGACCTTGATCCCAAAAGATAGTCTGTTAAATTTATACAGAACCCGATGTGTTTATACACAAAAGTTTTGACGGTTCCTTTTCTAACGGTGTTTGCAGATATGCATCGCTGAGGGCTATCTTCGAAAATATTGTGCCTCCGTTTAGTTTCGCAAATATTTATACTGTTGTTGGTAGAGGATAATTATAATCTTGGAGTACCGCGTTCGAACCCTTCGAAAAATCAGCACAAACACGAATTTCTTTAGACTTTTTTCACGTATACCGTCGGTGCCGCCCACTCAACTTTTTTAAGTACACCGGTTTTCTCTAATCTGTCTAATTCTTTATCTATCTGTTCAACTGAAGCAAACGGCACATTCCTTTTCTTTTTAAATACCACCTGAGCGTTTTCTTTTAGCTGGAATTTTGCCTCCATCTTGGTATACGTTACCAAACCTGGAGAAAAAACTGTAGGAAATATTTCCTTAAGTTTCTTTATTAATTTTTGGGTTTCGGTGTTTAGACTTTCTACTTTGTAACAGAAAGAATTTATCGGTAGATCCCATAATTGAAATTCTGTTATCCAATTTGTACCAGGTAAGTTCGTGATATTTTCTATGACAAAAAGTTTAGATTCTAGGCTAAGAAAATCATTTTGGTTGCTTCCAAGTGGTGTGAAAGTTAACAAGCTTGCTTCGCTTTGATCCATTTCGACTGAATAGTGAACTCGATCATCACTAAGTTCTCTAGAATTTCGGCCTTGTGCCACACTTAAGACACGCTTCGAAAATCATTTTGAGTTCTTCGATGTTAAAATGGTTAATAAAATTGTCTAGTTTGGATCAGTTGCGACTGATTAGTGAGTTCGAACCTAATTGGAGCCTTATAATATTGGCCTTGTGACACGTCTAAGCTATGCTTAGAAAATGGTATTGGGTACTTCGAAGTGGTGTAATGGTTAACAAGTTTGTCGAGCATTCATCAATTACGATTGAATAGTAAGTTCGATCCTCATTGAGTGCTTCATAATTTCGGCTTTCTGCAACATTTATGCTCGTCTTAGAAAATCATTTTGACTTCAACGAAAAAGTTTTTTTTATACATTTGCAAATAATCCATTGCAATGCAGAAAGCAATGCTTGTAAATAAATACATTAGATGCATTAATGCAATCTTAGGAAAATAAAATTAAAAAAAATCTAAAAACAGATTTGTTAATAAAATGCTTTTTCTATGGGAATATAATTTGAACAGTGCTTTCTGGATAAAAAGTGAACAGTGACATATATTCACTTTATATTTTAAAATTTAATTTTCACAGTTAAGAGGCTTACGGCCATATCACGTTGAATACACCGGTTCTCGCTCGATCATCGAAGTTGAGCCTGGTCAGTACTTAGATGAGTGACCGCTTGGGAATACCAGGTGCTGTAAGCGTATATTGACGGATGTGCGTTGTGGTGCAGTGGATATCGGCTTGCATTCACTGTAAGCACTGGTATCATTGGGAAAGGTATTAATCCGTCCCTTCCCTCCAGTTATAGGTTAAATAACAAGGGTAGGACTTGGGGACCCTGCCCTTAAAAACAAGTCCCAATGAATCTTGATACACGAAAAGAAAAATCTATTACTAGACACAAAAACTTACATAAACAACAATAAATTGTTGAAAGGAAAAGGTATTACCAGCAATAAATAAATCTTAGTTGGCAATAAATGACCCGCCGAGGGTGATTTACCACAAAACAACCAACCTACAATTAAGTATTTTTAGAACCGAATCCTGAAATAGCAGAAAAAGCTTAAGGTCGCCTGCTCAGAATTTATCTTTAACCAGTTATGCATTGAAGATGATCTAATCTAAAATGTTACACGCATCCACCTAATCTTACCATTCACGAACCTCCGCCTAGTTTACAATAAAAAAAAACATTGCCGTGCGATTCGTGGACAACGAATGCTTTTATCACGTACACCCGGTTCTTTCTGCAGAGAACCAGGTCCAATGAAACTGCCAACATCGACGGGCTCAACATGGTAGACAAGATACGAATCGCCGGCGTGTCTATAAATATTCCAGTCATGTTCTCCTTCCCATATGTTTATATAATCAGAAATGTCTAACCGAAATCGTTCACGATCACGTCACCCCCAACATATTTCCTCCTATGAATTCCTTGGACAATTATATCTGGGTTGTTGTTTAGTAGAACACAACAATATTAAGGACTCATTCTGGAAATAATGGTCAGTATTCACAAGAACCACAATATATATATATATATATATATATATATATATATATATGACGGATTTTTAATTATTAGTTTGGATTATGCACATTTCGCCGCTCTTGTCTTCTTGGCGCATCTCTTCAGATCCAATTGGTACAACGATGGGCAATCTAAATATCACCCCCCATTAAAAAAACGAAAATTCCTTCTCCTTTCTTTGGTTTGCGGTAGACGCCCACATGCCCATACTGGGGCGGGCCTTATATAGTTATATGGGTTATATACGTATATGGGTTGTCACAGTCGCACATAATCGATCATCTGGGTCCCGAGACTAAGAACCCTAGGGATAACATTGATGGACACTAGGCTCCACACCTCCTCTGTGACCAATTGCAAAATTAATCGAGTTAATTTATAAGAATGAACGAAAGCCCTTCGGTATATTATTATTTAATACGCCAGTTTAACATTACCTATGATTAATATGACTCGTACCTTAGAAAATTTTTGAGATCCTTGTTTAACAGAGTATTTTAAGAAAACAAAATCCCGAATGAAAGTTATTGTCCTAATTACGGTGGGAACACACGGCGACTAGGGATATAATGTACCAAGAGATTAAATTTACTTTCACCAATAAGACTCCCTATAGCGGACCTTAACTTCTTCTTCTTCTATGTGCCCTGTCCCTTCAGGACGTAGGCGATCATGGATCTCCACGTCTCCCTATCCCTTGTGGCTCTTAGTATGTTTGCTCCTGTTGCTCCTGGCAACCCCCGTTCCGTCATCCACCTGATCAGACCCTGCAAATATGTTATCCGCTGCCTTCCTCTGTCTCTCCTTCCTTCTATCTGACCAGTCAGTATCAGGTTCTCCAGGCTCTCCTTCCTCATTGCATGTCCCAGGAACTTCAGTTGTCTCTTCCTGATGCTCAGCATCAATTTC
The DNA here is from genome assembly GCA_037127315.1 of Ascarosepion bandense. NCBI lineage: Eukaryota > Metazoa > Mollusca > Cephalopoda > Sepiida > Sepiidae > Ascarosepion > Ascarosepion bandense. Next base: position 1,185,764 of record JBBBDQ010002163.1, on the reverse strand, counting down.
CTTTTTGTTGCCATTCTTTCTAACACTTCGTCGTTGCTTGTATGCTCAGTCCACGATATCCGTAGCATCCTTCTGTAGAACCACATTTCGGCCGCTTCCAGTTTTGTCCTCATTTTCGATTATATTAGAGATATGAATTACCGGTGACTTTTCTTTTCCCCCATTTACCCTAACTATAGTTATTACGGGCTAAATTTTGAGTTCCGTGATCGTTAAATCTCAAACGCTAATCCTTAATCTTGAACGTCATAAATATTATATACTCATGTTCTTATATCCGTATGGCTCTATTCCTCATTTTTCATTTTAATTTGCCCTTATATTTTTCATCTACCTATCCGCTATTATCTACTACTCTTACTTTGTATATATTTATTGCCTTCTTTATTTATTTTTTACATTCAATCTTATGAGTATAAATTACCGATAAATTTTCTTCTCTCCCTTTCCTTTAACTATAGTTATAACGTGTTTAAATTCGAGACTTTAAATGGCCTTAAAATCACTTTAAATTAGAATCAACGTTTAAGGTATAACGGAGGTAATTAGGATTTCAAATTACATTAAAATTACGATAGAGGTTTGTGCGTGCAACAAAAATATTCCAATGTGTACAAAATTAAGGCTCATAGGAAAATTTTTCCCGTTGACTTCTACGAAAACAGGTGGGGGGCTGGAAAACATTATCAGAACAAATGACGCCATCAGCCATCGCGTATAATACAGTATCTTATAGATTCGTATCTATTCGCTGCGCCGTTATCGTGTCTCCTCTCACCTCTCACCTCTCACCCCTAACACCCCGCTTACCATTCCGCCTCAATTCCTTTCCTCCGCGCGGGTTCCCCCATCCTAACGCCGCCCGGGCAACCACATCAGCTCGACCCCTTCTACTTTCTCCTCTTCTGGGTTTAACCTTTGCCCTCACCGCACATACCAATAGCCAACCTTCCAACACACATTACGCGGGGCTAGTTCTCAAATCTGTGAGTCTTGAATGAACGAGAGCCTTTTCCTATATAAACATCAAAAGGCCCGTCCCAGTATGGGCATGTGGGCGTCTACCGCAAACCAAAGAAAGGAGAAGGAATTTTCGGTTTTTAATTTGTGGGGTGGTGATAGATTACCCATCGTTGTACCATTTGGATCTCAAGAGCCGCGCCAAGAAGACAAGAGCGGCGAAATGTGCATAATCCAAACTAATAATTAAAAATCCGTTATGTAAAATATTACTCTGTTAAATAAATGAATTTAACACTGAGTTCTCTCAAGTTCGTCTCCATTGGAATTTACCCGGATTACATACCAAGTGTACTACATTATATATATATATATATATATATATATATATATATATATATTAGAAAATGTTTTAGATATTCTACATTTTCATGGGTAATACGTATTTCGCAGTAGGAAAAAAGCTGCTCGTCAGACCCAAAAGATACAACAGTTGAAATTATAGAATAACTAAAGTTTTTTCTAAATTATATTACTTTGTTAAATTAAATAAATTTAACATTGAGTTCTTTTGAGTTCGTCTCTATCGCAATTTACCTGACTTATATACCAAGTATTCTACGATATATATATATATATATATATATATATATATATATATATATATATATTTTATTTTTTATTTTTTTATTTAAATACTTTAATCCAAGCGGAAAAAGCAGGAAGGTAAATTCCAAAACCCGATCCTAATTAATATTAAATATTAAATTTTAATATTAAAAAATGATACAGGAGGAGAGCTCCATGTAATAAAAATTAACATCTTTGAACAAATTTAATTTAATTTAATTTATATATATATATATATATATATATATATATATATATATAAATTAAATTAAATTAAATTTGTTCAAAGATGTTAGAGTGCTCTAATTCATTACTAATATATATATATATATATATATATATATATATATATATATTAGTAATGAATTAGAGCACTCTAACTACTGGCGTATGATACATGATACGCTAAAAGTCTGTTTCCTTCTACCGAGCACCCCTAGCTCAGAGGTAGAATAGCCTACTGTCTCACAATTCGGTCGGGTTAATCCTGAGTTAAAAAACAATCGGATGTCCAACCGTACTTATGAGCTGTGATACAGCGAAACAGATCTGTCTGCGGATGACTATATATATATATATATATATATATATATATATATATATATATATATATATATATCGGATAAGTGTAGATAAAAGGAAGAAATAAGCGATTCTTATTTCTTTACAAATTGAAATATTTTTTTCATTATTTGAGTATTATCTATTATTTTTCTTTCAAATTGAAAGAAATGAACTGCAAAGATTCTTTGCGAAATAATGTCACATAAAATATTTTGTGTACCTTTTCATAGTACACATGAATGAATTGCGTTAGTATGGCAGAAACACAATGTGTCTACGTGTGATAATGTGTTTGATACAGAAGTACGTTGTCTTATATGTGCGTATAAATTGTAGCAGTCAGTTTTCTTCTTATGTGCTCTGTCTTTTCAGGACGTAGGCGATCATGGCTTTCCACGTTTCCCTATCCCTGGCTCTGAGCACGCCTTCTCCTGTTACACCATGCAACCCTCGTTCCGTCATCCACCTGATTAGGTCCTTCAAATATGTTATCCGTTGCTTTCCCTTGTCTCTCTTTCCCTCTATCTGGCCTGTTAGCATCAGGTTCTCCAAGCCCTCCTTCCTCATTGCTTGTCCCAGGAACTTCAGCTGTCTCTTCCTGATGCTCAGTATTAATTTTCTTTTAGTTTTAATCATTTCCAAGACCTCATCATTGCTCACATGCTCGATCCATGATATTCGCAGCATCCTTCTGTAGAACCACATTTCGGTTGCTTCAAGTTTTTCCTTCATCTTTGATGGTATTTTCCAGCATTCACTGCCATATTGAAGGACGGACATCACATAACAATCCAGTACTCTCTTCCTTGTTTCTAGCGAAATTGTCCTGTTTCTTAATACTTTACTCAACTTCTGGAATGCTTCCTTCGCCATGCCAATTCGCCTTCGGATCTCTGTGTCGCACTTTCCATCTTCTGTTATAACGCTTCCCAGTCGGTAGGTATGAATAAAAATTGAACCGTCTTACTATTGACACTCGGAAAGAAACTTAGTCGGCATGTTTTTATGGGTCAATATCGCTAAGTATTTTGTATCATAAAATATACTTTAATAAATATGAGAAAATCTGAGTAATTAATTCAGTGCAAAAATTTCAGTTTTGTATGACAAACGAACGATCACTCTGGTCAAAGAAAGTGAACTGAAAAATTGATCATGAAACATTGCATCCAGAAAAAAAAAAGAGATATAAATGGAGATATTAATCGAAAGTTTCTTGGTAAATAAATATTTTCCCAATTTTTAAATAACCATTTTAAGGAGGGAAAATATTGTTTATCATATTCTGAAGTGATCTTCCAAAATTTCGTAGCAAACAACAAATATTTGTTGTTTGCAAATTCAAAGAATACCGCGCGTTTCATAAGACGTCGTTGATTGGTTAATACATATGAATATGAATATTTAAATTTTTAGAGCTGCTACGAGTACAAGAATGAGATAATTTCGGTGTGAGCTGGCTTTATTATTTAAAAAAAAAAGAAGAAAGAAATATAAAAAAGAGTTTCCAGTGATAGCATCTATCTATCTATCTATCTATCTATCTATCTATCTATCTATCTATCTATCTATCTATCTATCTCAGTCTGTTCAGATCTATCTATCTATCTATCTATCTATCTATCTATCTATCTATCTATCTATCTATCTATCTATCTCTGGGCTCTTTAGCCTTAGGTGGCAAAGAGATGGGTTAATAAATTAAAAACCTGCGACCGAAGTTATTAACTGTCTTCTGGAACATTCTTGTTACTGGTTTCTGATAGATGAGGCAGGAAAGAGGCCACTGAGAAGACTAACTGATTTGCTTCTTGTCCAAATTGTATTTAAAAGAATTTTATAAATAGAAAAAAATGTCTTCTTTTGTTGAAAAGCGGATTGATTTGCTTTAGATTAATCTTAAATTCTTTCTTAGGTTTGATTCTGAAGCAAACAGAAATAAGAAGACAGATAATTCGGCTTGAAAATATTTAATCATTTCTCCGGGTAGAGAATCTTTAGCGTTTTGAAATTATATAATTGCCTGGCATTTATTTTTCTCATTCACCATCGACTCTGTTTATAAAAAAAAAATGGAAACAAACCAAAAAACAAAAACAAAAAAAAAATGAATGAATTCTTTTTTTCAATTTCCCATCTTGTCATTTCGGTATTCAGCTGCCATTTTACAGTTTGCTTCTTAATATCTCTGCTGAAAATAAAATTGACAATCCTTATTCGTCATCTTCAGCTAAACTGTCAAAGGTTTCGTATTCATTATTTAACACCATTAAGAATGTTTTCCAATATGCATTTAGTTAATGTTCGATTTTTGTCGATTTCTAAAGAAATATTTTGTTTGAAAAAATTGTTTGAAAAGAATCTTTGAAGCAATGAAAGAAAATTTTTAGTAGCAGTTTGAGGTATGTTATTAAGATGAGAACAATCCTGTTTGTTGCTCTGGAGATATTAACAAATAGCTGCAGTTTTCTTTTGTTTTTAATATGAAGATACCTTGTTTGTTTTGTAGTCAATCCCTTCCAGGTATATTCTTAGTGATAGACATTAGAATAAGAGCAGATAATAATGTATAACAGTTCAAATAGTTATTTTCGGAATGTGAAAATAGATGTATGCAAACATGCTCAGGAAAAAACTTGTAAGAATGTTGCAAATGATTGTAGAAGAGTAAGTAATTCTATTGAAATATCAGGGAATTGAAATTTTGACGACAACGGCTTCTTGTAGATAGATAGCCACACACACACACACACACACACACACACACACACACACACACACACACACACATACAAACAAACACACACACATCCACATATTTGGTCAGTTACGTTTCTTTTAAACATTTTTCGTTAAATATAGAAAACAGGAAAATTTAATTAATTTCCTATTTAGTTTATCCAGCGTTCCTACCTTTTCCCGTTTGGTGAGGCTAAGGGATCGCAAAGATTTTTTAATGTCTATCGTCCCAAGATTTCGATTGTATCTTTAGCCATTTTCAAGCGGGATTGGTTTTAGCTGTTTCTAGTTTCTCTTCATATTTTGACTGTTTAATATGTATTTTACTTTTGTGTTGTTTTGAATACTAGTAAGAGCATTTATTCCGAGCCTTCATGTGTTGAGCACGGCTGGAATTCGAGCGAGCGTCTTTCTATTTTTTGAAACACTTTTAACACTCCATTCCCCACTAAGGTGAGGTTGATAGTAGGAAACAGATGTAGGAAACAGGGCCTCTCTTATAGCGAGATGTTTCCGGTAATGCGATTTTTATAGAATTTAAGTGTTTTTATCAGAGGTTTTCTTAAGGATTCTTGTAAATTGTGGGTAGGGTAGATGTTTTTATGGCACTTTGATTTGACAATTGACACGTAGACGTATTCTCAAGGGTGTGGTAGTATATCCGATATAAATTGATTTGTATCAAGGAAAGGTTTTGTATTGAGCAGTGAAATATCCGTCATCTTTTACCTTCTTAATTCCTGACTTTTATTGTTCTCTCTCGTTTTTATGGTGCCCTATCTACTTTGGAATGAACACTTCCTCCTTCATAAATACTAACCTGCGAGACTTCCTAGGAGAGGCAGTCGAGTCGCAGTGTAACTTGACAGTTTGGACGGACATTTCTATCTGCTGATTAATAACAATTATTTTGTATATATGTTCTGTTATTCTGATACACTGGTTCAACCTACCTTTTTTTCGTGTCTTTCTTCCTGACCCTAACAGGCCACATCATTAATAACACTGGTCAACACGGTTTTTGATGCCAAGAAACAAAACACATTTTTAGCTAATTTGATTCCGAAAATGATCCTAGATGTTCACGTTTAGTTACCGTTTTGGCTGTACTGAAATTGATCATTTTTGGAAAAAAAATCAATTTATAATCTTGCTTGATTACAACATTTAGTTAATAAAGTTAATAGAAATCTATCAATTTTTAGGTAGGCCGAGCAATTTATTGCAGCCACCTAAAATAAACTACTTTTATAAGAAAAAAAAAGTATTTTTAAGTCAAAGATTTAAAGAAAGAAGCATCAAATATTTTGAATTTATCGCCAAAATTCAAATTAATTGATAAACTTTATCGCTAATACGCTAATATGAGGATTAAGGTTTATTTTTAATATAAGCATCAAGATAAATTTCCGGATAATTACGGCGATGTGAGTGATAAGCAAGGAGAACAATTCCATCAGACTATCAAAACAATGGAAGAGCGCTACCAGGGACGATGGGACAAACGAATGATGGCTGACTACTGCTGGAGTATCAAAAGGGACTTAAATAACATCGAACATGGCAGACAATCAAGAAAGAAAAAGATTTTACCATGGTTCTTATGTTCACGAAAGTTTTTATTTCTTCTGTTTATTAAATGATTTGATAAAAATACTTGTTGGTCTTGGTATATTTAATCATGTTATTTTTAAAGACTTTGGGTTTGATTGTTATTGAAAAATAGTATTTCTCAATGAACAGACTAATATTTGTTAGTTTAAGTAAGAATTGAGACGCTTCGACGATTTTACTTTGAGAAATATTGCGATAGATCAATACACCGAAAACAAATGAAAAAATGCTTTTTTTTTCTCCAAAAATGAGGCATTTCTTTACAGCTAATATGATAGCTAACCAAAGAAAAGTGAGGTAATTTTCAGATTCAGTGCCCCTCAAATTAATTAAATAAGATGTTTAGTGTCTCAGCACCATTTCAAAATTTATTTTACTTTATTTTATTTTTTGATCAGTTTAACGTTTGTCTTTTTCTTATATTCTTTCACACTCAGTGACCTCTTGCGTCTTAGTAGCTTTATTTTCTTTCTTGGGGTGAAATAATTAAAAAAAAAGTTACCCGTTTCTTTTTTGGTATTTAATCAAATTTGTTTGATTGATTTGATAATTTTAGAGTTTTTAAAATTCGAAATCTTTTATTTTTCTTTCGATTGGTTCCACCAAATATCTTTTTGTTTCTTGCATGTCTTTCGTTATAACCCGCTTTTATATTTCTTAAATATGCTTTTCTAGCCAAAACTTTAAAGCCAAAATGTTTTACTTTTGAAAGTTCTAGTGATTTCTTTTGTGCTTGGTTCTTTTTTTTAAACGCCTGTTCAACATTTTTGGCAAGATCCAATGTTGTGTTCTGTCACTCAATAAGTTCACAATATGTTGATTTTCTCTTATGATAATATCTTATTTTATTTTTTACGCTTTTCTTTTTGGGGGTTGAGAAAAAAGTCACAATTTTGGCTAGAAAAACAAAATCAATCCTTCAATTAAGCATGAAAACTTTGAAATTTAAGTAAAAGTTAAAAGAAAGAAAAAATGGCTTACATTTTAACAATATTTTAAGACATCATTCCATATTGTTTCTCTCAGTGGTTGAAGAAAATATTTTAACTTTTATTAAGAATAAGTTTGGAAATTATATGATATATTTATTATATAAGTATATCCCGAAAACTTTGCTGGTTGTAAATTTTCTAATTTCTTTCCATTTTGCAAGACTGACGCAAATTTTATCTCCTCGAATATATAATTCTTTCATAGTGTTGAGGTTGACAAGTTTTATGCAAAAATTCTTTGTTTATTAATGCCCCAACTGTCAGTGTAGTGAGCGTTCTCTGTGAGTCTTCTAAACACTTCCATTACCGTTGCTATTATCATCCTTTCGATGCCACAACCAGTGGCCAATCTACCGATGAAGTTAATGTCGTTAGAAGTTCGCCTCTAGGGAGATCTTAACCGATTTTTATCTTGGCTTTTTACAACGAGGAAAAGAAAAACATAAAGAAAGAAAGAAAGAAAAAGTCAAATAGAAAGAATTATAAGGAGGAAAGAGATAGAAGAAAGAAAAAGAAAAAGAAAAGAAAAAGAAAGAAAAGGAAAGCAGATGAGAAGACATAAAAAGATGAGAAAAAAGAGAGGGAAAGAAGAAAAACAAAAAAAAAAGTCAAAATGCTAGTAAAATGAATGAAAAATTGATAAGAGAAGGAAAAGCCACAGGCGTTAAAAACGATAAAGGAAGAAGGAGAGACTGAGAAAAAAAAAAGAAAAGAAAAAGAAAATGTCCGTAAAGTGGAAAAGAAGGAAAAGAAGAGGCAATAGAAAGTGAAAAAGAATCGCAATGAGGATAGAAGACAGAAAAGATGAGAACAAAGACAAGAAAAAAACGACGAAGAAAATTTAAATAATGACACGGTTGGAAGAAAAAGCGAATGAGAGAGAAGAAAAAAACATGAGGAACGACAGAGATTGATAAAAGAAGAAAAATGTCGGAAAAAAAATTTAAAAAAATAAGAAAAAAAAAATCCAACGTAGCAATTTTCCGCATGAGACAAACAGGACACAGAACATTCAGATTTTAATTTTCTTGTCTGCTGTTCTGATGGCGTCTTCAGTTAAACATGGCGGACATTTATATTCCCTTTCCCCATTAATTATTCTTCTTTCCTCTCCTTCTGTCTCCTTTTACTTTACTTCTCTTTCTCTCCCTCCCTATTTGTAATTCTTTCTTCTCTTTCCTCATTCCTATCCTTTCATTCTTTCCTCTTTCCCTAAGTCCTTTTCTCTCCTTTTTCTTTCTTTCTTTTCTCCCTTTCACCCTCTTTCTTTTCTCTTCTTGTGGCATGTTCTTTTCTTCTCATCTCCAGCCTTCTGACCTTTGACACAGCAAAAATATTTTATACACATTTACTATTAGTCTATTTCTTTCAGTTCATGCCACCTGATATAGTAAATGTATAATAAGTGGGCCAGAAGTATGATGAAGCGTGATCTAAAACCGTGTCCCTCGTAACATATGAGCCACTATTTTTAATGTTCTCAACTCTCAACAATTAAAGCAATCACAGTAACAGATTGGCGCCCAAACTTGACACAAGAGACACAATCACCATTAACTGGATTTCTCATAAGCCATTGAAAGTCTCCCTTATTATCCATTAATTTGTTTATAGTCTTTTCTTGTATGCTGACTAATTTTCGGAAAAGAGGACGATGTGAATTTCTGCAGATACATCTAACATTTCTCTCCAAAACTATATTTTTAAAATTATATTTTAACACAAAACCGTATCGATAGCAGGAAGATATCCTTACGTATGAAGCTGAATTGTAAGTAATTTTCTTTTTAGCTTTTCAACTTTATTCTTTAAAGCAATGAAGTATATTATTCAATTATATATTCATCATTATTAGCGATGACTTCAGGCGAGTTTTCAAAAACCTTTGCACAAAATTAGGAAGGTTTTGAAGAGAAAAGGTTCTTGACAAACTCGTAAATCTGATTTTCAATAGAGAAATCTTTTCTCGTCAGCGTGATTGAAAAGGTCATAACCAGTCGGTGCAGGGTGGGGCAAAGATAGCTTGTCGGATAAAACAAGTTCCAGAATCTTTTCCCTTGTTTCTCTTGATGTAGGCAGCCCTTCGTTATCATGGACGAGAAACAATATTCTGCCTACGGACTAGTTTATGAACGCTTGTGCAGTCGCTGAACTTATACATATGCCCTTCGTGCTTCATTGCGTTTTAAGAACTCTAGGTGGATAATACCCCAACACAAGTACGGCATTACCTTTCTTCCTCGGAGGATCAGCTTTCAGGTTCGGTTTTGAAAATATACCCTCGTAAATACATTGTGTTTGCGTGCAACCCATTTCTCACCTCCTGCGATCATATATTTAAGTAACAGTTTATTTCACTTTTTACAAAGGAGACTTTTCGCGATGGATAAATGATAATCATTTCGTTTTTTTTTTTGTTTTTTTTTTTGCTAAAATCACGTGGAAGTCAAATAATCCAGCTTGTTCTCATTCACTATTCTTTCTATGGGTCACCATTTGGTAGATTGTGTGGTGCGTTTAATATATTTGTTAATTTCAGCTTAATTTGCCCGTTGAGCGCTTTTACTTGTGACTCAGCCACCACACACACACACACACACACACACACACACACACACACACACACACACACACACACACACACACACATATATATATATATATATATATATCATTTGGAAATTATTTATTTCCGCGACCTAGGTTTCAACCATTCGGTACTTTCAGGCGATTTACAATAATTGATTTTTTATGAACACGCGACTGGAATTTTAAAACAGCCAAATTTTTTTCAAAATTAGGAGTTATTTAAGTATCTTAAAACACTTTCATTCCATGTTTGTATGATCCTAGTAGGTATTTATGGGTATGATTACACTTCGACATAATTTCTGTTCTTTCATTTAGTAATTTATTTATTTCTGGGAAGAACATCATAGCCAATTTTTCCTCCTGGCATAATCTGCATATTTTATCACCGTCGTATGGTTTGGCTATTTTTACTATGTTCCAAGTTAAATCGGGGTCTTTTCCATATTTCAGTTTTAATTTCCACATGTGGTTAACCAGTTTGGTACAATATTTGAGGTTTTCCAGTTTAAATGTAGACTTATGGTTATTCCATCTGATTTTAAAACTACCTTTGGTAGATCCTAAATATGTTTTACTTTGACCATTTATGTCATGTACCTCTGCTTTCTAAATAACTCCTTCTGTATTACAAAAACCGTTTAGCGGGCATTTGTTTTTGTCCATACAGTTTAATTTCTTGTTAATGATGTTATTTTGTACACTGTTATTTAGATTTCTGGCGTTTTGTTTTTTTATGTATTTTTAAAAAAAATTAAGTTATAGTAATTTAGGTATCAGTAATTTAGATAATTCAGTTCGAATTCCAGTTGAATTCCTTGCATTCGCTTACGCTCAAATAACCTTGGGCAAGGTATTAATACGTCTCTTCCCTCTAGTTATGGGTTAAATAACAGGACAGATTGGGTTCTATAGCCTTGGCTGGCAACCAATCTACCGCAGAAAGCAATGGCAATCTACTGCGGGAAAATCTTCTGCCCAGTCAGACATGATCGCCCAAGCGTGTTTTACGTATGGCACTTAACTGAAAGATATAGTTCCTATCTGTATGTATTTAAATACAGAAATATGCTTAAATCATTAATTATATAATCTATTTTTTCCTGGGTAATATTAAGTTATCTTGCTCATATATTTTACAGTTCACCTCATCATACCCGAAAGAATTTATTGAGAAAGCAAAGAACGTGGCCGAAGGAAGTGATTAATATTCGAGTGATTTTCGTGTTCAGTTTCTGTGTAATCCCTTTTCATTTTCACCTTGCGTAAATATTTTCCCCAAGGAAATAAATTATTTTGACAAAGAAATCTGATTGCAAGATATTTTTTCATTTAAATTAACGGCTTTGGCATTGCTTGAGAAATTAACTTTACAAAATTGAAACTCAGTGTAGATTTTACAAGTAGACGATTGTAATACTTATTTGAAGAAGAAGAAGGATTCAGGTAACTGGTGAGTGATAAAAAAAAAAACGGATAATTTTTACTGCCAGCTACGCTAACTACAAGTTAGTCAGTCAGTCAGTCAGTAAAGTGCCATACGTGATACACGCTTGGGCGATCATGTCACGAAAGAAACACGACTGATTGGGCAAAAGATTTTCCCGCAGTCAGTCAGTCAGTTAAGTGCCACACGTGAAATACGCTTGGGCGATCATGTCTCGAAAGAGACATGACTAACTGGGTAGAAGATTATCCCGCAGTAGATTGCTTTCTGCGGTTGACTGGTTGCCAGCCAATGCTACAGAACCCAATCTGTCCTGTTATTTAACCCATAACTGGAACGAAGAGACGGATTAAGACCTTTCCCAAGGGTATTTGCGCGTAAGTGAATGCAATGAATTCAACTGGAATTTGAACTCGGCTCTCTGATTTCTTGTTCCGAGCCGATATCCACTGGACTATCACTAGACTACCACGCAGTAGGTTGCCTTAATTTTCTACAATAGACTGTTTGCCAATCAAGGCAATAGAACCCAATCTCCCCTGCCATTTAGCCCATAGCTGGAAGAAGAAGCGGCAGATTATTACCTTTTCCAAGGGTATTTGCGCGTAGGCGAATGCAACGAATTGAACTGGAATTGGAACTCGACTCTCCGATTTCTCGATCCGACACCAGTGAACAAATTATCGATAAAAAAAAAATTCATAATGCGGACGGCGGAACGTGAAACATTTCTGCAAAAATATTTATACTGATATCGGCAGATGTTTGTCATTCAGATCGTAGGAATGATTAAATGTTTCTCGATCCTCAAATGGAAGCAGTTAAAAGAAACTAAAAATGGACAGTTTGCTCTTGTCTTTATGGCGTTTGAATCCTAATTTATTGCTCGATGTTTTTTTTTTAAATTAAAGCGTGTGACAGGGTGGGGGCAACGTCCGCTATCTAACCATGAAGACACGTATTCAAATATCACTTTGCTCGATTCGTCAGGGAGGTAACCTCAGAGTCCAGAGAAACGATTCTAGAGTCCAGAAAGGTTAGAAGGTGTCTGAAAACCTTACCCCATGTTAGCTCGCGGCTTGATAATGAAACTGGGTTGATGGAACTGTCCGAAGGACATTTAACACGTAGCTGAAATTCACAAATATTGGCCGAGCTTTTGTGTATATATCTTGTTCAAACCACTGAGTTCGCCATTAATCGCTCTTTCCCTGAAACTATAACTAACATTCGCTGCTCATAGTTTTAGTATCAACCACGGGTTGGACTCTGTGGGTGCTAAACAGTCTCAATAGACAGCAAGAAAAAAAAAAGAAAAAAAAAAGAATTATGATAATTTTGTTCACTCGTGGGAGTTATTTTAAAAATAAATATTTACTAAACTTACCAAATACTAAATGGCAAGAAATCAGAAAAGCAAAGCATTATATTATTATAAAATTAATAGAACCAGCATGTATTGAAAATTTACCCGCGAAACACCATCACCCGGCCTAGACTAGACTCATTAGCGCTGATAGCAACTACCTCAGCCACCATGGGAAATAGTAATTATCGTTATCTGTCATTTAAGTGCCATACGTTTGGGTGATCATGTCGCGAAAGAAACATGACTGTCTGGGCGGAAGATTTTAGCGCAGCAGGTTACTATTACTTTCTACGGTAGACTAGTTGCCAACCAAGGCTATTGAACCAAATCTGACTTGCTAATTAACCCATAGCTAGAGGGAGAAATGAATTTCTACCTCGGTTTTTGAATCCAGTTAAAAGTCATCACATCGAATGCTAATTTTTCAGGTACGGAAAGATTTTCTGCACTTGGGAGATTGGCGCACCATAATCTTCCCAGATTTAATTTTTCATAATTAGTCTTCTGCTATACTAAGATATATCAGCCAGTTAAGTGGTATAGCCTAGGTTGATCATATCTCTCCACAACTTCCTCACCTAGATAACGGCTGACTCTTTCAAGTGGCATACGTGATACCCGTTTATGCACTAATGTCTCTCTCGAGTCATGACTGACTGAACAGAAAAGATGCATCAAGTCATTATTAAAATAAATGTTGTTGTCGGTGTAGCGAAGCCGAGAAAACAGAGAGAGTTTAACAGACTCTCTCTCTCTCTCTGACACACATACACACACGCTCTCTATCTTTCTATTGCTCTCAAATACGCTATCTTTCTCTCTCTCTCTCTCTATTACGCATGCCCATATATTCTTTCTATCTTTCTCTCTCTCTCTTTCTCACACATATATATTCTCTCTTTCTCTCTTTTACAAGCATACACCTCTGTCAACACATACTCCCCTTTCTTTCTCTCTCTCATTGACTCAAACACACACACCTCCCTCTCTCTCACACACCTCTCTCACACACACCTCCTCTCTCTCTCGCACACACCTCCTCCTCCCTCTCTCTCACGCACCTCTTCCTCACTCTCACTCACACACACCTCCCATTCTCTCTCGCACACACCTCGTCTTCTCTTTCTCACACACCTCGTCCGACCTGTCTATCACTTACACCTTCCCTTCTCTCTCACACGCCTCCCTTCTCTCTCGCACGCACCTCCTCCTCTCTCTCTCTGTTGCACACACCTCCCCTCTCTCTCAACACGCATTCCCCTCTCTCTCTCACACACACCTCCTCTCTTTCTCACACACACACCTCCTCCTTCCCCTCTCTCTCACACATATCCTCCTCCTCCCTCCCTCTCGCACACCTTCTCCTCCTACCTCTCTCTCACACACATGCTCATAAACCTATTCTCTAACTCTCTTTTACATATACACAAGCTGATGGTCATATCTTGTTGAGTTTCCGTACGATCATCGAAGTTAAGCAACGTCGATCTTGGTTAGTACCGAGATGGGTGATTGCTTGGGAATACCAGGCGCTGTAAGCTTAGGTTTGTGGGTGGTACAATAGATAATGATTTAGAATTTCTAATCGTAAAACCAAGTTCTAATTCCAGTTGGGTTCGTTATAGACTCAAATACATTTGGAAAAGATATGAACCCACTTCTCGCCCAACTACACATTAATTTGTAAGACTTGGATCACTAAATCACTATAATCTCAAAAAACAAACTTGTTACCATCTAAAACTGTTTCCTGGCTTTAAATAACGGCAAAGAGTTGTTAACCCGTAGAAGCCGAATCAATCAATAAATATATACACATAGACGCTCTGTCACTGTAAAAGAAGCACAAAAGCTCTCTCTCTCTCTCTCTCTCTCTCTCTCTCTCTCTCTCTCTCCGATACAGATACATTTTCGTTTTTCTTCCCTCACACGCATGCATACTTACGCACAAGTCCGCATACACACTTTTTCTCAGAGAAATTCTTCGGTCTTGACAATTGTCGAAATGTAGAAAACACTTTTCGCTTTTTATTCCCTCCCCGCGCACCCCTCACACACCTCCCCTGAATTGGGGAGAGGACAAGTTGATAGATTGTTTTGCTCTATTTACCCACTTGCATAGAACGTGCTCGTCTTGAAAATCAGATTTCCTTAAATAACAACCGGTTGGTTGGGATAAAAATGACACTATTAAACCTCGACACAGGCATGTGGGATGTGGGGGCGCACACACACACACACACACACAAACACAAAGCCCGACAAACACACAAATACAGCGATATATACATGTATGCATATATTTGTAAACACAAATACATAACTTTCTGTCAACGCATACAAACACATACGTACGCACATATAAGCGCACACACATACACACAGGCCTATTCAACATAATCTTTGTCGACAGTGATTGTATCAGAGTTTCTAGGGTCCTGGGCATGACGGTAAACTGCATCCGGCAGCAAGGCCTTCTGATTGGGAGCTTGTGAGGAGCATGGAAACCACCTCTTAATTGCTGTTGTTCCCAAGTCCACTATAACCCGGAGTGGTAGCACTTGTTAGAGTCCTAGCTATGGGCAAATAGTTGACCCCAAACTGAGCTCAAAACACTATGAAAGTATAAAAATACACTTTTATAGAAATATATACATAAAAAGATACTTTTATAGGAAAATATTCATTTCTGAAGGAAAATTATTGCCACAACACTTTTTTGAAGGAAAAGATGTATTCTCAGCAAAACATTTTTAATTCACAAAACTAGAAGATATTTTCAGTTTTCTAAAATAAAAAAGAATAAAAACCAAAAATTTTCATTAAAATCTGACTAAATCAACCTTCTCACTATAACCGAACACTAAAAATATACCTTAAAGCCCTACCTTTTGGCATTAAATAACCTACATAGGTGTTGATATACCGTTAAACAAAACTCAAACTCAAACTTAGAGTTTTTAGCCTCGACGCTAAACTCCTACTTTGCTACTACCATTACTCCTGCTACTACTAATACTACCAATACTACTATTACTGCTGCCTTTATATATAAGTAAAAAAGAACTCTCTTGGTGCCTCGCCATACATTCAACACTATCTTCTGCAGCGCTATAGAATCCCAAAGAAAGAAGCATTAGCAAATAACAGAAACCACATCAATTGAAAACTTTAAACAGCAGCAACAACTAAAATGCACAGCACATGTAACTTGAAGAGAAAATAATGGCAAATAATCAAGATGTTGATGTTCAAACAAAAGAATCAGAAGACAATCCTCCGTTGCTATTGGAAAGAGCGATGATAGATCTGAGAAACTTATCTTCCTGAAAAAAAAAATTAGAGAAAGATATTAGAATTTCAAATAAATTCGCAGTGGCTTCTCGTTCAAGGAATATCGGATGTTTCCTGATAAGAAAACGGTATAATATTACTATTATGAGATTTTGCAGCAAAAGTTCGTGACCTCAGTTGGACACTGGTGTTTTAGTTTGGCGTCTGTTCCTGGTGTGTTCTGAACTGAGACCTTATATCCTTTAGTTGCGAGCCAAACGTTTTTGAAGTTGATGTTATCCACAAATGAATACTTTCAAGATAGAGAATGAAAAAGTTTTAGTTCCGCTCTATGAATGTCGGAAAGAAATAAGCGTCGGATCTCCGACAAAATCATTCAGAAGGTTTATTTGGATCGTTCCTCAGCATTTTGGGCAGTCAAAAAGTACTTTGGCAGGTTTCGTTAGGATGATTTTAAACTAAACGATCGACCACACTCCGGGCAATCTTCTGACGTCGATAAAGACGTTCTACTTGCCACTGTAGAGAATAAACTGAAGATTTCAACGAAAATGATTGCTAAGTAACTGAAAAATTCCAACTTTTTTTTTTTTTTTTGCCATTTGAAGAGATACGGGTTCTTTTCAATACGTGGGTGTCGCATTCTCTGACGCAACCGATGAAACTCGAACGTGTAACAGCGATTTATTGGCTGCTACGCCACAAAAGGCAGCCGTTTTTTAACAGAATTGCCACAGGCGATGAAAATGGATCGTTTATAACAACACGCGACTGAAACGGAACTGGAAACAAACTTACGTGAATCAATCTGTTGACAAATCGGAATTACATGCAATAAACGGGTTGCTACCCGTTTGGTGGGGTTGCAGAGGGTATAATTCAATAACTGCAAAAGAGAATTGCAACTAAATCACTAATCTCAATGTAGCTATTTAAGAAACAAAAAACAACAAAGGCCGATTTGGGAAAATCGAAAAGGTGCCATTTCCCACTAGGATATCTTGCAGAAGAGACCTTTCAGAATCGTAAAGAGTTGAAATGGGACTCCCGCCCTCCAGCAGCTGCCGTATTCTCCTGCTATAGTTCTTTCAGACTTTAATTTGTTTCGCTCTTTACAGAAAAAATTTAAAAGAAAAAAAGATTAACTCGGTACAGTCACGCAAAAACTAGCTCACAGCCTCCTTTTAACAAAGAACACGAAGTGTCTACAAAAATGACACCAACAAGTGTCTACAAAAATGACACCAACAAGCATTGTAGAATGACGTGAAGACAGTTGTTAAAGACAACGAAGACAAGTCCTTTTGAGAATATATTTTATTTTTAATTTTTAATCGGTTAAGAACTTTTTCAATTACCTGATATCGTTAGAGAACAGATACTATACTTTGTTTTTACTTGCTACACAACGGTCAGTTTAATGTGGGGAGCCCGAGCGCCTCCACCCGGGCCAGGTCCCAAAATAGCCCAGCCACCGCAAACGTCAGTTTCACTGGCATCGGTATGACAACCGATCACCGCTTCTTTAGTGCAATAAAGGAGGTTCTGCAGCGGAAAGCCGTTCCTCGGAAGTCGGGACCTCTCAGTATTTTTTCTCAGTTACGCTCTGCCCTAAGAAACATACATAAATGAGTTACGCTCTGTTCAAAGATAAAAGCACGATTGAGCGATAGAATATAGTTTGTCTGCTCGGGGGCAGATGCTACACTTTGATCCCAACCCAATAACTCCGGAGTTTTAAAAAAAAGCGTTATTCGAGTGGGACTATCTTCTTGGTCAATGAATGGCGAATGTTTTCTTCTAAGGAAACGGTTAATTTTACTTACAATTAAATAATGAACACAGAAATTTATTCTACTCGGGGTTTTTATTCGCTTAACCCCATATTGAAGTAGCTAACACGAGCAAGGTGGCAAAAAGAATCAACATGTGAAAATGACAACTAAAGTATTTTAGTGATTCCTATGTTGTATAATATTAATAATTCTCAAGTAAGGTCTTCATTTGATTCTTAACAGCCTTAATCAATCAACCCGACATTAACGCATAATTCGGCGGACAATTTCCGAGATGGCAAGTACTTCTGACTCGTTCAATGATTCGAAGCGCGTTTTCAAGAAAACACCACCACCACCACCACCACCACCATCATCATCATCATGATAAATACAATGACCGGGTGTGACCGTACGGTCACTGTGCAGTTGAGTACCTGAACAGTTCACTCCACACACCCAATGTTGGACAAGTTCACGTCAAAACACAGTCGATGTCTTTGCTATTTGAACGCCCGCCTAGGTCATGGCCGTTGATTCCATCAGGTAGCCCTCCAACCTGACCGCTGACTTCACAGTTTCGGGAGCTATCTCCGCTCAGCGATGATATATCATCATCGCACTGGCTGTATCCATAGGTAAAGAGCCCCGTTCTCCTTTTTGACTCTGGATAAAGGTTCTTATCCACCATGTTTAAAGGCCTTATTTTTTATTGACTTTTTAAACATACTCCTCACCAGTAGGAGCCGATTTAGTCGCCAATGACCCGACACTGTGACAGGTCGTACAAGACAGGTCTCGATTACAACAGCACTCGTCGACGAACTTGACATAACAATAAATTGTACAAATCTTTAATATTTTTATTTGAATGTGAGTAGCATTTTTACATATTATCAAGTATTAGGTTGTCCCAAAAGTTCGTAAACACTTGCGAAATGGGTCTATCTGGTCCAGCACAATCGAGACAAGCGATAGGTTCAGAGAGGGCAAGAGACACCGTCGGTTCCAAAACAAGATCGATTCGGCAAGAAAATCATATTGTGCGTTTGGTGGAATTTTGAAGGAATCGTGCATTTCTAAATGTTTCCGAATTGTCGTGCCATCAGTGCCGAACTTTACTGTCAGTAACTTGAGCGGGTCTACGAAAAGTTGAAGCAAAAGTACCCGGCTCTGATTAACCGAAAGAGCGCTTTGATGCAGCACGACAATGCCAAGCCACGCACCGCCAGGAAGACCCAAGACAAGTTTGAAGTACTGGACGACGTTGAGGTTCTGCCACATCCAGCCTACAGTCCTGACTGTGCTCCATCAGATTACGGCCTTTTCCGCTCAATGCAACACTTTCTGGAGGGCCGCCGATTCGACTCGTTTGATGAAGTCGAGGTAGCGTGTCAAGAATTCTTTGATTCGAAGCCAGCTGAATGGTACTTTGACCAGATCCGAAAGCTTGCAGATCGATGGCAGAAAGTCTTGGGAAATGATGGTCTTCATTTTGAGCAATAATTTTTGTTGATTTTACGAGTAAAATTTCAATGTTTTGCAAGTGTTTTCTGGTAACCTTAGATTACTTGGAGAGTAAAATTTCAATTTTTTGCCAGTGTTTACGAAGTTTTGGGTCAACCTAATATAAAGCAACATATAATAAAAATATCATTTGTTTTATTTCATCTTTAATAATCAAGAGAAACAATTTGCTGATATTTATCCATTTTAAATACATACTGGTAAGACGTTTCATGAGGAAAAGCGATGTATTTGAACAAAACAAAACATTCCAAATGTTATTGTTAGGTTAATGTTTCTCTCTCTTTCTTAATTAGCAGACACCCTAAGACCCTTAACAGATAACCAGTAAAACACAATTTGAATAAAAAATAGTTTTGAGGTTGACACCGTAATGAAAAAATAGTTGCCAGACACGTAATAAAAAAAACATAACTTTTTGCAACAGGGCTTTCTGAATTTGTGATTATCAAATCTTTGTAATATTTGCTAGCTTTGTTTTTCAGAATCGGAGAGAAGGCATGTAACATATTTCTAAATTTCAGAGTAGGAGGGACGCAAGAGCCATGGAAAGTGGAAGAGATGAAGGATGAGAAAGAAGAGTAGAATGAAGAAGAGAATAGAGATGTTGAGGGATCAGCAGGGATGCAAGAGGCGTGGGAAGAGGAAAAGATACTTGAGGAAGAGGAAGTGTAAAAGGAAAGAAGGCAGAGTAAGAGTGAGGAAGCAAGAGGCATGGGAAGAGGAATAGATGCGGTATGAAGAAGAAGTCTAGAAGGAAAATGGGAAGATGCTGAGTAGGAGGGAGGTAGGAGGGAGGGAAAGTGGAAGGAGCACATGATAAAGAAGAAGCGCTGAAGAAAGAAAGAAACAGGCCGAGTAGGAGGGACGCAAGAGTCATGGGGAGAGGAAGTGGACGCGGGAAGAGGAAGACTGAAAGATTCAAATGGTGAGGAGGAATGAAAGAGAAAAAGAGTGAAAAGACAGATGCAGAGTAGGAGGGGGTTTATGGCGTATGTAAAAAGATGCGGGAAGGTGAAAGGAAAGGAAAAATCTTGAAAGTAGGAAAGAGTGAACAACGTAAAGAAAAAAGTAGAGAAGCTGAAAAAGAAAAAGAAAAAAAAATTGGAATTGAAGAAATTGATGCTGATCAGAGTAAAAAAGCTTCATTCAAATCAGTAATCATGTCTTCATCAGTTGGCAAATTACGTTTTTCAAAATCTACGATAATATCATAGCAACCTTCACAAATATCAAACAGTGACAAATCTAATTTAAGCTAATCCCTGTGTCGGAAAATTGTGTCGAAAATGATGAATAGATGTTAATTTTTTTTCTGCTTGACATATATATATATATATATATATATATATATTTTAAATCTGAGTAGACGCTTCATTTAAAGTCAAAGTGTTTTTTTGTCCTCATTTTTTGCCACTGATTATGTTAATAGACAATGTTTGTAAGAGTTTTTCTGTTGCCATCGACACACGCGTCCATTAGGGAGAATTTCAATCAGTTAGAAATAAATATAAAACAAATTAACCGATATTTTTTCAATCATTTAATTTGTAATTTAATGCGATTATATTATCGATCAGGCGATTATATTATAATGAAAAGTCATATTGTATAATTCACTTTTGAAAATAGTTTCATATTTAAGATATAAATAGGTTAAGATAGATAACAACATTCTGACATAGATAGTGAATAGACAATATATATATATATATATATATATATATATATATATATATATATATATATATAATCACTTCACCCCGAGCAAGGCAAAAATGCCACTGATGAGCTGGGGGCTACATAACTGTAAAAAGATTAATTAGAAAAGAGTGAGGAGTACAAACTAGTTAGAAAGGAGCAATAGAAAGCTGAGAAAGCAGGTGTGATGACAGATACATAGGTGAAGAGAAAGGGAAGGATATACGAAGGTGGGGAGAGAGCTAGAGTCCAGTGGTTAATAGATGAGTATTGACATTGCATTTAAATTTCTGGAGGTTGTAGCCGTCAGGAAAGCAAGAATATGGGAGAGAGTTCCACAGGCGGGAAGTGCGAGAGAAGAAGCTGAAGGAGTAGAATTGTCGTCTGCATTTGGCTAACCTAACTGTGAATGGGTGGGACCCAGTTACCAATCTGGTTGCATGAGTAAACACCTGTTGAGGAGGCACCAGTGACTTAAGTTCGTCCGAGCAGAAGCCATGAAAGTATTTATAGAATAGACAAAGGGAGGCCACATTTCGACGGTGGGGAAAGTGGCTGCAGTCGAGCCGCCAGATAAAGTACCTATCACATTACAGACTCTCCTTTGGAGCCTGTCGAGAACACTGAGGAGAATGGCAGGGGCGCCTGACCATAAATAGCAGCAGGACTCCATGCACGGACGGATGGTTGACTTGTATATATGCAGGATGGATTCAGGCGGAAAAAACATCCTGGATCGACATAGTGACCCAACCTTCTTAGCAGTAGATTTAGCTATGGATTCAATATAGTGGTTCCATTTGAGGTCTGAGGAAGAGGGTAAGGCCGAGGAGGCGTAGTGTGTTGCTCTCAGGGAGAATCGCTTGGTCCATGCTTATGGGAGGCAGGAGAGGTTGCCTGTGATGGTTGACAGACAACAGCTTGGTCTTAGACGCATTGAAGGTGACAAGTCACTTCTTGCCCCAATTCACCACAGAGTGTAGATCCCGTTCAAGGTCAGCAGCGAGATTATGTCTGTCCGCCACGACAGGTTTCTTACTGGTGCGGGAGTATATAATTAATTCAGCAATGAACTTGAACACTCTCGGCTACTGGCGTGCGTTTAAACCGTGTATATAACATGCTAAAATTTACCTTCCTCCACCGAGCACCCATAGCTTAGTGGTAGAATTGCTGAGTGATGTCAAGTCGGTCAGGTTTCAATCCTGGATAGAAGTAATCGGATGTCCATCCAACCGTACTGATGCGGAAACAAGACTGTCTGTGGATGACTATATATATATATATATATATATATATATATATATATATATATATGTCGTTAACTGAGTTACAGATTCTAGTTTTTTCCAGGATTTTCCATTTTACTTTGGGTGTTTTATTTGTGTCCTTTAACATCCAAAAATACGCAGAAAGAGATATTTGGTTTCAATACATGTTGTTTTTAAAGGAAATTAAGTGCATTTACCAGCGTTGCTTTTCTACAAAGAATACTTTTAATAAGAAAGAATGGTATCTATAGACTTCGGTTTTCTTTCAGTTTCTATAACAACAGTTTGCTTATGAACTACAATCAGCTTCCCTTTTTGTTCATTATTTGTAAGTGTGTTTACACACACATATACACATGCACACACATATATTAAAAACAGAAATAGGGTTTGTTCCAACAAGAGAAATGGGTATAGGTGGGAAAAAGTGCGAGAAGCTGTAAACATTTTGTTTAAAGCATAGATTTATTGTTATTTTTCAGTGCATTTAATCCAATTTCATGTGTGTGCAATTTTACTTTTTAGTGATAAGAAATATGATAGGGGTCCTCAAGTTCTGTTTGTTGTTTTTGGAAATCCAGAATTACTATTTTTCGCAATGGCTCGCAAATTATTGTTTCTTATCGGGGTAATATCGGGGTTCTTGACGCGCGCTTAAATAGATTTCCCTGCAAGTGCTTTCGGAGGGCAACCCCGAGGCTGCACTATGCTGCAGTCAGCGTCAGATCCCTTCCTGTACATATCGCAGTCAATGACCGTCTTCCACCTCGACTTGATCTCTCTCCTAACCAACAACACAAAAATGAACAACAGCATTTCAAGAAACAAAGCTAAACCAGGCAAACCCAAATCACTTAAACCACTCAACATTTTCTTCATAAACATCCGTGGTATGCGTGCCAACTTCTGCATCGTGGAAGCTTCAACCCAAGAAAAGTCCCCTGACGTCCACGCGCTTTGCGAAACTAGCCCTGATGGCATCCATGCCATGAACTTTGCAATTACTCAATCTCTTACGCAAGCGGTGGATTTTCCACAGGAGCTTCCCCTCTATCCCTAAAGAACACGCTTCTCTGCTAGATATCTGCTTCACCTCTGTCCCTGACGCCTGCTAAAACTTGCAGTTTTGCCTTCTTGGAAACTCCAATCAATCTGTCGTTTTCATTAATATTTCTCTCTTCACTACCACTGCCCTCAAGAAACTTCTGCCAAGAGAATTTCTTGCTGCTACCAAAGAGAAGAGTAGGATCGTTCTGCGATTTCCTATGTGACGTCCATCGGGAAAAAAGTGTTTAGCCTTTCCGTTTAGGAGTGCGCATCTGGGGTCTACCCCTGGGTGAAAACTGGCATGGTTGATTTCATCCCGGTCAGGAAGTTCCGTCTTAAACCTCACTTAACCCCTGGTATTCTCCTGCCTGCTCTGTCGCTAATGCCTACAGCAATTACTTCTTCCGGCTATATTGGAGCCACGCGTCTCAGCATAATAGACACCTATTTGCCTCTGCTCGTAATGAACGTAAGAGGATCTTGAATGTCGTGTGAGAAGTCCACAAGAAAGGGGATTCAATCGAGTAAACAAAAGAACGGAATCCAATTAAATGAACGCAAAAAAAAAAAAAAATTCTAATCAAATGAAAGCAAGAATGAGATTCCAATGAAATGACCACAAGAACGAGATTTCCAATAAAATTATCACAAGAAAGGGATTTCAATCTAATTATCACAGGAAAGGGATTCCAATTAAATAACCACAAGAAAGAAACCCCAATTAAATAACCGCAAGAAAAAGATTTCAATTAAATAATCACAAGAAAAAGATTTTAATTAAATGACAACTAGAAAGTGATTATAATTTAATTATCAAAAGAAAGGTATATCTATCAAATCTAGCAAGAAAAGGAATCCAATTGAATAACCGCAAAAAAAGTGATTTCAATCAAATATCTACAAGAAATGGATTCTAATTATATAATCGCAAGAAAGGGATTCCAATCCAAGGACCACAAAATGGTATTCCAATCAAATGGCCGCAAGAAAAAGATTCCAGTCAAATGCACACAAGAAATGGATTCTAATTAAATGACCACTAGATAGTGATTCCTTTAATATAACCATAAAAAGGGGATTTATTGACCACAATGAAATAATTCCACTTTAATTACCACAAGTAAGAGAATTTTAATTAAATAATTAGAAAAATAGATTGAAATAAAATAAACAAAAGAAAAAGATTTCAATCAAATAATCGCAAGAAAAGATTCAAAACAAATGATTATAATCAAATAACTGCACAAAAAGTATTTCAGTTAGACGGACACAAGAAAGGGATTTCAATTAACTGGCCACATAATTTAAGGAATAAATATGTGTGTGTGTGTGTGTGTGTTAGGTTCTTTTCTTTTATTTTCTTTTTATGTTATTTTTGTGGATTCCGGTTGAGGAACCACACAAAATAATGAACAACAAAACAGATATTTGAGATAGAAAAATAGGTTATATTAAACGTAGATACAAACTTGAAAGCAAGTTAATAATCCAGGAATATGATTAGTAAGGAATATATTTATAGATATACAAGTTTTTGAAGTGAAGTCGTGCTAGAATTAGTATGTCGGTGTAATATTATTCTGGCTGAGTGGAGCTCAGAACTACTATGACTACTGACGCGGTAATCTCTGTGAAACTTAGGTATCTCTCGGTAACTTACGGATCAGTCCCTGTTCTCACTATGTCAGGAGTATATGTATACTCAAGCCGAGTCCATTATCATAGAAAAAGAGGAGATCCCACAACAGTTATATTTCCTTTTCTTCTTTTCTAGACATAAATGATGTAGAAATTGTCCGAATATTCTATATGTCCGAGTGTTGCCGGCTATTTTTTTTTTAACCATTATCAAGAATAATTTTACTTTTACTTTTAACTGAATATATGAACTTTTTATGTAAAGTTAAAGGAATGTATCTTTTTTTATTAACTTTTTTATTAGTAATTCCTCCATTACTTTTAGCCTTTTTGACGTTTGAAAGAGACGATTTAATTTTTATTTACAATGACTATGTTGCAGATGAATCTTGGTCAGTATTCACGTGTATTAAAATGAAA
This sequence comes from Ascarosepion bandense, assembly GCA_037127315.1. Classification (NCBI taxonomy): domain Eukaryota; kingdom Metazoa; phylum Mollusca; class Cephalopoda; order Sepiida; family Sepiidae; genus Ascarosepion; species Ascarosepion bandense. The sequence goes on along the minus strand of JBBBDQ010002163.1, from coordinate 1,160,187 downwards.
TCTGAGGTACGGCCAGAGGGACGTAACGTGAGTCTTCTTGTTAGGGATGTTGTGGTATATCCAATATAAGTATTTATTTAATAACAAAAGTAACGAAAACTTAAGCAAACGAAAAAAAAAAGAAAGAAAGTAACTAAATGGAATCTGATAAACTCTATAGCTAAAAATATATTCAAAAGAAATTAAATTAAAATTCTTTTCGTGCAAATTTTTAATCAGTCAGTTAATTGCCATACGTGATACATGTTTAGGCGATCATGTCTCGAAAGAAACATGACTGACTGTGCAGAAGATTATTCCGCAGTAGGTTGCCGACCAAGGATATAAAACCCAATCTGTCTTATTATTTGACTCATAGCTAGATGGGGAAGAGATGTATTATATTATTAAGAAGTAATTAGTGGTGGATCAATTTATTACTTCATAACATTAGAAAACTGATCCCCCACTTTATGACCAGTAGAAGTCTTAATCATGTTTTCAACTATTGTATTCAGTTAGTCAGTTAAGTGCCATACGTCATACATGCTTCGAGCGATCACGTCTCGAAAGAAACATGACTGACTGGGCAGTAGGTTGCCATTGCTTTCTGCGGTAGACTGGTTGCCGACCAAGGCTATAGAACCCAATCTGCCCTTGTTATTTAACCCATAACTGGAAGGAAGAGACGGATTAATACTTTTCCCAAGGGTATTTGCGCGTAAGTGAATGCAATGAATTCAGCTTCCCGATTTCTCGTTCCGAGCCGATATCCAATGCACCACCCACGCACATCCAAAAATTGTAATAACATCAACATAAATAAAAATTTAATCCGAAGTCTTTTGCCTGTTGTTGCTTTTTTTCTCTCAAAATGGTTCTTGATATTTTAAAATGCATAGATCGTTTTCCCATACATACGCACTATCTATATAGCATGCCATAAAGCCACATACACGCATACACACTCACCCACAATATAGTTTTATGGTATTCTATATTTATTGGTTAAAGTGCTCAATATCCGGAACAGAGTGTCCGTAAATATAAAGGTGGACATTGAGATCAACAAAGAGCGGCGACAGTCTGTTTCATGTATAAAAGTCTAAATAAGATTATGGCATTAAAGAACCTGCCAGTGACGCAAAACCCATTTACCCGCGTCTACCCCTAAATACCCAGATAAATAATCGTTCATTAACTGCCAGAATAATTCCTACTTCACTTGTACAGTATTTGTGTAGACTTTGAAAGGACGTGTAATTTGTAGGGATTTAAAACTGGGAATAGTTAGCATAAAATTGACTATCAATTTGTGATCATACAAATCAATAATGAACGGAAAGCTATGAATAATTCTTGTTGAGATTAACCTTAGCATTTAGAAAAGTGTTTTCCTGTGATTAGACGACAAATTGAAAATTATCTTATTGTTTACATATCACGAAGTACGTGCGCAAAAATTATGTGTCCGGCAAAAAACAAAAACAAAAAACAAAATGAAAATAAAATAAAATAAATAATTAAAATAAAGTAAAAATTACTCACGAATATTGCAGCGTGTCATCTAGAAATTCTACAGAAAGAATTTCTATTTCATATTTCTGGATTATACTCGATAAAGCACAGATCATCATCTCACAAAAGATGACATCACCTCATTCGATAAGAGAAATGATACTAAATTTGTAACACTGCACGCCGTACGGCTACCCTCAGGCCAGATCCTTATCGAGACGGCACCAGATGTGACACTCCGCATGCCGTACGGCACCCCCAGGCCAGATCCTGGTCGAAACGGCATTAGATATGACGCCTCAAGCCGGGCCGGCCGTCTGTCTAATGTGACGCTCGTTCTCGCCAACGGTCGTGACGATCCCAGTTGTGACACTGCCACCCGGTTGTACGGTTGGTTTGGTCGCTGTTGCTGGTCGTGACGATCCCGCCCAATGATGTCGCCACAAAAGCTGGATTACAGGACGTCTGTTGCAACAACCAGCCACTGTCCCACGTTGTGATTAGATACCAGAGGTCTCGTCTTGCAATCTTAATAGTCGTCCCTTTTAGCCAGTCCGGACACTGGTGTACACTTGTGGTTTGAAAAAAATAAGCAGAGCACCAAAAAAAAAAAAAAAAAAAAAATTAATAAAATAAATGAATCGGACACGACTGGAGAGTTATGAAGAATGTCTTTATATATAAAAAAAACAACAACAATGTCTTTCTTTTCCCAAGAATTCAGTTGTCGAAAATGATATTTAAACGGAGAGAGAAAGTTCGCCAAAAGCATCATAGCTACTAATCCTTAATAAAAACGTTTTGTTTAAGTTTCGTTAGCATTAAAGTAAACAGATTTCTTCAAAGTTCACCAAAATCTTTTCACGTATTTCATTAAAGTCTTTTTCATTAATTCTCTATAATCAGGTTTGTCAATTTTCTATGTAGCTTCTAAAACAGCAAAGTTCTTTCGGGTTCTTAGAATCTGACGGAATGTGCTGAATAGGAGGCGACCGCAGGCGGAGAATGTGGTGGTGTTGACGGCGGTGGCTCTCTGCCCGAAATCTCTCTAAAACTCCGACTCAAACTGAACTTTTCTTGTCGAGCATCTATTTTTATAACCAATTTCGATCCTCTTTGGGGATCCGGCCTGCTCACAGTCTTCGGCCAATGAAATCGGTCTCCGTCCACTCGATTTGCGGAAAGTTTTAGCTCGACCAATGAGATTATGCCAAATCACATCGAACCTCGATTCATTTCGGGTTATTACGGACTGCTGTGTTCACTAGCGGCCTTGGCCTTTGGGTGACCTTATCAAATTACACTTACACTTGTTTTGTCTACGCGTTTTCAGATTAGAGGAATCGACATTTCAACTCCAAAAGAAGAGAAATTTATATGAACATGAAAGGAGCGAAATTTATACAAACATGAAAGAAGAGAAATGTATATTTTTCCAAAATAATTAGATTTTATGCTCCCGGTATTTAGAAGTACTTGAAAAATAATAAAATCATTATTTTTTCCTAAGCTCACATCGCGTGACGCAATAGAACTCTAATAACATTGCCAGTATCGATTTCTCTCTCCGTTGTTTTAAACCAACCAAAGGAAAGTATCCCCGCGGGGAAGGAAAAGTATCCCTGCGGGAGATAGTGTCACACATTATCCAACAAGGGAATTAGCAGCAAAAAAAAAAAAAAAAAGAAAAAAAGATAGCAGATCTGATAAAGAGTCAATAGGAATATAGCGTAAAGAGTAAAAATATCAAAATCTATTTATCAAATTAAAAAACTGTCAAACAATTTTTAACTTTCAAAAAATTACTAGGCTAAGAGTAGGTGACTTTTAGTCATTATGGTGCGTTGATTCCGAATCTGCAAAACGTTTTTCTCTATCGGGTCTCAATTTTTTGAAATCGCATTTTATATTTTTTCGTAAATTAAGGCTTTTCAGACCAAATGTTATAGTTTCCCTTAATTAATTTCAGTGATTTTAAATGAAAATTTTGATTGTTTACCATATTTTACAAACATATACAACTATATTTAGATTTGCAAAGAAAATATACTATTTTAACTATTTATTTTTACGATTTGCCATGATAAAATGTTTCAAAAAATTGTAAAATCAACTTAAATTGCAAGAGGAAGGAATAAATTGCAAGAGGAAGGAATACACAAAACAAATCTATACTGTGAGCGATGATTAACAATACTTAGGATTTTTCTTATGCTTGCTACCAGGCTCAGCACGTTGTAGACTCCAAATAAAATCTGCCAATATATCTGGGCTCCACTTTCTTTTGAAACGAGTTTCCATTGCAGTTATGTCTTGGTGAAATCGTTCACTGTGTTCATCGCTTGGGTCTGATGGATTTTCTGGAAAAAAAGATGGAAGTGGAGAAAATGGAGCTTTAGTGACATGTTACATCCCAATTTCTGATACGAAATTTGGTTTATGTTTTGACGTAATTTGATATTTTTTCAAGCCTTTGTTGTTAAACATCCACAAATATAACAAAAGTTATCTGGATTGTTATTACAAGTTCCTCTAGGCATTTTCACTTATTTAAGTCTTATATCTACCGGAAAATAAAAATGCATATATATATATATTAAAATATATTAAGTAATTTTGAAACTTACGTGTAAGTGTAAGATTTACATAATAATATAAAAACTTTAATCACGATTTACGAAAAAATGAGACCTGATAAAAAAAAATGCGTCTACGCAAAAGATGACCCTAGAAACGGTCCTTTTCTGCTCATTAATTTTTGGTTGTTGGACAGTTTAATCAGCCTGAAGCGGATTGTGCTCCGTCAGGCTGCCATGTCCCACAAAATAAACACCACAGCTGCAGTACATGTGGTGCCCTACGACTCAAATGAGTCATACGATAAAAAATGAATTGCGTAATAAAATAGAGACACATCTGATCTTTGAAAAATACTACTCTTTAAAATCAGAATCTATGTGTGTTCTGCTTCCCAACATATACTGATCGTATTTCGGCAGTGGGCTAAAGCAGACAGGACTTGGAAATCAGGATTAAAACCTAACATAGTTCATCGCTATAATCGATGAGATATATTTCTGCCAGATATGGGTTTTAAAACTATTAATTTGTCCCAAAAGTTTGCAAAAAATTGAAATTTTACTCTCCAAGTAATCTAAGGTTACCAGAAAACACTTGCAAAACATTGAAATTTTACTTGTAAAATCAGCAAAAATTATTGCTCAAAATGAAGACCATCATTTCCCAAGACTTTCTGCCATCGATCTGCAAGCTTTCGGATCTAGTCAAAGTACCATTCAGCTGGCTTCGAATCAAAGAATTCTTGACACGCTTCCTCGACTTAGAACCACTTAGAAATGCACGATTCCTTCAAAATTCCACCAAACGCACAACATGACTTTCTTGCCGAATCGATCTTGTTTTGGAACCGACGGTGTCTATCTGGTCAAGCACAATCGAGGCAAGCGATGGTTTTAGAAAACCCATCGCTGGTCTTGATTGTGCTTGACCAGATAGACCTATTTCTCGTCGGACGTCACAATGTCCTTCCAAAAACGCTCGTCCAATGGATTGCTGAGCAACTGACTGCAAACTTCAACTCGTCTGTTGGCTTGTGCTTCGGTGAGTTCGTGCGGATCTTGGCGCGGTTTTTTGTGAACAAAATCAAGTTGCTTCAAATGTCGGTGAATTGTCGATTTGCCAACTCCAAACTCATCATCCAATTCTCGAGTGCTCGATGAAAGCGCAATGTCCAACAAGTGTCCATCATCCAATTTTAACTGCCGTCCCGGACGAGACTTATTTTCAGGACTCATGTCGCCAGAATCGAAACGCTTTTACCACTTTGAGATCGCAGCATATGCAATTGTTCCTTCACCTTCGGCAGCACGAATCTCTTCTGCAGCTTTTCTGGTTGAAAGACCTCGCTTCCAGCAATAACGAATCAAAACTCGCAGTTCAATTTTATCAATTGCCATCTGGAATACAAAGATGAAGATCACTATAACAATATAAATGCAAAAATGCATAAAAATTCAATTTTTCACAAGTGTTTACGAACTTTTGGGACAACCTAATATTATTTGTCCCATTATATGTTTTAAACTCACAACGGTGTATCTCTGTCTTCAGGAAACGCAAAGGGAAATCTCTGTAAAGACTTGAACAGCATTATCGATGATAACAACAGCAATCAGGAGGAAAATAGCGCCGAAGCTAAAAAGACGTCAGTTATATAGACTTCATATTCTGAAGCTGTGATGAAATTTTGAAGACTCTTAGCTAACGGGGCATGCCACACGCGCACACACACACACACACACACACACACACACACACACACACACACACACACACACACACACACAGTGGACTCCCTCGTCATGGTGGTAAATTTCTATGGACACGCATGTGCCTCCTAACGCCAAAGAATTGACTCGCCAAAAAATAAAAACAGAAAAGGTAATAATATGAACCCGAAAACCCACTAGCCATGGGGTACCTAGTACCCAGAACGCCATTTTAATTACAATTTATTACAATTATCTGTACCTGATTTTCTTACCTAAATACTATGTTTTTTAGTTCCTACTGTTAACTCAAATTACAAAGTTTGAAGTGCCTGCATGTAAAATATTCCAAATAAAGATTTATATTTAATATTCCTTTGACATTTTCAAATTGGGTACGATATACCCATGGTTAGTAGTGGTGTAACTTTAATTGATGGTTAGTGTTCCAGGTTTAATCCGAAACACTCAAAAAATGGACACTAACTTTTGAATTGTCTACAGAGTTGAAGTAACACCTTTAAAAATAAGGAACTAATTATTTTTTGTTTGTGTTTGACTGAGTTCAATTTGGTCTTTAATGGGTTTGAAACTACAACGAATATATTAAGTGTTTAAAGTCAGTGTTGTTTGTGAAAAAAAAGTAGCAGTTGCATCATGGGAGATCAATTAAGTGAACTTTTAAATAACGATCCATAGATGAAGACTGTCTAGCAACTGATTAGGTTGATAGCTAGCAGCAAACTTTAATGTATTAAAACCTTTAGAAATTAGTTTCGAAAGATTGGCGTTCAATGTTATTAGACTTGATAAAAGAAATTCATTCGATTTGAAGAACAATATATCACACGTACTTGGGTCTGTATTAATCATGCCATTCAACATTATTTTGTCAGTTATATTGAAAGACTATTGCGTTTACTCACGTGTGGATGCGGAGTTGAAACCTTAGCTGCATTTACATCCTTTGAGAATTGATGGAAATGATCAAAAAATTATAGGATTTTTCACTCGGACAGAATTTCCATCTTTTCAAAATTAACTTCACACGATCGAAAACGTGTGTTTATTTCTTTATAACAAAGGGATAACCAACACCTCTGAAGTAGAGTTATGAATTGGTTTCGAAATGCTACAGGCCATCCATTTTTCCTTGTAGTTGCATAATCTGCTATGAAATTATCGACTTCTAGCGACTAACACAACAATTTCATTGGCCATTAAGAAACTGATATTCTGAAATAAAAAATAAAAACACCAAAAAAACTTAAATTCTAGAAAGCCTAAAGTACACACTTGGAAACAATCTAAAATAAAAAAAACAACATATCGGAAATGATTGATGAGCAGACAGGTTGAATTTCGTTGCAACGAAAATGTATAAAAATGAAGAGAATTTTTTGTTTCCCGCGAAGTCAGTGTTTTCCTGCCAACGCAATCACAACACGACACACACACACACACACACACACACACACACACACACACACACACACACACACACACACACGACACACACACACACACACACAGCTGTTGGCAACATTTTGTGATATATTGGGTTGGAAGAAAAATTTTATAACGTTTAGTGGCATTTGAGTTCGTTTTATATCTAACTTGAATTTATGACATGCACATATACTGTGGAAGATGACATTTCAAGTCCCGATTTGTAGGAGCAATGTGAACTTTAAATGTGAACTTTAAATGCTTTTATATTGAAATTGAAAATGTTGGAAAATATCATCAATATGTTTGTCCTTTGCTGCTCTTTTATTTACTAAAATGAAGAACATGTTGCATCAACATAAAAAGAAAATATCTGTTGTTTATGGAGGTGTTGCCATAGTTACGAGTAATGTTCACGAATTGAAGTGGAACACAGTCAACGTTCCGGGAGTCCTGCAGACATTAATGAATTGAAATGGAACACAGTGGGCGTTCCGGCAGTACTGCAGATATTCATAAATTGAAGTGGAACACAGTGGATGTTCCGGTAGTTCGGCAGTTGTTCATAAATTGATATTCAGATGTTCATAAATTGAGGTGGAAAACCGTCGACGTTCCGGTAGTCCCGCAGATATTCATGAATCGAGGTGGGACACTGTCGACGTCCCGGCATCCCAGCAGACATTCAGGAATTAAAGAGAAACATTGTGGACGTTCCGGCCAGACCTGCAGACATTCATGTATTGAGGTGGAACACATTGGACGTTCCAGCTGTCCTACAGACATTCATGTGTTGAGATGGAACTCCGTCGAAGTTTCGGCAGTCCTGCAGACATTCATGAATTGAGGTGAAACACCATTCATGACTCAGCAGTACTGCAGACTTTCATGAATAGAAGTGGAAAAAGGTGGACATTCTGGTAGATCTGCAGAAAATCAGGAAATTGAGTTGAAAAACCTTGGGAGTTTCGGCAATCCCGGAGATATTCATGAATCAAGGCGGAACACCGTAGACGCTCCGGCATCCCAGCAGACATTAATGAATTGAAGTAGAATACCGTGGACCTTGGCAGTTCAACACAGATTTATGAATTAAGGTTAAACACCATTTATATTTCTGCTGCACTGCAGACATTCATAAATTGAGGTGGAATATCGTGGACGTTCCGGCACTCTCGCAGATATTCATGAATCGTGTTGGAACACCGTGGGTGTGCTTGCAGACCTGTAGACATTCATGAACTGAGGTGGAAAACTGTTGATATTCAGGCAGACCTTCAGACATTCATGAATTAAAGGGGAACGTCGTGGAGGTTCTGGTAGTCCAGCAGACTTTCATGAATTGAGGTGAAACACCATTCACATTCCGGCAGTCCAGCAGACATTCATGAATTAAAGGGGAACATCGTGGCGGTTCTGGTAGTCCAGCAGACTTTCATGAATTGAGGTGAAACACCATTCACCTTCCGGCAGTCCAGCAGACATTCATGAATTAAAGGGGAACATCGTGGAGGTTCTGGCAGTCCAGCAGACTTTCATGAATTGAGGTGAAACACCATTCACCTTCCGGCAGTCCAGCAGACATTCATGAATTAAATGGGAACATCGTGGCGGTTCTGGTAGTCCAGCAGACTTTCATGAATTGAGGTGAAACACCATTCACCATCCGGCAATCCAGCAGACATTCATGAATTAAAGGGGAACATCGTGGCGGTTCTGGCAGTCCAGCAGACTTTCATGAATTGAGGTGAAACACCATTCACCTTCCGGCAATCCAGCAGATATTCATGAATTAAAGGGGAACATCGTGGAGGTTCTGGTAGACCAGCAGACTTTCATGAATTGAGGTGAAACACCATTCACCTTCTGGCAGTCCAGCAGACATTCATGAATTAAATGGGAACATCGTGGAGGTTCTGGCAGGCCAGCAACTTTCATGAATTGAGGTGAAACACCATTCACCTTCCAGCAGTCCAGCAGACATTCATGAATTAAAGGGGAACATCGTGGCGGTTCTGGCAGTCCAGGAGACTTTCATAAATTGAGGTGAAACACCATTCACCTTCTGGCAGTCCAGCAGACATTCATGAATTAAAGGGGAACATCGTGGCGTTTCTGGCAGTCCAGGAGACTTTCATGAATTGAGGTGAAACACCATTCACCTTCCGGCAGTCCAGCAGACATTCATGAATTAAAGGGGAACATCGTGGCGGTTTTGGCAGTCCAGGAGACTTTCATGAATTGAGGTGAAACACCATTCACCTTCCGGCAGTCCAGCAGACATTCATGAATTAAAGGGGAACATACTGGCGGTTCTGGCAGTCCAGGAGACTTTCATGAATTGAGGTGAAACACCATTCACCTTCCGGCAGTCCAGCAGACATTCATGAATTAAAGGGGAACATAGTGGCGGTTTTGGCAGTCCAGGAGACTTTCATGAATTGAGGTGAAACACCATTCACCTTCCGGCAGTCCAGCAGATATTCATGAATTAAAGGGGAACATCGTGGCGTTTCTGGCAGTCCAGGAGACTTTCATGAATTGAGGTGAAACACCATTCACCTTCCGGCAGTCCAGCAGACATTCATGAATTAAAGGGGAACATCGTGGCGTTTCTGGCAGTCCAGGAGACTTTCATGAATTGAGGTGAAACACCATTCACCTTCTGGCAGTCCAGCAGACATTCATGAATTAAAGGGGAACATCGTGGCGTTTCTGGCAGTCCAGGAGACTTTCATGAATTGAGGTGAAACACCATTCACCTTCCGGCAGTCCAGCAGACATTCATGAATTAAAGGGGAACATAGTGGCGGTTTTGGCAGTCCAGGAGACTTTCATGAATTGAGGTGAAACACCATTCACCTTCCGGCAGTCTAGCAGACATTCATGAATTAAAGGGGAACATCGTGGCGGTTTTGGCAGTCCAGGAGACTTTCATGAATTGAGGTGAAACACCATTCACCTTCCGGCAGTCCAGCAGACATTCATGAATTAAAGGGGAACATAGTGGCGGTTTTGGCAGTCCAGGAGACTTTCATGAATTGAGGTGAAACACCATTCACCTTCTGGCAGTCCAGCAGACATTCATGAATTAAAGGGGAACATCGTGGCGTTTCTGGCAGTCCAGGAGACTTTCATGAATTGAGGTGAAACACCATTCACCTTCCGGCAGTCCAGCAGACATTCATGAATTAAAGGGGAACATAGTGGCGGTTTTGGCAGTCCAGGAGACTTTCATGAATTGAGGTGAAACACCATTCACCTTCCGGCAGTCCAGCAGATATTCATGAATTAAAGGGGAACATCGTGGCGTTTCTGGCAGTCCAGGAGACTTTCATGAATTGAGGTGAAACACCATTCACCTTCCGGCAGTCCAGCAGACATTCATGAATTAAAGGGGAACATCGTGGCGTTTCTGGCAGTCCAGGAGACTTTCATGAATTGAGGTGAAACACCATTCACCTTCTGGCAGTCCAGCAGACATTCATGAATTAAAGGGGAACATCGTGGCGTTTCTGGCAGTCCAGGAGACTTTCATGAATTGAGGTGAAACACCATTCACCTTCCGGCAGTCCAGCAGACATTCATGAATTAAAGGGGAACATCGTGGCGGTTTTGGCAGTCCAGGAGACTTTCATGAATTGAGGTGAAACACCATTCACCTTCCGGCAGTCCAGCAGACATTCATGAATTAAAGGGGAACATAGTGGCGGTTTTGGCAGTCCAGGAGACTTTCATGAATTGAGGTGAAACACCATTCACCTTCCGGCAGTCCAGCAGACATTCATGAATTAAAGGGGAACATAGTGGCGGTTCTGGCAGTCCAGGAGACTTTCATGAATTGAGGTGAAACACCATTCACCGTCTTGCAGTCCAGCAGACATTCATGAATTAAAGGGGAACATCGTGGCGGTTCTGGCAGTCCAGGAGACTTTCATGAATTGAGGTGAAACACCATTCACCTTCCGGCAGTCCAGCAGATATTCATGAATTAAAGGGGAACATCGTGGCGGTTCTGGCAGTCCAGGAGACTTTCATGAATTGAGGTGAAACACCATTCACCTTCTGGCAGTCCAGCAGACATTCATGAATTAAAGGGGAACATCGTGGCGTTTCTGGCAGTCCAGCAGACTTTCATGAATTGAGGTGAAACACCATTCACCTTCTGGCAGTCCAGCAGACATTCATGAATTAAAGGGGAACATCGTGGCGTTTCTGGCAGTCAAGGAGACTTTCATGAATTGAGGTGAAACACCATTCACCTTCCGGCAGTCCAGCAGACATTCATGAATTAAAGGGGAACATCGTGGCGGTTCTGGCAGTCCAGGAGACTTTCATGAATTGAGGTGAAACACCATTCAACTTCCGGCAGTCCAGCAGACATTCATGAATTAAAGGGGAACATCGTGGCGGTTCTGGCAGTCTAGGAGACTTTCATGAATTGAGGTGAAACACCATTCACCTTCCGGCAGTCCAGCAGACATTCATGAATTAAAGGGGAACATCGTGGCGGTTCTGGCAGTCCAGGAGACTTTCATGAATGGAGGTGAAACACCATTCACCTTCCGGCAGTCCAGCAGACATTCATGAATTAAAGGGGAACATCGTGGAGGTTCTGGCAGGCCAGCAGACTTTCATGAATTGAGGTGAAACACCATTCACCTTCCGGCAGTCCAGCAGACATTCATGAATTAAAGGGGAACATCGTGGCGGTTCTGGCAGTCCAGGAGACTTTCATGAATGGAGGTGAAACACCATTCACCTTCCGGCAGTCCAGCAGACATTCATGAATTAAAGGGGAACATCGTGGCGGTTCTGGCAGTCCAGGAGACTTTCATGAATTGAGGTGAAACACCATTCACCTTCCGGCAGTCCAGCAGACATTCATGAATTAAAGGGGAACATCGTGGCGGTTCTGGCAGTCCAGGAGATTTTCATGAATTGAGGTGAAACACCATTCACCTTCCGGCAGTCCAGCAGACATTCATGAATTAAAGGGGAACATCGTGGCGGTTCTGGCAGTCCAGGAGACTTTCATGAATTGAGGTGAAACACCATTCACCTTCCGGCAGTCCAGCAGACATTCATGAATTAAAGGGGAACATCGTGGCGGTTCTGGCAGTCCAGGAGACTTTCATGAATTGAGGTGAAACACCATTCACCTTCCGGCAGTCCAGCAGACATTCATGAATTAAAGGGGAACATCGTGGCGGTTCTGGGAGTCCAGGAGATTTTCATGAATTGAGGTGAAACACCATTCACCTTCCGGCAGTCCAGCAGACATTCATGAATTAAAGGGGAACATCGTGGAGGTTCTGGCAGTCCAGGAGACTTTCATGAATTGAGGTGAAACACCATTCACCTTCCGGCAGTCCAGCAGACATTCATGAATTAAAGGGGAACATCGTGGCGGTTCTGGCAGTCCAGGAGACTTTCATGAATTGAGGTGAAACACCATTCACCTTCCGGCAGTCCAGCAGACATTCATGAATTAAAGGGGAACATCGTGGCGGTTCTGGCAGTCCAGGAGATTTTCATGAATTGAGGTGAAACACCATTCACCTTCCGGCAGTCCAGCAGACATTCATGAATTAAAGGGGAACATCGTGGCGGTTCTGGCAGTCCAGGAGACTTTCATGAATTGAGGTGAAACACCATTCACCTTCCGGCAGTCCAGCAGACATTCATGAATTAAAGGGGAACATCGTGGCGGTTCTGGCAGTCCAGGAGACTTTCATGAATTGAGGTGAAACACCATTCACCTTCCGGCAGTCCAGCAGACATTCATGAATTAAAGGGGAACATCGTGGAGGTTCTGGCAGTCCAGGAGACTTTCATGAATTGAGGTGAAACACCATTCACCTTCCGGCAGTCCAGCAGACATTCATGAATTAAAGGGGAACATCGTGGCGGTTCTGGCAGTCCAGGAGACTTTCATGAATTGAGGTGAAACACCATTCACCTTCCGGCAGTCCAGCAGACATTCATGAATTAAAGGGGAACATCGTGGCGGTTCTGGTAGTCCAGCAGACTTTCATGAATTGAGGTGAAACACCATTCACCTTCTGGCAGTCCAGCAGACATTCATGAATTAAAGGGGAAAATCGTGGCGGTTCTGGCAGTCCAGGAGACTTTCATAAATTGAGGTGAAACACCATTCACCTTCCGGCAGTCCAGCAGACATTCATGAATTAAAGGGGAGCATCGTGGCGGTTTTGGCAGTCCAGGAGACTTTCATGAATTGAGGTGAAACACCATTCACCTTCGGGCAGTCCAGCAGACATTCATGAATTAAAGGGGAACATAGTGGCGGTTCTGGCAGTCCAGGAGACTTTCATGAATTGAGGTGAAACACCATTCACCTTCTGGCAGTCCAGCAGACATTCATGAATTAAAGGGGTACATCGTGGCGGTTCTGGCAGTCCAAGAGACTTTCATGAATTGAGGTGAAACACCATTCACCTTCCGGCCGTCCAGCAGACATTCATGAATTAAAGGGGAACATCGTGGCGTTTCTGGCAGTCCAGGAGACTTTCATGAATTGAGGTGAAACACCATTCACCTTCCGGCAGTCCAGCAGACATTCATGAATTAAAGGGGAACATCGTGGCGGTTTTGGCAGTCCAGGAGACATTCATGAATTGAGGTGAAACACCATTCACCTTCCGGCAGTCCAGCAGACATTCATGAATTAAAGGGGAACATCGTGGCGGTTCTGGCAGTCCAGGAGACTTTCATGAATTGAGGTGAAACACCATTCACCTTCCGGCAGTCCAGCAGACATTCATGAATTAAAGGGGAACATCGTGGCGTTTCTGGCAGTCCAGGAGACTTTCATGAATTGAGGTGAAACACCATTCACCTTCTGGCAGTCCAGCAGACATTCATGAATTAAAGGGGAACATAGTGGCGGTTCTGGCAGTCCAGGAGACTTTCATGAATGGAGGTGAAACACCATTCACCTTCCGGCAGTCCAGCAGACATTCATGAATTAAAGGGGAACATCGTGGCGGTTCTGGTAGTCCAGGTGACTTTCATGAATTGAGGTGAAACACCATTCACCTTCCGGCAGTCCAGCAGACATTAATGAATTAAAGGGGAACATAGTGGCGGTTCTGGCAGTCCAGGAGACTTTCATGAATTGAGGTGAAACACCATTCACCTTCCGGCAGTCCAGCAGACATTCATGAATTAAAGGGGAACATCGTGGCGTTTCTGGCAGTCCAGGAGACTTTCATGAATTGAGGTGAAACACCATTCACCTTCCGGCAGTCCAGCAGACATTCATGAATTAAAGGGGAACATCGTGGCGGTTCTGGCAGTCTAAGAGACTTTCATGAATTGAGGTGAAACACCATTCACCTTCCGGCAGTCCAGCAGACATTCATGAATTAAAGGGGAACATCGTGGCGGTTCTGGCAGTCCAGGAGACTTTCATGAATTGAGGTGAAACACCATTCACCTTCTGGCAGTCCAGCAGACATTCATGAATTAAAGGGGAACATCGTGGTGGTTCTGGTAGTCCAGCAGATTTTCATGAATTGAGGTGAAACACCATTCACCTTCTGGCAGTCCAGCAGACATTCATGAATTAAAGGGGAACATCGTGGCGTTTCTGGCAGTCCAGGAGACTTTCATGAATTGAGGTGAAACACCATTCACCTTCCGGCAGTCCAGCAGACATTCATGAATTAAAGGGGAACATCGTGGCGGTTCTGGCAGTCCAGCAGACTTTCATGAATTGAGGTGAAACACCATTCACCTTCCGGCAGTCCAGCAGACATTCATGAATTAAAGGGGAACATCGTGGAGGTTCTGGCAGTCCAGGAGACTTTCATGAATTGAGGTGAAACACCATTCACCTTCCGGCAGTCCAGCAGAGATTCATGAAATAAAGGGGAACATCGTGGCGGTTTTGGCAGTCCAGGAGACTTTCATGAATTGAGGTGAAGCACCATTCACCTTCCGGCAGTCCAGCAGACATTCATGAATTAAAGGGGAACATCGTGGCAGTTTCTGGCAGTCCAAGAGACTTTCATGAATTGAGGTGAAACACCATTCACCTTCCGGCCGTCCAGCAGACATTCATGAATTAAAGGGGAACATCACATTGTAGCCGTTTCTGGCAGTCCAGGAGACTTTCGCATGAATTGAGGTGAAACACCATTCACCTTCCGGCAGTCCAGCAGACATTCATGAATTAAAGGGGAACATCGTGAGGTTTGGCAGTCAGGGAGACTTTCATGAATTGGTGAAACACCATTCACCTTCCGGCAGTCCAGCAGACATTCATGAATTAAGGGAACATCGTGGCGGTTCTGGCAGTCAGGAGACTTTCATGAATTGAGGTGAAACACCATTCACCTTCCGGCCAGTCCAGCAGACATTCATGAATAAAAGGGGAACATCGTGGCGTTTCTGGCAGTCAGGGAGACTTTCATGAATTGAGGTGAAACACCATTCACCTTCTGGCAGTCCAGCAAGACATTCATGAATTAAAGGGGAACATAGTGGCGGTTCTGGCAGTCCAGGAGACTTTCATGAATGGAGGTGAAACACCATTCACCTTCCGGCTTAAGTCAGCAGACATTCATGAATTAAAGGGGAACATCGTGGCGGTTCTGGTAGTCCAGGTGACTTTCATGAATGAGGTGAAACACCATTCACCTTCCGGCAGTCCAGCAGACATTAATGAATTAAAGGGGAACATAGTGGCGGTTCTGGCCATTCAGGAGACTTTCATGAATTGAGGTGAAACACCATTCACCTTCCGGCAGTCCAGCAGACATTCATGAATTAAAGGGGAACATCGTGGCGTTTCTGGCCAGTCCAGGAGACTTTCATGAATTGGTGAAACACCATTCACCTTCCGGCAGTCAACAGACATTCATGAATTAAAGGGGAACATCGTGGCGGTTCTGGCAGTCCAAGAAGACTTTCATGAATTGAGGTGAAACACCATTCCACCTTCCGGCAGTCAAGCAGACATTCATGAATTAAAGGGGAACATCGTGGCGGTTCTAAGCAGTCCAGGAGACTTTCATGAATTGAGGTGAAACACCATTCACCTTCTGGCAGTCAGCAGACATTCATGAATTAAAAGGGAACATCGTGGTGGTTCTGGTAGTCCAGCAGATTTTCATGAATTGAGGTGAAACACCATTCACCTTCTGGCAGTCCAGCAGACATTCATGAATTAAAAGGGGAACATCGTGGCGTTTCTGGCAGTCCAGGGCTTTCATGAATTGAGGTGAAACACCATTCACCTTCCGGCAGTCCAGCAGACATTCATGAATTAAGGGAACATCGTGGAGGTTCTGGCAGTCCAGAGGACTTTCATGAATTGAGGTGAAACACCATTCACCTTCCGGCAGTCCAGCAGACATTCATGAATTAAAGGGGAACATCGTGGCGGTTCTGGCAGTCCAAGGGCTTTCATGAATTGAGGTGAAACACCATTCACCTTCCGGCCGTCCAGCAGCCATTCATGAATTAAGGGGAACATCGTGGCGTTTCTGGCAGTCCAGGAGACTTTCATGAATTGAGGTGAAACACCATTCACCTTCCGGCAGTCCAGCAGACATTCATGAATTAAAAGGGAACATCGTGGCGGTTTACAACACAGTCCAGGAGACTTTCATGAATTGAGGTGAAACACCATTCACCTTCCGGCAGTCCAGCAGACATTCATGAATTAAAGGGGAACATCGTGGCGGTTCTGGCAGTCAGGAGACTTTCATGAATTGAGGTGAAACACCATTCACCTTCCGGCAGTCCAGCAGACATTCATGAATTAAAGGGGAACATCGTGGCGTTTCTGGCAGTCAGGAGACTTTCATGAATTGAGGTGAAACACCATTCACCTTCTGGCAGTCCAGCAGACATTCATGAATTAAAGGGGAACATAGTGGCGGTTCTGGCAGTCCAGGAGACTTTCATGAATGGAGGTGAAACACCATTCACCTTCCGGCAGTCCAGCAGACATTCATGAATTAAAAGGGAACATCGTGGCAGGTTCTGGTAGTCCAGGTGACTTTCATGAATTGAGGTGAAACACCATTCACCTTCCGGCAGTCCAGCAGACATTAATGAATTAAAGGGAACATAGTGGCGGTTCTGGCAGTCCAGGAGACTTTCATGAATTGAGGTGAAACTTGCACCATTCACCTTCCGGCAGTCAGCAGACATTCATGAATTAAAGGGGAACATCGTGGCGTTTCTGGCAGTCCAGGAGACTTTCATGAATTGAGGTGAAACACCATTCACTTCCGGCAGTCCAGCAGACATTCATGGACAAGGGAACATCGTGGCGGTTCTGGCAGTCAAGAACTTCATGAATTGAGGTGAAACACCATTCACCTTCCGGCAGTCCAGCAGACATTCATGAATTAAAGGGGAACATCGTGGCGGTTCTGGCAGTCCAGGAGACTTTCATGAATTGGTGAAACACCATTCACCTTCTGGCAGTCCAGCAGACATTCATGAATTAAAGGGGAACATCGTGGTGGTTCTGGTAGTCCAGCAGATTTTCATGAATTGAGGGTGAAACACCATTCACCTTCTGGCAGTCCAGCAGACATTCATGAATTAAAGGGGAACATCGTGGCGTTTCTGGCAGTCCAGGAGACTTTCATGAATTGAGTGAAGCACATTCACCTTCCGGCAGTCCAGCAGACATTCATGAATTAAAGGGGAACATCGTGGCGGTTCTGGCAGTCCAGCAGGCTTTCATGAATTGAGGTGAAACACCATTCACCTTCCGGCAGTCAGCAGACATTCATGAATTAGGGAACATCGTGGAGGTTCTGGCAGTCCAGGAGACTTTCATGAATTGAGGTGAAACGCATTCACCTTCCGGCAGTCCAGCAGAGATTCATGAAATAAAGGGGAACATCGTGGCGGTTCTGGTAGTCCAGCAGACTTTCATGAATTGAGGTGAAACACCATTCACCTTCCGGCAGTCCAGCAGACATTCATGAATTAAAGGGGAACATCGTGGCGTTTCTGGCAGTCCAGGAGACTTTCATGAATTGAGGTGAAACACCATTCACCTTCCGGCAGTCCAGCAGACATTCATGAATTAAAGGAGAACATCGTGGCGGTTCTGGTAGTCCAGCAGACTTTCATGAATTGAGGTGAAACACCATTCACCTTCCGGCAGTCCAGCAGACATTCATGAATTAAAAAGGAACATCGTGGCGTTTCTGGCAGTCCAGGAGACTTTCATGAATTGAGGTGAAACACCATTCACCTTCCGGCAGTCCAGCAGACATTCATGAATTAAAGGGGAACATCGTGGAGGTTCTGGCTGTCCAGCAGACTTTCATGAATTGAGGTGAAACACCATTCACCTTCCGGCAGTCCAGCAGACATTCATGAATTAAAGGGGAACATCGTAGCGGTTCTGGCAGTCCAGGAGACTTTCATGAATTGAGGTGAAACACCATTCACCTTCCGGCAGTCCAGCAGACATTCATGAATTAAAGGGGAACATCGTGGCGGTTCTGGTAGTCCAGGATACTTTCATGAATTGAGGTGAAACACCCTTCATTCACCTTCCGGCAGTCCAGCAGACATTCATGAATTAAAGGGGAACATCGTGGCGGTTTTGGCAGTCCAGGAGACTTTCATGAATTGAGGTGAAACACCATTCACCTTCCGGCAGTCCAGCAGACATTAATGAATTAAAGGGGAACATAGTGGCGGTTTTGGCAGTCCAGGAGACTTCATGAATTGAGGTGAAACACCATTCACCCTCTGGCAGTCCAGCAGACATTCAAGTGAATTAAAGGGGAACATCGTGGCGTTTCTGGCAGTCCAGGAGACTTTCTTATGAATTGAGGTGAAACACCATTCACCTTCCGGCAGTCCAGCAGACATTCATGAATTAAAGGGGAACATAGTAAGTGGTTTTGGCAGTCCAGGAGACTTTCATGAATTGAGGTGAAACACCCGCCCACCTTCCGGCAGTCCAGCAGATATTCATGAATTAAAGGGGAACATCGTGGCGTTTCTGGCAGTCCAGGAGACTTTCATGAATTGAGGTGAAACACCATTCACCTTCCGGCAGTCCAGCAGACATTCATGAATTAAAGGGGAACATCGTGGCGTTTCTGGCAGTCCAGGAGACTTTCTATGAATTGAGGTGAAACACCATTCACCTTCTGGCAGTCCAGCAGATATTCATGAATTAAAGGGGAACATCGTGGCGTTTCTGGCAGTCCAGGAGACTTTCATGAATTGAGGTGAAACACCATTCACCTTCCGGCAGTCCAGCAGACATTCATGAATTAAAGGGGAACATCGTGGCGGTTTTGGCGGAAGTTCAGGAGACTTTCATGAATTGAGGAAACACCATTCACCTTCCGCAGTCCAGCAGACATTCATGAATTAAAGGGGAACATAGTGGCGGTTTTGGCAGTCCAGGAGACTTTCATGAATTGAGGTGAAACACCATTCACCTTCCGGCAGTCCAGCAGACATTCATGAATTAAAGGGTGCGAAATATAGTGGCGGTTCTGGCAGTCCAGGAGACTTTCATGAATTGAGGTGAAACACCATTCACCGTCTTGCAGTTCAGCAGACATTCATGAATTAAAGGGGAACATCGTGGCGGTTCTGGCAGTCCAGGAGACTTTCATGAATTGAGGTGAAACACCATTCACCTTCCGGCAGTCCAGCAGATATTCATGAATTAAAGGGGAACATCGTGGTGGTTCCGCAGTCCAGGAGACTTTCATGAATTGAGGTGAAACACCATTCACCTTCTGCAGTCCAGCAGACATTCATGAATTAAAGGGGAACATCGTGGCGTTTCTGGCAGTCCAGCAGACTTTCATGAATTGAGGTGAAACACCATTCACCTTCTGGCAGTCCAGCAGACATTCATGAATTAAAGGGGAACATCGTGGCGTTTCGGGCAGTCAAGGAGACTTTCATGAATTGAGGTGAAACAATCATTCACCTTCCGGCAGTCCAGCAGACATTCATGAATTAAAGGGGAACATCGTGGCGGTTCTGGCAGTCCAGGAGACTTTCATGAATTGAGGTGAAACACCATTCAACTTCCGGCAGTCCAGCAGACATTCATGAATTAAAGGGGAACATCGTGGCGGTTCTGGCAGTCTAGGAGACTTTCATGAATTGAGGTGAAACACCATTCACCTTCCGGCAGTCCAGCAGACATTCATGAATTAAAGGGGAACATCGTGTCGGTTCTGGCAGTCCAGGAGACTTTCATGAATGGAGGTGAAACACCATTCACCTTCCGGCAGTCCAGCAGACATTCATGAATTAAAGGGGAACATCGTGGAGGTTCTGGCAGGCCAGCAGACTTTCATGAATTGAGGTGAAACACCATTCACCTTCCGGCAGTCCAGCAGACATTCATGAATTAAAGGGGAACATCGTGGCGGTTCTGGCAGTCCAGGAGACTTTCATGAATTGAGGTGAAACACCATTCACCTTCCGGCAGTCCAGCAGACATTCATGAATTAAAGGGGAACATCGTGGCGGTTCTGGCAGTCCAGGAGACTTTCATGAATTGAGGTGAAACACCATTCACCTTCCGGCAGTCCAGCAGACATTCATGAATTAAAGGGGAACATCGTGGCGGTTCTGGCAGTCCAGGAGATTTTCATGAATTGAGGTGAAACACCATTCA
This sequence comes from Ascarosepion bandense, assembly GCA_037127315.1. NCBI lineage: Eukaryota > Metazoa > Mollusca > Cephalopoda > Sepiida > Sepiidae > Ascarosepion > Ascarosepion bandense. The sequence goes on along the minus strand of JBBBDQ010002163.1, from coordinate 1,139,289 downwards.
CCTTCCGGCAGTCCAGCAGACATTCATGAATTAAAGGGAACATCGTGGCGGTTCTTGGTAGTCCAGGACTTTCAGAATTGAGGTGAAACACCATTCACCTTCCGGCAGTCCAGCAGACATTCGCGAATTAAAGGGGAACATCGTGGCGGTTCTGGCAGTCCAGGAGACTTTCATGAATTGAGGTGAAACACCATTCACCTTCCGGCAGTCCAGCAGACATTCATGAATTAAAGGGGAACATCGTGGCGGTTCTGGCAGTCCAGCAGACTTTCATGAATTGAGGTGAAACACCATTCACCTTCCGGCAGTCCAGCAGACATTCATGAATTAAAGGGGAACATCGTGGAGGTTCTGGCAGTCCAGGAGACTTTCATGAATTGAGGTGAAACACCATTCACCTTCCGGCAGTCCAGCAGAGATTCATGAAATAAAAGGAAACATCGTGGCGGTTCTGGCAGTCCAGCAGACTTTCATGAATTGAGGTGAAACACCATTCACCTTCCGGCAGTCCAGCAGACATTCATGAATTAAAGGGGAACATCGTGGCGTTTCTGGCAGTCCAGGAGACTTTCATGAATTGAGGTGAAACACCATTCACCTTCCGGCAGTCCAGCAGACATTCATGAATTAAAGGAGAAAATCGTGGCGGTTCTGTAGTCCAGCAGGACTTTCATGAATTGAGGTGTGAACACCATTCACCTTCCGGCAGTCTGAAAGCAGACATTCATGAATTAAAGGGGAACATCGTGGCGGTTCTGGCAGTCCAGGAGACTTTCATGAATTGAGGTGAAACACCATTCACCTTCCGGCAGTCCAGCAGACATTCATGAATTAAAGGGGAAATATCGTGGCGGTTCTGGTAGTCCAGGAGACTTTCATGAATTGAGGTGAAACACCATTCACCTTCCGGCAGTCCAGCAGACATTCATGAATTAAAGGGGAACATCGGTGAACTTGGTAGTCCAGGAGACTTTCATGAATTGAGGTGAAACACCATTCAACTTTCGGCAGTCCAGCAGACATTCATGAATTAAAGGGGAACATCGTGGCGGTTCTGGCAGTCCAGCAGACTTTCATGAATTGAGGTGAAACACCATTCACCTTCCGGCAGTCCAGCAGACATTCATGAATTAAAGGGGAACATCGTGGAGGTTCTGGCAGTCCACAGGAGACTTTCATGAATTGAGGTGAAACACCATTCACCTTCCGGCAGTCCAGCAGAGATTCATGAAATAAAGGGGAACATCGTGGCGGTTCTGGTAGTCCAGCAGACTTCGCGAATTGAGGTGAAACACCATTCACCTTCCGGCAGTCCAGCAGACATTCATGAATTAAAGGGGAACATCGTGGCGTTTCTGGCAGTCCAGGAGACTTTCATGAATTGAGGTGAAACACCATTCACCTTCCGGCAGTCCAGCAGACATTCATGAATTAAAGGAGAACATCGTGGCGGTTCTGGTAGTCCAGCAGACTTTCATGAATTGAGGTGAAACACCATTCACCTTCCGGCAGTCCAGCAGACATTCATGAATTAAAGGGGAACATCGTGGCGTTTCTGGCAGTCCAGGAGACTTTCATGAATTGAGGTGAAACACCATTCACCTTCCGGCAGTCCAGCAGACATTCATGAATTAAAGGGGAACATCGTGGAGGTTCTGGCTGTCCAAGCAGACTTTCATGAATTGAGGTGAAACACCATTCACCTTCTGGCAGTCCAGCAGACATTCATGAATTAATGGGGAACATCGTGGCGGTTCTGGCAGTCCAGGAGACTTTCATGAATTGAGGTGAAACACCATTCACCTTCCGGCAGTCCAGCAGACATTCATGAATTAAAGGGGAACATCGTGGCGGTTCTGGTAGTCCAGGAGACTTTCATGAATTGAGGTGAAACACCATTCACCTTCCGGCAGTCCAGCAGACATTCATGAATTAAAGGGGAACATCGTGGCGGTTCTGCAGTCCAGGAGACTTTCATGAATTGAGGTGAAACACCATTCAACTTCCGGCAGTCAAGCAGACATTCATGAATTAAAGGGGAACATCGTGGCGTTTCTGGCAGTCCAGAGACTTAAGAATTGAGGTGAAACACCATTCACCTTCCGGCAGTCCAGCAGACATTCATGAATTAAAGGCGAACATCGTGGAGGTTCTGGTAGTCCAGCAGACTTTCATGAATTGAGGTGAAACACCATTCAACTTCCGGCAGTCCAGCAGACATTCATGAATTAAAGTTGAACATCGTGGCGGTTCTGGCAGTCCAGCAGACGTTCATGAATTGAGGTGAAACACCATTCACCTTCCGGCAGTCCAGCAGACATTCATGAATTAAAGGGGAACATCGTGGAGGTAATGGCAGGCCAGGAGACTTTCATGAATTGAGGTGAAACACCATTCACCTTCCCGGCAGTCCAGCAGACATTCATGAATTAGGGAACATCGTGGGGAGGTTCTGGCAGTCCAGGAGACTTTCATGAATTGAGGGTGAAACACCATTCACCTTCCGGCAAGTCCAGCAGACATTCATGAATTACAGGGGAACATCGTGGCAGTTTCTGGTAGTCCAGCAGACTTTCATGATTGAGGTGAAACTGCATTCACCTTCCGGCAGTCCAACAGACATTCATGAACAAGGGGAACATCGTGGCGTTTGGCAGTCCAGGAGACTTTCATGAATTGAGGTGAAACACCATTCACCTTCCGGCAGTCCAGCAGACATTCATGAATTAAAGGGGAACATCGTGGAGTTCTGGCTGTCAGCAGACTTTCATGAATTGAGGGTGGAAACACCATTCACCTTCCGGCAGTCAAGCAGACATTCATGGTATAGGGAACATCGTGGCGGTTCTGGCAGTCCAGGAGACTTTCATGAATTGAGGTGAAACACCATTCACCTTCCGGCTTGAGACAGACATTCATGAACAAGGGGAACATCGTGGCGGTTCTGGTAGTCCAGGTGACTTTCATGAATTGGTGGTACCATTCACCTTCCGGCAGTCAGCAGACATTCATGAGGGGAACATCGTGGCGGTTCTGGCAGTCCGGAACTTTCATGAATTGAGAGGAAACCATTCACCTTCCGGCAGTCCAGCAGACATTCATGAATTAAGGGGAACATCGTGGCGTTTCTGGCAGTCCAGGAGACTTTCTGAATTGAGGTGAAACACCATTCACCTTCCGGCAGTCCAGCAGACATTCATGAATTAAGGGAACATCGTGGAGGTTAAAGTGATCCAGCAGACTTTCATGAATTGAGGTGAAACACCATTCACCTTCCGGCAGTCCAGCAGACATTCATGAATTAAAGTGGAACATCGTGGCGGTTCTGGCAGTCCAGCAGACTTTCATGAATTGAGGTGACTTCTCGGCAGTCCAGCAGACATTCATGAATTAAAAGTCACGTGGAGGTTCTGGCAGTCCAGCAGACTTTCATGAATTGGTGGCTTTCCTTCCGGCCGTCCAGCAGACATTCATGAATTAAAGGGGAACATCGTGGAGGTTCTGGCAGTCCAGCAGACTTTCATGAATTGAGGTGAAACACCATTCACCTTCCGGCAGTCCAGCAGACATTCATGAATTAAAGGGGAACATCGTAGAGGTTCTGGCAGGCCAGCAGACTTTCATGAATTGAGGTGAAACACCATTCACCTTCCGGCAGTCCAGCAGACATTCATGAATTAAAGGGGAACATCGTGGAGGTTCTGGTAGTCCAGCAGACTTTCATGAATTGAGGTGAAACACCATTCACCTTCCGGCAGTCCAGCAGACATTCATGAATTAAGGGAACATCATTGTGGTTCTGGCAGTCCAGGAGACTTTCATGAATTGAGGTGAAACACCATTCACCTTCCGGCAGTCCAGCAGACATTCATGAATTAAAGGGGAACATCGTGGAGGTTCTGGCAGTCAGGAGACTTTCATGTATTGAGGTGAAACACCATTCACCTTCCGGCAGTCCAGCAGATATTCATGAATTACAGGGGAACATCGTGGCGGTTCTGGTAGTCCAGCAGACTTTCATGAATTGAGGTGAAACACCATTCACCTTCCGGCAGTCCAGCAGACATTCATGAATTAAAGGGGACATCGTGGCGTTTCTGGCAGTCCAGGAGACTTTCATGAATTGAGGTGAAACACCATTCACCTTCCGGCAGTCCAGCAGACATTCATGAATTAAAGGGGAACATCGTGGAGGTTCTGGCTGTCCAGCAGACTTTCATGAATTGAGGTGAAACACCATTCACCTTCCGGCAGTCCAGCAGACATTCATGAATTAAAGGGGAACATCGTGGCGGTTCTGGCAGTGCAGGAGACTTTCATGAATTGAGGTGAAACACCATTCACCTTCCGGCAGTCCAGCAGACATTCATGAATTAAAGGGGAACATCGTGGCGGTTCTGGTAGTCCAGGTGACTTTCATGAATTGAGGTGAAACACCATTCACCTTCCGGCAGTCCAGCAGACATTCATGAATTAAAGGGGAACATCGTGGCGGTTCTGGCAGTCCAGGAGACTTTCATGAATTGAGAGGAAACACCATTCACCTTCCGGCAGTCCAGCAGACATTCATGAATTAAAGGGGAACATCGTGGCGTTTCTGGCAGTCCAGGAGACTTTCATGAATTGAGGTGAAACACCATTCAACTTCCGGCAGTCCAGCAGACATTCATGAATTAAAGGGGAACATCGTGGAGGTTCTGGTAGTCCAGCAGACTTTCATGAATTGAGGTGAAACACCATTCACCTTCCGGCAGTCCAGCAGACATTCATGAATTAAAGTGGAACATCGTGGCGGTTCTGGCAGTCCAGCAGACTTTCATGAATTGAGGTGAAACATCATTCACCTTCCGGCAGTCCAGCAGACATTCATGAATTAAAGGGGAACATCGTGGAGGTTCTGGCAGTCCAGCAGACTTTCATGAATTGAGGTGAAACACCATTCACCTTCCGGCCGTCCAGCAGACATTCATGAATTAAAGGGGAACATCGTGGAGGTTCTGGCAGTCCAGCAGACTTTCATGAATTGAGGTGAAACACCATTCACCTTCCGGCAGTCCAGCAGACATTCATAAATTAAAGGGGAACATCGTGGAGGTTCTGGCAGGCCAGCAGACTTTCATGAATTGAGGTGAAACACCATTCACCTTCCGGCAGTCCAGCAGACATTCATGAATTAAAGGGGAACATCGTGGAGGTTCTGGTAGTCCAGCAGACTTTCATGAATTGAGGTGAAACACCATTCACCTTCCGGCAGTCCAGCAGACATTCATGAATTAAAGGGGAACATCGTGGCGGTTCTGGCAGTCCAGGAGACTTTCATGAATTGAGGTGAAACACCATTCACCTTCCGGCAGTCCAGCAGACATTCATGAATTAAAGCGGAACATCGTGGAGGTTCTGGCAGTCCAGGAGACTTTCATGAATTGAGGTGAAACACCATTCACCTTCCGGCAGTCCAGCAGACATTCATGAATTAAAGGGGAACATCGTGGCGGTTCTGGCAGTCCAGGAGACTTTCATGAATTGAGGTGAAACACCATTCACCTTCCGGCAGTCCAGCAGACATTCATGAATTAAAGGGGAACATCGTGGAGATTCTGGCAGTCCAGCAGACTTTCATGAATTGAGGTGAAACACCATTCACCTTCCGGCAGTCCAGCAGACATTCATGAATTAAAGGGGAACATCGTGGCGGTTCTGGCAGTCCAGGAGACTTTCATGAATTGAGGTGAAACACCATTCACCTTCTGGCAGTCCAGCAGACATTCATGAATTAAAGGGGAACATCGTGGTGGTTCTGGTAGTCCAGCAGACTTTCATGAATTGAGGTGAAACACCATTCACCTTCTGGCAGTCAGCAGACATTCATGAATTAAGGGGAACATCGTGGCGTTTCTGGCAGTCCAGGAGACTTTCATGAATTGAGGTGAAACACCATTCACCTTCCGGCAGTCCAGCAGACTTCATGAATTAAGGGAACATCGTGGCAGTTTCTGGCAGTCAGGCTTTCATGAATTGAGGTGAAACACCATTCACCTTCCGGCAGTCCAGCAGACATTCATGAATTAAAGGGGAACATCGTGGAGGTTCTTGCAGTCAGGAGACTTTCATGAATTGAGGTGAAACACCATTCACCTTCCGGCAGTCCAGCAGAGATTCATGAATTAAAGGGGAACATCGTGGCGGTTCTGGTAGTCCAGCAGACTTTCATGAATTGAGGTGAAACACCATTCACCTTCCGGCAGTCCAAGCGAACATTCATGAATTAAAGGGGGACATCGTGGCGATTCTGGTAGTCCAGCAGACTTTCATGAATTGAGGAGGGTGTGAAACACCATTCACCTTCCGGCAGTCCAGCAGACATTCATGAATTAAAGGGGAACATCGTGGCGTTTTCTGGCAGTCCAGCAGACTTTCATGAATTGAGGTGAAACACCATTCACCTTCCGGCAGTCAACAGACATTCATGAATTAAAGGGGAACATCGTGGCATTTCCTGGCAGTCCAGGAGACTTTCATGAATTTAGGTGAAACACCATTCACCTTCCGGCAGTCAGCAGACATTCATGAATTAAAGGGGAACATCGTGGAGGTTCTGGCAGTCAGCAGACTTTCATGAATTGAGGTGAAACACCATTCACCTTCCGGCAGTCCAGCAGACATTCATGAATAGAACATCGTGGCGTTTACGGCAGTCAGGGAGACTTTCATGAATTGAGTGAAACACCATTCACCTTCCGGCAGTCCAGCAGACATTCATGAATTAAAGGGGAACATCGTGGAGGTTCTGGCAGTCAGGAGACTTTCATGAATTGAGGTGGCTTACCATTCACCTTCCGGCAGTCCAGCAGAGATTCATGAATTCAGGGAAAATCGTGGCGTTTCTGGCGGTCAGCAGACTTTCATGAATTGAGGTGAACACCATTCACCTTCCGGCAGTCCAACAGAGATTCATGAATTAAGGGGAAAATCGTGGCTTTTCTGGCAGTCCAGCAGACTTTCATGAATTGAGGTGAAACACCATTCACCTTCCGGCAGTCCAGCAGACATTCATGAATTAAAGGGGAACATCGTGGCTTTTCTGGCAGTCCAGCAGACTTTCATGAATTGAGGTGAAACACCATTCACCTTCCGGCAGTCCAGCAGACATTCATGAATTAAAGGGGAACATCGTGGCGTTTCTGGCAGTCCAGGAGACTTTCATGTATTGAGGTGAAACACCATTCACCTTCCGGCAGTCCAGCAGACATTCATGAATTAAAGGGGAACATCGTGGAGGTTCTGGCAGTCCAGCAGACTTTCATGAATTGAGGTGAAACACCATTCACCTTCCGGCAGTCCAGCAGACATTCATGAATTAAAGGGGAACATCGTGGAGGTTCTGGCAGTCCAGGAGACTTTCATGAATTGAGGTGAAACACCATTCACCTTCCGGCAGTCCAGCAGAGATTCATGAATTAAAGGGGAAAATCGTGGCGTTTCTGGCAGTCCAGCAGACTTTCATGAATTGAGGTGAAACACCATTCACCTTCCGGCAGTCCAGCAGACATTCATGAATTAAAGGGGAACATCGTGGCGTTTCTGGCAGTCCAGGAGACTTTCATGAATTGAGGTGAAACACCATTCACCTTCCGGCAGTCCAGCAGACATTCATGAATTACAGGGGAACATCGTGGCGGTTCTGGTAGTCCCTGCAGACTTTCATGAATTGAGGTGAAACACCATTCACCTTCCGGCAGTCCAGCAGACATTCATGAATTAAAGGGGAACATCATGGCGTTTCTGGCAGTCCAGGAGACTTTCATGAATTGAGGTGAAACACCATTCACCTTCCGGCAGTCCAGCAGACATTCATGAATTAAAGGGGAACATCGTGGAGGTTCTGGCTGTCCAGCAGACTTTCATGAATTGAGGTGAAACACCATTCACCTTCCGGCAGTCCAGCAGACATTCATGAATTAAAGGGAACATCGTGTCGGTTCTGGCAGTCCAGGAGACTTTCATGAATTGAGGTGAAACACCATTCACCTTCCGGCAGTCCAGCAGACATTCATGAATTAAAGGGGAACATCGTGGAGGTTCTGGCTGTCCAGCAGACTTTCATGAATTGAGGTGAAACACCATTCACCTTCCGGCAGTCCAGCAGACATTCATGAATTAAAGGGGAACATCGTGGAGGTTCTGGCTGTCCAGCAGACTTTCATGAATTGAGGTGAAACACCATTCACCTTCCGGCAGTCCAGCAGACATTCATGAATTAAAGGGGAACATCGTGGCGTTTCTGGCAGTCCAGGAGACTTTCATGAATTGAGGTGAAACACCATTCACCTTCCGGCAGTCCAGCAGACATTCATGAATTACAGGGGAACATCGTGGCGGTTCTGGTAGTCCCTGCAGACTTTCATGAATTGAGGTGAAACACCATTCACCTTCCGGCAGTCCAGCAGACATTCATGAATTAAAGGGGAACATCGTGGCGTTTCTGGCAGTCCAGGAGACTTTCATGAATTGAGGTGAAACACCATTCACCTTCCGGCAGTCCAGCAGACATTCATGAATTAAAGGGGAACATCGTGGAGGTTCTGGCTGTCCAGCAGACTTTCATGAATTGAGGTGAAACACCATTCACCTTCCGGCAGTCCAGCAGACATTCATGAATTAAAGGGGAACATCGTGGCGGTTCTGGCAGTCCAGGAGACTTTCATGAATTGAGGTGAAACACCATTCACCTTCCGGCAGTCCAGCAGACATTCATGAATTAAAGGGGAACATCGTGGCGATTCTGGTAGTCCAGCAGACTTTCATGAATTGAGGTGAAACACCATTCACCTTCCGGCAGTCCAGCAGACATTCATGAATTAAAGGGGAACATCGTGGCGTTTCTGGCAGTCCAGCAGACTTTCATGAATTGAGGTGAAACACCATTCACCTTCCGGCAGTCCAGCAGACATTCATGAATTACAGGGGAACATCGTGGCGGTTCTGGTAGTCCCTGCAGACTTTCATGAATTGAGGTGAAACACCATTCACCTTCCGGCAGTCCAGCAGACATTCATGAATTAAAGGGGAACATCGTGGCGTTTCTGGCAGTCCAGGAGACTTTCATGAATTGAGGTGAAACACCATTCACCTTCCGGCAGTCCAGCAGACATTCATGAATTAAAGGGGAACATCGTGGAGGATCTGGCTGTCCAGCAGACTTTCATGAATTGAGGTGAAACACCATTCACCTTCCGGCAGTCCAGCAGACATTCATGAATTAAAGGGGAACATCGTGGCGATTCTGGTAGTCCAGCAGACTTTCATGAATTGAGGTGAAACACCATTCACCTTCCGGCAGTCCAGCAGACATTCATGAATTAAAGGGGAACATCGTGGCGTTTCTGGCAGTCCAGGAGACTTTCATGAATTGAGGTGAAACACCATTCACCTTCCGGCAGTCCAGCAGACATTCATGAATTAAAGGGGAACATCGTGGAGGTTCTGGCTGTCCAGCAGACTTTCATGAATTGAGGTGAAACACCATTCACCTTCCGGCAGTCCAGCAGACATTCATGAATTAAAGGGGAACATCGTGGCGATTCTGGTAGTCCAGCAGACTTTCATGAATTGAGGTGAAACACCATTCACCTTCCGGCAGTCCAGCAGACATTCATGAATTAAAGGGGAACATCGTGGCGTTTCTGGCAGTCCAGGAGACTTTCATGAATTGAGGTGAAACACCATTCACCTTCCGGCAGTCCAGCAGACATTCATGAATTAAAGGGGAACATCGTGGAGGTTCTGGCTGTCCAGCAGACTTTCATGAATTGAGGTGAAACACCATTCACCTTCCGGCAGTCCAGCAGACATTCATGAATTAAAGGGGAACATCGTGGCGATTCTGGTAGTCCAGCAGACTTTCATGAATTGAGGTGAAACACCATTCACCTTCCGGCAGTCCAGCAGACATTCATGAATTAAAGGGGAACATCGTGGCGTTTCTGGCAGTCCAGCAGACTTTCATGAATTGAGGTGAAACACCATTCACCTTCCGGCAGTCCAGCAGACATTCATGAATTACAGGGGAACATCGTGGCGGTTCTGGTAGTCCCTGCAGACTTTCATGAATTGAGGTGAAACACCATTCACCTTCCGGCAGTCCAGCAGACATTCATGAATTAAAGGGTAACATCGTGGCGTTTCTGGCAGTCCAGGAGACTTTCATGAATTGAGGTGAAACACCATTCACCTTCCGGCAGTCCAGCAGACATTCATGAATTAAGGGAACATCGTGGCGGTTCTGGTAGTCCAGGAGACTTTCATGAATTGAGGTGAAACGCCATTCACCTTCCGGCAGTCCAGCAGACATTCATGAATTAAAGGGGAACATCGTGGCGGTTCTGGCAGTCAGGAGACTTTCATGAATTGAGGTGACTTTTTCCCATTCACCTTCCGGCAGTCCAGCAGACATTCATGAATTAAGGGAACATCGTGGCGTTTTCTGGCAGTCCAGGAGACTTTCATGAATTGAGGTGAAACACCATCCACCTTCCGGCAGTCAGCAGACATTCATCAGATTAAGGGGAACATCGTGGAGGTTCTGGCAGTCAGGGGCTTTCATGAATTGAGGTGAAACACCATTCACCTTCCGGCAGTCAGACATTCATGAATTAAGGGAACATCACGTGGCGTTTCTGGCAGTCAGGAGACTTTCATGATTGAGGTGAAACACCATTCACCGGCAGTCCAGCAGACATTCATGAATTAAAGGGGAACATCGTGGCGGTTCTGGTAGTCCAGGAGACTTTCATGAATTGAGGTGAAACACCATTCACCTTCCGGCAGTCCAGCAGACATTCATGAATTAAAGGGGAACATCGTGGCGGTTCTGGCAGTCAGGAGCTTTCATGAATTGAGGTGAAACACCATTCACCTTCCGGCAGTCCAGCAGACATTCATGAATTAAAAGGGAACATCGTGGAGGTTCTGGTAGTCCAGCAGACTTTCATGAATTGAGGTGAAACACCATTCACCTTCCGGCAGTCCAGCAGACATTCATGAATTAAAGGGGAACATCGTGGCGTTTCTGGCAGTCCAGGAGACTTTCTGAATTGGTGAAACACCATTCACCTTCCGGCAGTCCAGCAGACATTCATGAATTAAGGGAACATCGTGGAGGTTCTGGCAGGCCAGCAGACTTTCATGAATTGGTGAAACACCATTCACCTTCCGGCAGTCCAGCAGACATTCATGAATTAAGGGAACATCATTGGCGGTTCTGGCAGTCCAGGAGACTTTCATGAATTGAGGTGAAACACCATTCACCTTCCGGCAGTCCAGCAGACATTCATGAATTAAAGAGAGGAACATCGTCGAGGTTCTGGCAGTCAGCAGACTTTCATGAATTGAGGTGAAACACCATTCACCTTCCGGCAGTCCAGCAGACATTCATGAATTAAAGGGGAACATCGTGGCGGTTCTGGTAGTCCAGGAGACTTTCATGAATTGAGGTGAAACACCATTCACCTTCCGGCAGTCCAGCAGACATTCGCAGATTAAGGGAACATCGTGGCAGTTCTGGCAGTCCAGGAGACTTTCATGAATTGAGGTGAAACACCATTCACCTTCCGGCAGTCCAGCAGACATTCATGAATTAAGGAACATCGTCGAGGTTCTGGCAGTCCAGCAGACTTTCATGAATTGAGGTGAAACACCATTCACCTTCTGGCAGTCCAGCAGACATTCATGAATTAAAAGGGGAACATCGTGGAGGTTCTGGTAGTCCAGCAGACTTTCATGAATTGAGGTGAAACACCATTCACCTTCCGGCAGTCCAGCAGACATTCATGAATTAAAGGGGAACATCGTGGCGGTTCTGGCAGTCCAGGAGACTTTCATGAATTGAGGTGAAACACCATTCACCTTCTGGCAGTCCAGCAGACATTCATGAATTAAGGGAACATCGTCGAGGTTCTGGCAGTCCAGCAGACTTTCATGAATTGAGGTGAGCACATTCACCTTCTGGCAGTCCAGCAGACATTCATGAATTAGGGAATCGTGGAGGTTCTGGTAGTCCAGCAGACTTTCATGAATTGAGGTGAAACACCATTCACCTTCCGGCAGTCCAGCAGACATTCATGAATTAAGGGAACATCGTGGCGGTTCTGGCAGTCCAGCAGACTTTCATGAATTGAGGTGAAACACCATTCACCTTCCGGCAGTCCAGCAGACATTCATGAATTAAGGGGAACATCGTGGAGGTTCTGGCAGGCCAGCAGACTTTCATGAATTGAGATGAAACACCATTCACATTCCGGCAGTCCAGCAGACATTCATGAATTAAAGGCGAACATCGTCGAGGTTCTGGCAGTCCAGCAGACTTTCATGAATTGAGGTGAAACACCATTCACCTTCCGGCAGTCCAGCAGACATTCATGAATTAAAGGGGAACATCGTGGCGGTTCTGGCAGTCCAGGAGACTTTCATGAATTGAGGTGAAACACCATTCACCTTCCGGCAGTCCAGCAGACATTCATGAATTAAAGGGGAACATCGTGGAGGTTCTGGCAGGCCAGCAGACTTTCATGAATTGAGGTGAAACACCATTCACATTCCGGCAGTCCAGCAGACATTCATGAATTAAAGGGGAACATCGTGGAGGTTCTGGTAGTCCAGCAGACTTTCATGAATTGAGGTGAAACACCATTCACCTTCCGGCAGTCCAGCAGACATTCATGAATTAAAGGGGAACATCGTGGCGGTTCTGGCAGTCAGGAGACTTTCATGAATTGAGGTGAAACACCATTCACCTTCCGGCAGTCCAGCAGACATTCATGAATTAAGGGAACATCGTGGAGGTTCTGGCAGGCCAGCAGACTTTCATAGTTGAGGTGAAACACCATTCACATTCCGGCAGTCCAGCAGACATTCATGAATTAAGGGAACATCGTCGAGGTTCTGGCAGTCCAGCATGAACTTTCATGAATTGAGGTGAAACACCATTCACCTTCTGGCAGTCCAGCAGACATTCATGAATTAAAGGGGAACATCGTGGAGGTTCTGGCAGTCCAGGAGACTTTCATGAATTGAGGTGAAACACCATTCACCTTCCGGCAGTCCAGCAGACATTCATGAATTAAAGGGGAACATCGTGGCGTTTCTGGCAGTCAGAGACTTTCATGAATTGAGGTGAAACACCATTCACCTTCCGGCAGTCCAGCAGACATTCATGAATTAAAGGGGAACATCGTGGCGGTTCTGGTAGTCCAGGAGACTTTCATGAATTGAGGTGAAACACCATTCACCTTCCGGCAGTCAGACAGACATTCATGAATTAAGGGAACATCGTGGCGGTTCTGGCAGTCCAGGAGACTTTCATGAATTGAGGTGAAACACCATTCACCTTCCGGCAGTCCAGCAGACATTCATGAATTAAAGGGGAACATCGTCGAGGTTCTGGCAGTCCAGCAGACTTTCATGAATTGAGGTGAAACACCATTCACCTTCTGGCAGTCCAACAGACATTCATGAATTAAGGGAACATCGTGGAGGTTCTGGTAGTCCAGCAGACTTTCATGAATTGAGGTGAAACACCATTCACCTTCCGGCAGTCAGCAGACATTCATGAATTAAGGGAACATCGTGGCGTTTCTGGCAGTCCAGGAGACTTTCATGAATTGAGGTGAAACACCATTCACCTTCCGGCAGTCCAGCAGACATTCATGAATTAAAGGGGAACATCGTGGAGGTTCTGGCCAGCAGACTTTCATGAATTGAGGTGAAACACCATTCACCTTCCGGCAGTCAGCAGACATTCATGAATTAAGGGGAACATCGTGGCGGTTCTGGCAGTCCAGGAGACTTTTCATGAATTGAGGTGAAACACCATTCACCTTCCGGCAGTCCAGCAGACATTCATGAATTAAGGGAACATCGTCGAGGTTCTGGCAGTTCAACAGACTTTCATGAATTGAGGTGAAACACCATTCACCTTCCGGCAGTCCAGCAGACATTCATGAATTAAAGGGAACATCGTGGCGGTTCTGGTAGTCCAGGGAGACTTTCATGAATTGAGGGTGAAACACCATTCACCTTCCGGCAGTCCAGCAGACATTCATGAATTAAAGGGGAACATCGTGGCGGTTCTGGCAGTCCAGGAGACTTTCATGAATTGAGGTGAAACACCATTCACCTTCCGGCAGTCCAACAGACATTCATGAATTAAGGGGAACATCGTCGAGTTCTGGCAGTCCAGCAGACTTTCATGAATTGAGGTGAAACACCATTCACCTTCTGGCAGTCCAGCAGACATTCATGAATTAGGGAACATCGTGGAGGTTCTGGTAGTCAGCAGACTTTCATGAATTGAGGTGAAACACCATTCACCTTCCGGCAGTCCAGCAGACATTCATGAATTAAAGGGGAACATCGTGGCGGTTCTGGCAGTCCAGGAGACTTTCATGAATTGAGGTGAAACACCATTCACCTTCTGGCAGTCCAGCAGACATTCATGAATTAGGGAACATCGTCGAGGTTCTGGCAGTCCAGCAGACTTTCATGAATTGAGGTGAAACACCATTCACCTTCTGGCAGTCCAACAGACATTCATGAATTAAGGGAACATCGTGGAGGTTCTGGTAGTCAGCAGACTTTCATGAATTGAGGTGAAACACCATTCACCTTCCGGCAGTCCAGCAGACATTCATGAATTAAAGGGGAACATCGTGGTTCTGGCAGTCCAGCAGACTTTCATGAATTGAGGTGAAACACCATTCACCTTCCGGCAGTCCAGCAGACATTCATGAATTAAAAGGGAACATGTTGGAGGTTCTGGCAGGCCAGCAGACTTTCATGAATTGAGATGAAACACCATTCACATTCCGGCAGTCCAGCAGACATTCATGAATTAAAGGGGAACATCGTCGAGGTTCTGGCAGTCCAGCAGACTTTCATGAATTGAGGTGAAACACCATTCACCTTCCGGCAGTCCAGCAGACATTCATGAATTAAAGGGGAACATCGTGGCGGTTCTGGCAGTCCAGGAGACTTTCATGAATTGAGGTGAAACACCATTCACCTTCCGGCAGTCCAGCAGACATTCATGAATTAAAGGGGAACATCGTGGAGGTTCTGGCAGGCCAGCAGACTTTCATGAATTGAGGTGAAACACCATTCACATTCCGGCAGTCCAGCAGACATTCATGAATTAAAGGGGAACATCTTGGAGGTTCTGGTAGTCCAGCAGACTTTCATGAATTGAGGTGAAACACCATTCACCTTCCGGCAGTCCAGCAGACATTCATGAATTAAAGGGGAACATCGTGGCGGTTCTGGCAGTCCAGGAGACTTTCATGAATTGAGGTGAAACACCATTCACCTTCCGGCAGTCCAGCAGACATTCATGAATTAAAGGGGAACATCGTGGAGGTTCTGGCAGGCCAGCAGACTTTCATGAATTGAGGTGAAACACCATTCACATTCCGGCAGTCCAGCAGACATTCATGAATTAAAGGGGAACATCGTCGAGGTTCTGGCAGTCCAGCAGACTTTCATGAATTGAGGTGAAACACCATTCACCTTCTGGCAGTCCAGCAGACATTCATGAATTAAAGGGGAACATCGTGGAGGTTCTGGTAGTCCAGCAGACTTTCATGAATTGAGGTGAAACACCATTCACCTTCCGGCAGTCCAGCAGACATTCATGAATTAAAGGGGAACATCGTGGCGGTTCTGGCAGTCCAGGAGACTTTCATGAATTGAGGTGAAACACCATTCACCTTCCGGCAGTCCAGCAGACATTCATGAATTAAAGGGGAACATCGTGGAGGTTCTGGTAGTCCAGGAGACTTTCATGAATTGAGGTGAAACACCATTCACCTTCCGGCAGTCCAGCAGACATTCATGAATTAAAGGGGAACATCGTGGCGGTTCTGGCAGTCCAGGAGACTTTCATGAATTGAGGTGAAACACCATTCACCTTCCGGCAGTCCAGCAGACATTCATGAATTAAAGGGGAACATCGTGGAGATTCTGGCAGTCCAGCAGACTTTCATGAATTGAGGTGAAACACCATTCACCTTCCGGCAATCCAGCAGACATTCATGAATTAAATGGGAACATCGTGGAGGTTCTGGCAGTCCAGCAGACTTTCATGGATTGAGGTGAAACACCATTCACCTTCCGGCAGTCCAGCAGACATTCATGAATTAAAGGGGAACATCGTGGCGGTTCTGGTAGTCCAGGAGACTTTCATGAATTGAGGTGAAACACCATTCACCTTCCGGCAGTCCAGCAGACATTCATGAATTAAAGGGGAACATCGTGGCGGTTCTGGCAGTCCAGGAGACTTTCATGAATTGAGGTGAAACACCATTCACCTTCCGGCAGTCCAGCAGACATTCATGAATTAAAGGGGAACATCGTGGAGGTTCTGGTAGTCCAGCAGACTTTCATGAATTGAGGTGAAACACCATTCACCTTCCGGCAGTCCAGCAGACATTCATGAATTAAAGTGGAACATCGTGGCGGTTCTGGCAGTCCAGCAGACTTTCATGAATTGAGGTGAAACACCATTCACCTTCCGGCAGTCCAGCAGACATTCATGAATTAAAGGGGAACATCGTGGAGGTTCTGGCAGGCCAGCAGACTTTCATGAATTGAGGTGAAACACCATTCACCTTCCGGCAGTCCAGCAGACATTCATGAATTAAAGGGGAACATCGTCGAGGTTCTGGCAGTCCAGCAGACTTTCATGAATTGAGGTGAAACACCATTCACCTTCTGGCAGTCCAGCAGACATTCATGAATTAAAGGGGAACATCGTGGAGGTTCTGGTAGTCCAGCAGACTTTCATGAATTGAGGTGAAACACCATTCACCTTCCGGCAGTCCAGCAGACATTCATGAATTAAAGGGGAACATCGTGGCGGTTCTGGCAGTCCAGGAGACTTTCATGAATTGAGGTGAAACACCATTCACCTTCCGGCAGTCCAGCAGACATTCATGAATTAAAGGGGAACATCGTGGAGGTTCTGGCAGTCCAGGAGACTTTCATGAATTGAGGTGAAACACCATTCACCTTCCGGCAGTCCAGCAGACATTCATGAATTAAAGGGGAACATCGTGGCGGTTCTGGCAGTCCAGGAGACTTTCATGAATTGAGGTGAAACACCATTCACCTTCCGGCAGTCCAGCAGACATTCATGAATTAAAGGGGAACATCGTGGAGATTCTGGCTGTCCAGCAGACTTTCATGAATTGAGGTGAAACACCATTCACCTTCCGGCAATCCAGCAGACATTCATGAATTAAATGGGAACATCGTGGAGGTTCTGGCAGTCCAGTAGACTTTCATGGATTGAGGTGAAACACCATTCACCTTCCGGCAGTCCAGCAGACATTCATGAATTAAAGGGGAACATCGTGGAGGTTCTGGCAGTCCAGCAGACTTTCATGAATTTAGGTGAAACACCATTCACCTTCCGGCAGTCCAGCAGACATTCATGAATTAAAGGGGAACATCTTGGAGGTTCTGGCAGTCCAGGAGACTTTCATGAATTGAGGTGAAACACCATTCACCTTCCGGCAGTCCAGCAGATATTGAAGAATTAAAGTGGAACACGGTGAAATTTCCTACTGCGCTGCAGACATTCATGAATTCAGGTGGAACACCGTGGACGTCCCTGCAGTTCTGGAGACATTCATCACAGCATAAATGAAAATCCTGCTTAAGAATAATCTAGAACATCCAACACGGGATATCTCAGTGTTACTCTACATATGAATGTTCTAATTTATCTGAAACCACTTGGATACGTAAAATTGACGCGATATTTAGATGCTTTGGTGTTTAGGGAAAAATAATACTGGGCCCCATATCTATTTGTGATTCTGTACCCAAACAATTTCTTTATAAATCACGGCCACGGGTGATTAAAAATCGAAGAATGCGGAACGAAAAAGACGATATGGAAAAAGTAATGACCATAAACTATGTAACAGCCGGCGTGCAACCGAAGATAATCCGGTAGAAATAGATTGTTTATTACGAGCTCTTTCCATAAAACACCCGTTGAATTCAGTTAGCAGGTAATGTTCCTAAGACAACCGATACGTCAATTGGATGAAAAACGTCAGGAACTGACCAATCGGAAGAGTGTCGTCTCCCATAAAAATGCTTGACTGGGACCTCCTACTACGCCTGTTGTACTTGCATCTCTTTCCAATTTTTAATGAGGATGGAATCATAAATCTGCCTCAAAAGTGACAACACGCTGGGGAACAAAATGCCACATTTGTAATTGAATAAATCGGTGTACAAATATTTAGATATTGTTTTTAAATTCATTTAAAACGAGACAAACTTTTAACACATCCTGTTGTACGGCGTGAACCTAATGCCTGGACACATAGAGAATCTTATTTTTCTGAGGTGTGGTAGAGGAGGTGTGCTCATTGAAAATCACGCTTAACTGAGCGCATTAAGAGTGAATGTACAAAAATTGACGGTAATATAGCGTTATTGCATCGAGTTTACTTGAATCTTGCAAAGTGCATCAACCTTTTCATAAAAAATGAAGGAGATCATATTGGCGATGCTATTTGTTAATATTCCAATTCTATAAAATGTTGAAATTTAATTTCTTGAAAATATGCATATTTTTACCTATGTGTCTAGACTTGAAGGACAGTCTGTACTTAACCCTCTACGGCCATTCGTATCATATTTGATACAGTATGAAAACAAGCCTTGAAAGAAATATTTTCCTGAAAAAATTTTTTAAGAGAAATATTTTATAAATTTCAAATGAAAGCAGTACTGACTGCTCAGTCAATGAATACCAAATGTTTCCTTATAGGGAAATACCAAATGTTTCCTTATAGGGAAATACTGTATCAAATATGATACGAATTGCCCTAGAGGGTTAAGCGGGTTTCATATTAAATAAAGAATACGAAAAGCAACAATAAAACAAAGAAAACAACGAGAAAGAAAAAGATGCTTGTTTTTTATTTTTCAAGTGGCTTCGATGTCAGACTTTTATGTCGAGCGTAAAATATTTTTCAGATCAAAATGGCGCTTCCATGAAAACTAAAGCAATTGACAGAGATTTTCGAATGGCGAGAACACAAAGGGTCGATAAGATAAAACTGGAAACCGCTTTAGGGGCAACATCCAGGCAAGATACGAAATCATGAAAATGGCGAAATCATGAAATGGCAAATCAAAGACATTTGACAAGTTATAACAACATTGTCGAGTGTTGTTCTACGACAGATGATCAGTAGTTAACATTTTCTCCCGGTTGACTATTTACTGTAGACGTTTTTTCTCCTGCAACCAACAATATGCAAATAATTAAGAACTCATTTGCCCCTCTATACTTCCCAACGAATTTAATCTGGAATTATTTGAATGCAGTATCAATCGCTGTCTAATGTCCTTCTGTTTACTCTTTTCTTTCTCCACTCATTATTAATGTTTCTGACCCTAATCTCTTTTGCTAGTAATCATTGGGTTTGTTTTTACATTCCACGACTGTAATGAAAATAATTTCAAATTGTCACTGTATTCAAAAGTTTCGTTAAAGTATTGCAAAGTTTTTCTTTCATAAAAGATCCACCAAATTGTGTCAATTTCAGGTGACAGTTTCTCAATTTCGCTTTCCCCATTTCGTCCCAGAAATTTAATTAGGTAAAAGGACGGAAAAATTAGCTTCTCTGGCCTACCCTGTGGAGGTCAGAAAGCATGCGGCCCATCCAGGTCCAGTTGGCGGATCTATATGTCGGAGCGCTTTGGGACGAGGGCGTCCGACACGAGGTGCTGGAAGAGGGCCCGGTTAGGCTGGCGGCGGCGGTGGCACTGGCCAAGAAGAGCCAGGGCGTCTGGAGTAAGGTGGAGCGTGGGGAAACGCAGGACCTAGGAAACTACTCCAGTAGTATTATTATTACCAATATTGGTATTGTCATTACCAATGTTGGTATTATCATTAGCAATATTTGCATTATTATTGACTATATTGTCGTTTTTATTATCAATATAGGTATTATTATTACCAATATTGTCAATTTTTATGACCAATATTGGCATTATTATTACCAATATTGGTATTATTATTTCCAATATTGGTATTATGATTACCAATACTGGCATTATTATTACCTATATTGGCATTATCATTACCAATATTGGTATTATTATTACTTATATTGGCATTATTACTTATAATTACAGCTGTATTTGTTTTTTTTTTATTTATTTAGAGATTTTTGTCACGCTTAGTGATTTTTCAAAATGATTGACTCATCTGGGTAGCATTATAGATATATAATCATCCAACAGATCTGTTTCGTTGTATCACAGCTCATCATTACTCTTAGACATCCGACTGCCTTTACCCAGGATTGCAACTCGAGCGAAATGACGTCAATCGGCGATTCTACCTCTGAGCTATGGGTGCTCGCTAGAAGGAGGCAGACGTTTAGTGTGTGATTTGCCATGTAAAAACGCCAGTAACTAAGAGTTTTTTGCATATTATTTACTGAATGAACGATGCATAGAAGCTAGAGAAGATACTATTTTTTCAAAGTCTACCATTCTTCCAGATTGCTCAATCAGGGGGAGAGAGCGTAGAATAGTCATCCGAAGACAGATCTGTTTCGCTGTATCACAGCACACACACACACACACACACACACACACACACACACACACACACACACACACACACACATATATGTATATATATATGTGTTTGTGTGTGTGTGTGTGTAAAAAATTCAGTTATAATATATATGTAAAAAATAATATGAACGAAAACAGAGGAAAACTTATCTGACCTAAGATTATTTTAGCTTTTCTCTTTCTCCATATATATATATATATATATATATATATATATCATCTAGAAAATTTTTTAGATATTCTACAATTTCATGGGTAATACATATTTTGCATAAAAAAAACTGCTGCTCGTCAGACCCAAATGATACAACAGTTAATATTCAAAATCATCCAGAAAAGAATCACATACAGAAACTCACGTGCCCATTTCGAAAATAGATATTTGTAACAGTCATCTACAAAAAACATTTCCTCGCCTATTCAAAGAAAAAAAAAAACAAAAGAAAGAAATAAAAATAAAAATATAGAAAAATCATAAACGGAAAAAAGAGAAAGAAAAAAGGAAAAGAAAAGGAGAACGAACAGTAAAAGGAGAAAGAAAGTTAAAGTTAACGCCTTAGATGGACACCAGCGTCGATTGCAATTCATCTGCTTCCTTAGAAAAACAAGACATGGAAATTTAACATTAAATTTAGTTTCAAAGATAATGGGAGGTATATACGGTATAAAAATAAAAGGTAAATCATACTTTTTAATACAAATTAAAATATAACTACTTGTATTATTATATTATAAATATAGTTATAATAATTAAAAACATAAATTAAAAGTATCAGAAAATGATAAATAAAATCTTAAAAAACAATCTGAAAAAATTATCTATAATAATAGAATAAAAATATCGCAGGGTCCGGCACATGACTAAATATGTGCGTTAAAATACAGAACTATTCGTTGTTCTAACCATTTATGTGGGAAAGGTGTTGGTTTAAACATTCTAAGCACTTGTTTTTATCCATGTTCGATCTTCACTATAATCAGTAGGAATCAATCGACAATCTCGACCACTGAGAAATCACATGCATTATAATTAGCAATGAATTTCATGAATTTTTAAAAAGAAATTGGAAACTCGAAAAGTATTACCAATCTTTGCAACAGATGGAAACGGGAAGTTCTTTAAATAATATATTCAAAAGGAACTTGTATCTATTCTTCAGGTGTCTTTCGACCTGGATAACCTTCAGGAATTTTCAAACTGAATAATTTATTTAATCTGCAGCTGTAAATTTTTCTGCTTTCGCTCTCCATTTCGAGGCGTATCTGGACTTGTTTCGTCTAGATATCTCGTCTTGTTGCCGTTCCAGCGACATATCTCCATTTGTCTTTCTTCGGAATATCTTGTCTTGTTGTCGTTCCATAGAGACATCTTGCCTTGTCGATCCACCCATATATGTCGTCTTGATGCCGTTCCACCGACATATCTCCATTTGTCTTTCTTCGGGATATCTTGTCTTGTTGTCGTTCCACGGAGACGTCTTGCCTTGTCGCTCCACCCATATATCTCGTCTTGTTGCCGTTCCACCGGGATATCTGTACTTGTCGCTCCGCTAGACTATTTCGTCTTGATGTTCCGCCCGTGTATCTCGTTTTGTTCTCGTTTCGCGAGTAAAGCTCGTCTTTTTTGTCGTTCCACCAAGATATCTCGTTTCGTATTTCCGCCAAAATATCTCACCTTGTTGTCGTTCTACCGAATTTATTTCGTTTTCTAGTTGTTCCGACGAGAACTCTCTACTTTTTTCATTCTGCTATGATATCTAGTCTTGTCGTTCCGCTGACATATCTCGTTATTTTGTTCAGCTAGGATATTTTGTCGTATCATTCCTCCAACATATCTCATCTTGTTGTTCTCTCATGATGTTTCGTCTTTTTCATATTCTGTTGCGATATCTCATCTTGTCGTTTCCCTGTATATCATATTTTGTTGTCGGTTCGTCGCGATATGTCGTCTTGTTTGTCGATTCATGCTCACTTATGTATGTAAGCCGCATTTACCCTAGTCGTGTTGAGCTGGCTTCCTCCCCGTCGCAGAAAGCCTCATTGGGATTTGTTTAAGGTCAGGGAACCAAGTCCTATGCTGTTATTTAACCCATAACTAAAGGGAAGGGACGGATTAACTATCTTTCCCAAGGGTACAATCGCGTAAGTGAATGCAGAGCATTCAACTGGAATTCGAACTCGGCTTACCGATTTCTCTTTCCGAGCCGATATCCACTGCACCACAACGCACATCCGTCAATAAACACTTACAGCACCTGGTATTCCCAAGCTGTCACCCATCTAAGTACTGACCAGGCTCAACGTTGCTTAACATCGGTGATTGAACAAGAACCGGTGTATTCAACGTGATATGACCGTAAGCATGCTCATTTATCGCTTTGACTTGTTTCCACAGAGCCTAAGATTGCACTATCCCGGCCCAGGGACTGAATTCACGATTAATATATAACAAAATTCAGTAACTAATATCCAAACAGCTCGAATAATACCTGACCCCGAACTTGGGGCCTTTGAAATGACCGCTGCTGAATCTGCTACTGCACTTACGCTTGACTACATTTACCGTCGTTTCTCTTTGAAGTAGAAACCTAAGACAGAAACGAAAATTTGGTGGCAGAATTGAAACGAACGAGAGTCTCAGTGCAAACGTTATTTTGTGTGGCAGAAGACACAGGCAAGAGTGTGCTAATTCCTCTTATTTCATTGGTTAAATATTAAACAGTCATAGACTCTCGAATAGATTGCTGTAGGCATTAGCGGTCGATTTCGACAAACACGATCGGGACGACGAATGTTTGTATATGAATATAATCGATAGACTTGATTATTGAATAAAAGCAGCGTTCAATTATTGGGGATCGGGAGGGGAGAAATCGGCCGTGTATTCAATAGGAAACTTTCCGCGTTTTTCGACTCTTTTAAAGATAAATTCAATTAAAGATGTTGTCTGAATCCCCGAGAGACATGAACCTCATTCCACGAAGGATTTTAAAAGGGAAGACTCAGCCGAATGATTCGTGAACTTTGAAATTTGTTTCCGTCGAGCAAAAATTGAAGTGTTTTCAGCTGCGAACAATTTTCATTCGGTTTTGTTTCACCGATTGTTTGATTTCTGTGTGAATTTTTGTAAACTGATGATTGTGGATATATTGATCGACTCCTACATATCAATATTCGACTTTGTGATCAATGAGACGAGACTGAATTTAATTCCTGTTTTAATGGGTATAGGAAAACACGAAATATTTGTTTGAAAATGATGTTAAGAAAAGTAAAATCATTTCTTTGGAAAAAATTGCGTTGCTATACACAGCAAAGCCATTATTGCACAATATATATATATATATAAGAAAATTGAACACATTATTCAGAATATTAAAGAAAAGGGGGCATAACTCTGAAGTAAATTTACTTTTTGTCATATCAAGTTTCGTGAAGGGTTGAAAAATGCACAGCAATCATAAATGTAGCAATCATAACGGAAATGTCAAAAAAATTAAAATACACACACACTAACACTCGCACACACAACAAATTATAAACCTTAAAGAAATACAAACCCATATATGCACAAAAATACATAGAAAATACATATCACCATACTCAAGCCAATACACACATACACGCACCTAAGACACACACACACACACACACACACACACACACACACACATATATATATATATATATATATATATAAGTATGTAAACATAAAACACCAGAAACTTAGATAGCAGTGTACGAACTATCGAATGAAAGAACGGAAATTATGACTAATTGTAACCATACTAAAAAAATACCTCTTAGGTTCATACAACCTTGGATGAAAACGACATTTTAATGTAATTTTAAAAATTGTGAGTTTAAAAATTCCCTGCCACGTGAGCGTTAAAAGAAAACACCGTTAGGTGAGCGTTCTTAAAAAGTAAACGGTAAAATCAGTTATTGCAAATCGCCTGAAGACACCACTCATGGTAGAAACCTAGGTCGGTAATAATTCGTTTACAAATGGAAAATATTCAAAATTTCTACAATATAATTGAACACTTTTAAATACAAATGTGTACTGATCTAATCATATTATGACCAAAAACTAAGTAATTAAACAATCAATATGCTCTTCTCTTATAATTGAACACTTTTAACATTACTGTATTTTAACAATAAACGATACAGACTTTACCAAACGCACGGAAAAAAACCCAAAAGAACTAACAGAGTGTTTTAACGAAAAAAAAACAAAAAACAAAAAAAAAAAAACACTTACTGAACGTAAAGTAAAAAACAAAAAAAAACCCCCCAAAAACAGCGATACTGGAATTAATAACATTGGGACGATCATGTCTCTTTCGAGACATGACTGACTCGTCAGATGATTATCCCGCAGTAGGTTGCCATTGCTTTCTGCGGTAGATTGGTTGCCAGCCAAGGCTGTAGAACCCAATCTGTCCTGTTATTTAACCCATAACTGGAAGGAAGAGACGGATTAATACCTTTCCCAGGGTTATCTGTGCGTAAGTGAATGCAACGGATTCAACTGGGCTCCTCGATTTCTCCTTCCGAGTCGATAACCACTGCACCACAACGCACATTCTAATATTGCACACTCTAAAAAATATACCGTTACTTAACCGGGAAGAATACATGTTACATCTATTACAAAAAATTCACCAGTTCCTTATCTGCATAAGATGGAAAGCATTATTCTCCCTCCAAAAAATATGCAGGAGGGGAAAAAAGACAAAAATATTTAAATTAAATTTTTAAAACAACGAATTATCCCCCTTTAATCAAAGAATTAATTAATTTCGAAAAATACATGATTTCTATTTTAGACCAAATTAAATTTTAAAAAATCAACAACTTCCAAAAATTATTAAAAAAATAAAAAAGACATTAAAGGAGACAAATTCAACAATATATATAAAATAAACCCAAGGGAATACGAAAAAAAAAAAAAAAAAGAAATGAGGAAATCACAAAATCTTATAAAAAATGTCCCGGATTCTTATATTGAAAACATCGACAGGAAAGCTAAAATTATTACAGTTAAATTAAATTTATGCTAAAAATACACATTTTAACAGGCAGACAAGCTTTCTTAACAATCAAAGACCATAAAGAAGATTTTACCAACAACCCATCATACCGACTTAAAAATCAAAAAAGCGGGCAAAATAAGCCATCAAATATTTAGAAATATTTGTTACTTGCTAAGAACAGCCACTCAAGCTAACCAGTGGAAGAACACAAGTGACTGCATTTCCTGATTCCAAAAAATCCAGTGCAAAAATAAATACACGTTCATTAAATATGACATAAAAAAAACTTTTACCCATGAATTTCTGAAAAAGGTTTAATGGAAGAGTTTAATTTTGTTAAAAGTTATATAAAAAGTCATCTGAACATATTGACATAATCCTACATTGCCACAAATCAATACTTTTCCACAAAGGTAAACAAAGGATTAAAATATCAAACAACGGCACATTTGATGTACCACAAGGATCGTATAATGGAGCAGATATTTCAGAATTGATGGGCAGATACATTTTAAATAAAATCAACAAAATAATCCATATAGACAACCACGGATTATATAGAGATGACGGATTAATGATAGCACCAGACAACAACAACAAAAAAGAGAATTAAACAATCAATCAATCAATCAATCATTCAGTCAATCAATATATATATATAAATGTAAACTTTTCACTATACTCGTTTCGAAAAACCCTCCGAGTATATACGCGGAAGGAAAAAATGGATCTAAAAAAAGAAAGAGCTAAGCACGTGAACATCAGTCAAAGTACATAGCCCAAAGAAAAAAACAAAACAAAGGCGAGTAATCTATAACAAAAAAGCGCTCAATACGTAAGCAGAGCAGACAAAATAGATAACCTAAAAGCCCAAAAACCTAGGTAGGTTTTTTGGCTCTTTAGGTTATCTCTCTCTCTCTCTCTCTCTCTCTCTATATATATATATATATATATATATATATATACCATAGTCATCCGCAGACAGATCTGTTTTGCTGTATCACAGCTCATCAGTACGACTTAGACTCCAATGGCTTCCTAACCCAGGATTGAAAGCCGACCGAATTGGCGTCAGTCGGCGATTCTACCCCTAGGCCACGAGCGTTCGGTAGAAGAAAACAGGCTTTTTAGCGCGCATATATATATATATATATATATATATATATATATATATATATATATATATATATATATATATATATATATATATATATATATATACTCAAACAAACATAAACTAAGAGAAAAAACGAGATACAATAATTCCTATACACGTGATATACCACACATATATAGACCAAATATATCAAATACAACCAAAATATTAAAAAAAAAAAAAACGAAAATCCAGAAAATTCACAAAAGATAAAACTGAATTTGCCTGTAAAATTAAGTGAGAGAAAACAACAAATCCTACTATACAGGTCATTTAAATTTGTTTTTATGTGGATATTACACACACACACACACACACACACACACACACACACACATATATATATATATATATATACAGAGAGAGAGTGAGTGAGTAAGAGAGAGAGAGGGGGTGAGAGAGAGGAGAGAGAAAAAGAGAAAGAGAAAGAAGAGCATGAGGAAGGAAAGAATGAGAAAGAGAGATGAAGAGAAAGAAAGAATAAAGGTTGACAATATTAATATTTACATAATGCACTCAAATCACTTTTTATGTACCGGGTCACGGCTCTCCATAAATCCCTTCCTAACTCTATAATATTTTTACCTTACTATTCCTCTCAATCCATTTTCTGAAATCTATTTTTTACAAGCTCGTTAGGCATGTGATTTGATTTTGACCTCTGTCCCGTCTTGCGTTCGATATTGTTTTGTGTCAATTTTTTCTTTTCGTCATTTGAATCTAATAATAAATGATATTTTTGTTTTTATTTTCTTTAAAACTTCTTTGTTGCTTCCTTGCTCCGCCCACTGTATTCTCAGCAAACCTCTGTAGAATCATAAGTCTATTCTTTATTAGTGAGAAAAAATTGTTCAGAATCCAATACCATATAGAAAGATTGATATAACTCATTACCATGATTAATACTTTGCTTAGCTTATGGAAGACACTTC
This sequence comes from Ascarosepion bandense, assembly GCA_037127315.1. Taxonomy (NCBI): domain Eukaryota; kingdom Metazoa; phylum Mollusca; class Cephalopoda; order Sepiida; family Sepiidae; genus Ascarosepion; species Ascarosepion bandense. Next base: position 1,111,495 of record JBBBDQ010002163.1, on the reverse strand, counting down.
CGCTATTACACAGTGTCTTCGGATTTCAGTGTCGTCTGTTAAAACATTTCCCAGATATATTTTCTGTACTAGATTGATTCCCGTATTGCTCCAATTTGTGGATATCACTCCTGTCAATGATAATACATTCTGTCTTCTGAAAATTGACGGTTAGTCCTTTCTTCTTGCTTTTCTTTAGTTTTTGTCTAGAATTTCCTGCGGTTTCTTTTGCTTTCAGCCCAGTGTCATCTGTGTATTGTCGTCAAGACTGTTTTCGCCATTAATACTTCCTGGCACGACTTCTAGTTTTCTTAAGATGTCTTCACTGTAATAGTTAAATAAATCCGGCGAGAAAATACAACCTTGTCTTTCTATTTTAAAGAATTTACAAAAGTAAAATATGAACCAAGTAAATCTGAATTCTTTCCAAATCTGGCTGAGATTTGGAAACGGGGAAAATCTTTTCTGAAGAAAAGCCTATCATTTTTTCTTTTTTTAATGGATTTTATTTGTATTGACTTTTAAATTTTCTGCTTTCTTTCCACTAACAAAAAATGATTTTATTTATTTTCATTTTTATTTTCATTTTTATTTTCGCAACCATTGTTTTGCAGGCAATATTTTCAAATGTTCCAAAACGAATCAAATAAAATCAATCGATTGGGAAACGTTTGTTGTTTGTGGGTTTGTTTCGAGAAAAATATCTGGAAATAGAGACGATAGGAAACTGAAGAAAGAGATTCAGGGAATAAGGAAAACAAAAGTAGAGAACAATACCAGTTGGAATAGGAGCACTGGAATGTAGACTTTCAGGTCTATTTAAATGACACTTAGAAAATAATTATATACCGTATAAAAAGCGCACTTTTTCTTTTACTAAAATATTTTTTAAAATTTCCCTGCGCCTTACATGATTTTTATTTTGTTTTCTTACCTTTAGTTACGGGTGTGCATTGTGGTGCAATGGATATCGACTCGGAATGACAAATCGGGGAGCCGAGTTCGAATTTCAGTTGGATTCCTTGCATTCACTTACGTACAAATACCCTTGGGAAAGGTATTAATCCGTGTCTTCCCTCCAGTTATGGGTTAAATAATAGAACAGATTGGGTTCTATAGCTATGGTCGACAACCAGTCTACCGCAGAAAGCAATGGCAACCTACTGCGTGATAACCTTCTGCCCAGTCAGTCATGTCTCTTTCGAGACATGATCGCCAAAGCGTGTATCACGTATGGCACTTAACTGACTGACCTTTAGTTATAATAATTTTTTTATAGGCTCGTGTTCTTTTTTCTATTATTTTTTGTTTAATTTTAATCATGGCTTGTTTATCCAAAATCATAGAGCGCGTTTGAATTTAGTGTGACTGTGTCTTAGTTTTTTCATGCTTTTTTGTTGAGGGAAAGCTTGTATTTTTTTTATAAATATATCTTCTTGCATCATGAGCGAGTCAAAGTCTTCATTTTGGTAGATAGGCGTTACTCTGAATTTACCTCCACTACATTGGTGTAAATGTTGGGAAGCGTACAATTTCCTGTTATTGGCTAGTTTAATGTTACTTCAGTGCAGGGCTACTCCCTTTTTCAGACCTTTTTTCAGAGCATAAAGTACGTTTTTAGAGTTGCTTCTAAACACCAAGAAACTAATTCGACTATTGGAAAGGACCAGTATAAAAACAAGTAAAAACAATATGTCTGTATTATTTAGCAAAACATATTTGAATGAAGATATGCTGCCTTTCTCTCTGTATATATATGATTCCTGTCGATGGCAATAGATGTCTAAAGTTCATAGTATAGTTCGAAATATTTCAAGCATTTAATATTGACTTTACTAAACATAATTGTCCACACAAAAGATTAAGTTGCAAAAATCAAATGTTGCAGTCTGTCTTTGTCTTTACTGTCTTTGTTTTGAAAAAAGAACGTCAATGTCGATATATTTTGGTTATGTCAGAATATTTATTTCGAGATGATTGACTTGTCATCTCTCTGAGACAAGTGCTAGATGGAAAGATGTCAGCTCGAATTAAGCGAACTTTGGGTCAACTCATAATCGACAGCACAGCTGGACTTTATCGCGCCACCTACAGAAAACGTTTACAAATCTTCACCTGTCAGGTCATGTTTTTGTCGCATAAAATCTATTTCATAGTCATTGAACTCGAAATCACCTTCATTCCAAACTGCAAAACGTTATTGACTAAAACGCTAGAATGATATTTTCTCTTAACTCTATACCTTCTTGAAAACAATCACCGATTATCTGATCGAAAATACACGGAACATAAAACATTAAATTCAAATTCGTCATGTGGCTTCCCTCTGTCTTTTCTATAAACATTTTCTTGGCAACTACTTTGACAAGCTTTTTCCTTTGGTGCCTCTAATATACAAATTAATTGTACAACTAGATTGACATTTAGGTACCATCCGTTTATTGTTGAAATAGCTAAATTCAACCGTCACTTCTACTCTAACAGTTTCTTTTCTCAAAATTCTCACCTGTGCAACTTCATTCCGTTTATTTGCTTCCCTGATAACTACGATCTTGAAAATTTTAAATGCGACGTTAATCGCTATCTATTCTCTTTTTGAATGCCATTTTCATCTTCTGACCTTTCCTCAATTGTATTCCACGGGGAATTTCTGCAAAGGTCTTTACAAGTTTCCACCACTTATTTGGCACCAAAATGCATTCTCTGCTCATTCTGTACACACACACACACACACACACACACACACACACACACACACACACACACACATATATATATATATATATATATATATATATATTAAGCCTGTGTCTTATTCTTTTAAATAGGGTAGAATTCATACAATATTATCTCACGAATAGTTAACTCTCCCTAACCCTAACCCATAAGCCTATGTCTATTATCCATGTCAAACCGTTGAAGCAGTCGAGATTCCAAACATTTGGTTCAATTTTTCATGGCTCTTTTGGTTTTTCTTAAATCGATTATCTGCAGAATACTGCCAATCCTTGGTTGCGGCGAGATATCTTGACTCAGAAGATATTTTGCAGTTTTCTGCTTACCTCAAAACTTAAACAAAAGCAAATCTTTCACTATTAGAATTCCATCTCCCAAGTCAGTTCGGATTGTTAGAATTCTGACCAGGAGATTATTATTCTGGCTCAACCTACGCATTCTTAAATGCAAACACTGACATCTTTTTTTAATATCACTTTCACATTCAAAATTTATTTGTTTTCAGTTTTTGACAAGGTCCACATAGTTTTATATCTTTTTTATTTTCTTTTTTTACTTTCTAATCTGAGCAAACGGACGTTGGTGTAACGGATAACAGCTTCCGGATTAGAAATCGGAAACCCAAGTTAGAATTTTAGTCAGATTTGTTATGTGCAATTACCCTTGAAAACGTATAAATCCATCGCCTTCCCAACTAAGGATCAAACTGTGTTTTTGTTTTTCTGGAAAGGTCGTTGTTATTGGAAAAATAACGGTTAAAAGAAAATATTATTAGAATATGTTTTGATTTTAAATAAGCTCAAAAGTGTTGATAAACCACAAAAAGCAAATTACTCAATACTTCTGAAACAGTGACCTCCTCTATCTGAAAAAAATTACTTCTTTTTAAAATTCATGATCACTATATCAGGTTTTATGATAAAAACAATACATTTTTTTTTCTCAAAAAATATGTTCTTTTAGAACATATATCATTGCTTTTTATAGTCAGATCGAATTATTTCGCTCACTTTCAAAGGGATCACCATTCCTACCGACTCGTGTTTTTCTGTTATAATTTGAACTCATTTCTTTTATTCTTTTTACTATTGCCTTAAATGTTTCTATTTCAATCGATTAATCGATTATTTCAATCGATTTTTCTTTTTATAGAATTTCTTGCTGAAATCAAAATGAAAATATCGCTTTTTATATTTTCGATAATTTTAAATTAATTCATATTGATTTTTGCTGTAGATTATATTGAACAGTTTTGATTCTCCATAATATTCTAATTTTCTTATATTTTTTATTTGATAAAGTACTTACTAAAAACATTTTCTTGTTAATTCATTTTTGAGTTTCCATAAAAAGTAAGAAAATTCGAATTCTAACGGAAAATCTAAAATTCTATCGGAAACAGTCAACAAATACTCATTACGTTGAACTCTTTTTCACAATGTCGAATCTCCAAATAACGGAAGTTATATTACCAATTTTAACCAGAAAAATCATTTAACAATCAAAATATGATTCAAGCACTGAACCATTGAACTCTGTACTCACCTCCATATCAGGGACAAATTGTCTTCAGTAAAAAAAGAAAAAGAAAAGAAATTAAACTTGTGTAATGGAGTGATAAAATTATCAAGGTAAAGAAATGTCGAAAATAGGAGAGAAAACAGATTTTAACAATTTTTCTTTGTATGACTTCTTGAATTTTATGATGTTAGTTGTGGTGCATTGGATATCGGCTCGGAACGAGAAATCGGGGAGCCGAGTTCAAATTCAAGTTGAATTCATTGCATTCACTTACGCACAAATACCGCTGGGAACGGTATTAATCCGTCTCTTCCTTCCAGATATGGCTTAAATAACAGGGCAGATTGGGTTCTATGGCCTTGGCTGGCAACCAGTCTACCGCAGAAAGCAATGGCAACCTACTGCGGGATAATTTTCTGCCCAGTCAGTCATGTCTCTTTCGAGACATGATCACCCAAGCATGTTTCACGCATGGCACTTAACTGACTGACTGATGGATGGAAGAAGAACTCTCTTCCGACCGTCGAATGATATTTATTCAATTGAGGGATGACCCGATGCAGATCAATTTACAGTAATTCTCCCGTGATCTCCTACCCACATTTCCGATCCACCTTCACTGTCATGTTACTGTTGTGTTACAGACAGATAAATCCATTCAGTTATTGCTTTTTCAAAATCGAATGCAAAATGAATTCCAAAATAGAACATTTTTATTGATTCTCCAGGCATTATTTGTAACTTTTGTGCGCATGCCCCGATTAAAGAATTCACGTAGACGAAATTTCATTCATCGTTGTTAAGATCTACTGGCCACTGTTTTGGTTGACTGCTTGTTTACTGCTTACTGATTCTGTTGACCTCTATATCTGATGAACTTTGTTGCCCTTTGAATTTCTTGACCTCTGTGATTGTTGACCTTTTTTCTGTCAAGAATAATTAAAGAAAATATGCTTATTTCAATTTTTCAAGTGTCCGTCTTAAAAATTCACATTTGAAATTCGACAAAGTTTAAGTTTAATTCACGCAAAAAACATTTCTTTTTCCCCGTGACCGCTGCGCTCTTCACTCGTTCGGCAACTGTTTTAAAAAGTAATGATTAAAATTTGAATAAAACTCAAAGCTAATTTATACATTTTCTGTGTTCTAAAGAATTTAAAAGAAAATAGAAACGCTATTTATTAATCTATTTTTTTACTGAGAAGAATAATTTTATATTTACAACATTCTAAAATATGTAAAACAACTAACAGAATGCAATGTTTATCATTTATTTATTTATAAAGAAATAAACATGAAAACAATTGTTTTATTTATATTTTTAAAAAAGTGTCACACTTTCCGTCTTCTGATAGGACACTAAGGATGTGCGTTGTAGTACAGTGGATATCGGCTCGGAACGAGAAACCGGTAAGCCGAGTTCGAATTCCAGTTGAATCCATTGTATTCACTTACGCGCAAATACCCTTGGGAAAGGTATTAATCCGTCTCTTCCTTCCAGTTATGGGTTAAATAGCAGGACAGATTAGGTTCTATAGCCTTGGTCGGCAACCAGTCTACCGCAGAAAGCAATGGCAACCTAATGCGGGATAATCTCCTGCCCAGTCAGTCATGTCTCTTTCGAGACATGATCGCCCAAGCGTGTATTACGTATGGCACTTTAACTGACTGATAGGACACTTCAAAAGTGTTTAAATTTTTATACCTGCTTGATTTTAGTATCCCCCACCTGTATTTGGCATTTTGGGCTGCCCTTTTTTGCTGGTGACCCTGCATTCGGTTTTCTTGCGGTTTGTAGTCCTTTCTTGTCACTCTCTTCAGCTACCTTCTGTAGGGGGTCTTGTAGGTTATTTTGTTGTTCAGATTGTGGCCTCCGATGACAAATCCTGGCTTAACATCTAGTGTCCTCAGAATAGTCTCGCTGTACAAGTTGAATAGATCCGGTGAAATGACACATCTTTGTCTTACGCCCCTTTCTTACTTTTTGTTAAATATTTCTATAAATAAATAGAATACGCTGCATCAAAGGTAGTTTCACCCAATGCAGTAAATTGTTACGAAGCCAAAACATCAACCTGAAAACTATTCATGTTCTCAAATAGTTTCACCATATCAAGACTTTCATATGGATGCCAGGCACGGCATCAAACCCGTTCACACATATTTAAACCATCAGCTCTATACAACAGCTTTCTACGATCATGGGTAAAAAAAGTAAGTGAAATTTCAGGCTCTTGGTAAAAGTTATTTTTCTTTAAACATTGAGAATATTAATGCTACAAAATCACGCAGTATTGTACCAAGTAACAGTTTTTATTCAGAATTTTTAAAAAGTTACTAAATTATAATTATTTGTTAACTAACTATAATGAATCTTTATTATTTAGTATTCTATAAAGATTGAATCGATTGCCGAAGGAGTAAGAAGGAGTAAGAAGGAGTAAGAAGTAACAATTTGAAGTTTCTTGGATTTCTATTGATTAGGAATTCTTAATACGAGGAATGATTCTTAATACGAGGTAATGATTCTTAATACGAGGTAATTCTTAATACGAGGAATTGATTCTTAATACGAGGTAATGATTCTTAATACGAGGAATGATTCTTAATACGAGGAATGATTCTTAATACGAGGTAATGATTCTTAATACGAGGTGAATTCTTAATACGAGGAATTGATTCTTAATACGAGGAATGATTCTTAATACGAGGTAATGATTCTTAATACGAGGAATGATTCTTAATACGAGGTAATGATTCTTAATAGAGGTAATGAATCCATAAAAAAATTAGGAAGTTAAAACAAATATTAATCTGAGATAAAAAATGGATCGTGAAGAAAATGTCTGGAAAAATATATTTATTCTAAATTTCTTGTTTTACATTTCAAAGAAATTATGAAGAAATCTTGTTAACTTATTTATTTATGAAATGGGAAATGATAAATATTGCATTGTAGTTAGATCTCACATTTGATGTAATATTAATTTCCGAATTTATTTCTTTTTAAAATTTTTATAAAATGATATTTTTATAATCTTAAAAATAAACGTTGCCGAGGGAGTCATAACGGTGTCAGTATTCCTGAGGAAGTTATACAATTTTCGGCTCTACAGTATGTGCACATAAATAAATGATTTGATTTGTATGTATTTAATAAATTTATACTATTCTGGTCACATAAGTAGAGCACTTTGTGAGGATCGCACGCATTATTATAGCAACAGCCAGCAATGTTGCTGGTCATCTTATTGATTTAAGTGGCATTCTCTCCAGTTGTGGAACGAACTTGCACATCGCTATACTCAATTGGATAATCACAGTCCGTTTTAATTGTTTCAAAACCCGGGAATATATGTCAAATCCCGGGAATATATGTCACAACCTTGGAATATATGTCAAAACCCTGAAATATATGTCAAAACTCGGAAATATGTCAAAACCCGAGCATATATGACAAACACGGGAATATATGTCCAAACAAGTGGAATATGTTAAAACCTGGAAATATATGCCAAAACCCGAGTATATATGACAAAAACACGGGAATATATGTCCAAACAAGGGAATATATGTTAAAACCCGGAAATATATGTCAAAACCCGGGAATATATGACAAAACCCGAGTATATATGTCAAAACCCGAGTATATATGACAAACACCCGGGAATATATGTCCAAACCCGGGAATATATGTCAAAATCTGGAAATATATGTTAAAACCCGGGAATATGTGTCAAAACCCGGGAATATATGTCAAGACTGGAAAATATATGTCAAAACCCGAAAATATATGTCAAAACACGGGAATTTATGTCAGAACCCGGAAATATATGTCAAAACCCGGAAAATATATGTCAAAACATGGAAATTTATGTCAAAACCCGGGAATATATGTCAAAACCCGAAAATATATGTCAAGATACGGGAATTTATGTCGAAAGCCGGGAATATATGTCAAAACCCGATAATTTATATGAAAACCCGGGAATATATGTCAAAACCTGGAAATATGTTAAATCGAAGTTTTGTTCAGACTTTGAGACAGTAATAATAAAAAACGAATTTTTTGTGTTTTTTTGCGCAGAAAGTAATTTTAGTGCATTTTGTTATTAAGGTTTCGCTCTCCCTAATGATTTTCGTCAGTTGGTGTTTATCAATGAAAAGATTTACGACTTGTTCGCCTCGTAACAATAATGACAATCGCAACTGCCGTAATCTCGTAAAATTCCTCCATCAGCGACATTTATGACTCATGTCAATTGATTTTAGTTTCTAATCAACAACATAAATGATTTTATTTCGTTCTATTTGATAAAGTTACACGCACCGGAGATACGCCACCTCAGATGAAAGCGAATAAACATGGCCATTAGCCTTTGAGTTTGGCATAAGTTAACAGCAGAGGATCTCGCCATGTTGCCTCGACGACATCTAGCTGCGCACCATCAATTTATTCCACACACACACACACACATTAATAACAACAAAAGGAAAACGTATCTCGTCTTCTGAGAGCCTTTATCAAAGCAAATGATAAAGTTAATCTGAGAAAGAAATTCGTCGGCTAAGATAAGTTTTCCTTTTGTCGTTATTCATATTGTTCTTGCACATATATACTCCATCTGATTGTTTTCAATTTTTACAGTATGGACCCCTCTCTACTTAGGTTTGGGAGCCCTTCGAGATAGGGGGTTACGTTAAGGGGTAGTTTATATGGATAGAAGGGAAGATAATGGCTGACTTTAGACTTGAACAAGTCAAGATTGTAGTGATCAGGGAAACATATATATATATATATATATATATATATATATATATACGCAACATTGTATGACACAAGGCTCACAATAACGTAATACTTTGTGTGAGATATAATAAAGGAGAAAACATTCGATACTTGTCTCCAGTATTAAGGTGAAGTGCTGTCATTATTCAGCACATCATTTTGACGGGTTTCCCCCGCTTTTGTTGATTTGATGACGAAATTTTCGCCCGTGTGCTCTTTCCCTGTTGTATATCATATCCGGGATTTCTTCTTCCGTTCATCTCAGACTTTATGTTGAAAACTGGTGCAAAAGAGTGAAAGTATATAGTGATTATTATAAAGAAAATAACAGATAATATGATCAGAATATCAAACTCAGATATTTCCTGTTAAGAAGAAAGGAAAAGCGAATCGGTTGAAGCAGTTGTAATATATTACATTGAACTGCAATTGCCCCGGCGACTGGGATTAAAAATACATCCGACCGTAGATAAAGTCAACAAAGTAACACCCGGAAAAGCAATGTGTGGGTGTAGGTCGTAAGAATAGCCATGTGAGTAGCGTGGGAGTTTTAAGATTATATAAATTGGCCCCTGAAGTAGACCCTCGCTGGTTTCCGATTCCAGACAGCTCCTTCGTGTGTGAGAAATCTTTCTTTTTGCTCTCCTGCTCCACATAAACGTCATCGTCGAAGAATAAAAATATAAAATTATATTTTATATATACGTGTTCCTTGTTGTTTGTCAAGATCCAGCTGTAGTATACTAAATACACGATTTGGTTCACAGTGTCTCGCTGTATTAAAAAAAAAAAAGACATAGATTGATAACGAACTTGGTTAACACCTTCAAAAAGACTAGACGATCGTGGTGTAACAGACGACATCGAGGAAAGGTAGGTGACTTTTGCTTTTCCTTGTGTGTATTTGGCTCTTGAGCTTATAAAAAAGTTGCTAGATAAAAAATTACTACTTAAAATGGAACAGCATACTTTTCCCAATTTTGTTCAGAATCTGACTGTGGAGTTGAGAAATGTGGTTTGTTCGGTGACGAACACCTTAGAAGGCCTGTTTTATTTTAAAAACAAATTTTTAAACAAAAAAAACAAAAAACAAAACAAAACAAAAAAAAACATATAGCAAGTAAAAAAAAGATGACAGTTACGGGCCTTGGTTGGAGAAGATGAAAAGATATTTCAGTGTCCCGCACATGGCAGTAGAAAGTCCCTTAGTAAAAATAAGTCCCTTAGTAAGACTAAAGGATGTAGAGTTTGAGTTTAGTGTATTTAACGAAATCGTCAGTCCTTTAAGTGCCATACGTGATACACGCTTTGGGCGATCATGTCTCGAAAGAGACATGACTGACTGGGCAGAAGATTATCCCGCAGTAGGTTGCCATTGCTTTCTGCAGTAGACTGGCTATAGAACTCAATCTGTCCTGTTATTAAACCCGTAACTGGAGAGAAGAGATGGATTAATACTTTTCTCAAGGGTATTTGTGCGTAAGTGAATGCAAGGGATTCGACTGGAATTCGAACTCGGCACTCCGATTTGTCGTTCCGAACCTATATCCACTGCACCACAACGCACATTTAACGAAACAACAAAAGTAAAAATACGTGTTTGAATAGGCGGTCAAATCTTATGATTTCTACATTCAAGTTATTAATTTATAGAGAGACGTTTTTTTTTTCCTTTGTTTACTTGAAGCCTTTTCCTTGTTATTAATTCATTGTCATTTCTGGCCCAAGCTCTTATTTTTAATTTACATGCTTGATAAACTCTTCAACTATTAAATAGATTAAATCACAAATCAAAAGCAACGAAACATGAGATTTGAATGCAAGTGAAAAATTTGTTGGTTGCTGTTTGAAGAATAAATCTTTCTCGACAACTGAGATAAAAATCAGAAATCCTATGCTTAGTCGCAATAGCATCAATCATAAACCAGAACATTTCTTCTTGTCAACGCTATCGACGGCGTAGAACATAGGTTCCCAACCTTTTTGCTGCGATTACCCCAAAATACAATTTCACTATTATCCATTACCCTAATGAACAAATACCCGTAATATAGGAAAAGAAGTATTATATTTTCATACATCAAAAGCAGACAAAATTAATGGAAATTATTCAATACAATAGTATCAATCTATAATAATCAGAGGTATAGTACCCGTAACCTAGCCATGATTTTTAATTTGAGTTTTGAGCTTGTATTGCCTGTGTTAGTTTATTTATTCTTGGCTTTGTGACTGAAAGGGCTATTCGGGCGTCGTTTGCCACGTTGAGTCTGCTACGTTTCTTGGTCTTCATTCCAAGGACACAATGTGAAATTATAAGCTGATTGCCTCTTCCCAAACTAAACATCTATTACCCCCAAAATATGGGTTCATTACTCCACTGGGGTAATTTACTCCTTGGTTGGAAACCATGAGCGTAAAATATAGAATTCGGTTTACATGTTTCTACAGTGGCAGAAGCAAATTATTATTATGGTGTTTTATGCAGAGAAAATAGAGTATAATTCAAATTTATTTAGTTCCTGAATTCGGTGGAATTTTCTTTTGAATCAAAACTAATTTTAAATAAAATGAGCGAAAGTTTAGCACATCAATAAATCAAATCAATTTGGTTCTTGTAATAAACTAAGGACTTATTATTCGAAGTTCGTTCAAATTTAAACTTTTTAGCGAATGTTCATTTGTACCTCTCCTGATTCGTAAACATTCTTAATTTTCGTATTTGCATTATATTGCAAATAAAAATCTTTCCTTTTTCTGTTCATTTATCATTTCGAAAGACAGTAGAAGAGATAAATCGGTGATGAAGTAGGATGAAAATATTTCGTTCCTGAAAGATGGATTTTCCTTACCCTGCCTGTTTATTTTATTTTTCAATAAGGAAAATTTGCATTGTTGGGAATTGCAGCCAACGTGTCGTCATGCTGTCTACACGGTTGTTTGATTTTCTTCCCTGAAACCGAAAATCCTTTCGAGAAAGCCGAAGCGAGACGATATCGAACAAGCAAATTAATTGAATGAATCAAGAGAAAAGAACATAATGGCAAAATGTCCAATTCAAAACGAAGGAAACAGACGATCAGTTCTTGACGTTGCCGATAATTAATTAATTGTTGAATAATGATAGGTGTGATTAAAAAATCAGGCGTAGCTGACCATTTATGAGGAATTGACTCGGAAACAATCATTTCAATGAAGCACACAACTGGAAAGATATCTAATACAACCCCACGAGGACGTATGACCAAGGCGGATGTGGCACAAGGTCATGTAACATTTATTGCCTATTTTTTCCATATGGAGCCTCGTATGAATGAAGTGGACGTGACAAAAGGTCATTTAATGTGGGAAATCCGAGCCGTAAGCTCGGACAAAATTTTATTCTCTATTTTTCCTCAGACAAAACTCTGCCCTTCGGTGGAGATTAATCTGGATTAATTAATTAATTAATCTGGATTAATTAATCGGTGGAGATTAATCTGGATTTCACTCCGCCTTCAATCGGAGAGTTCGACAATGAAAATTTTCTACAAGGCCAAATGATATCTACTACCTTCTCACTAGGGCATATGACTGAGGCTGATCGGACACAATGTCATTTAAAGCGACAAATCCGAGCCCTTACTCGGGCATAAATATATTGTCTTTTTTCCCCTAGACGAGATATCGGTGGAGGCTCGTCTGAGTTCTTGAGAACATGCCTGCGCAAGGCAAAATAACATCTACCACCTCTCCACTAGGGTGTATGACCGAGGCGGATGTGACAGGAGATCATTTAAAATGAGAAATCCGAGCCTTATATATGGTAGAGGTGAAGAGATTGAAGCGGATAATTATTTCCAAAACCTTCCACTTTTTTTTTGACATAATTTCGAAGAGTGTTTTCGATCGTTGTCTTCTTGAAAGTTGGATCTCGCTAAATCAGATGGTATAAGCATGCCTTTACACAATCGAATGATATTTGTTCTTGATCCTGAATCCATTGACCCGAAACAAATCTCCAGCCCATTTGATAATCTTAAAAAGTTTACTGAGAGGTTCATGGTGAAAACCAAAATATAATATTTCTCATACAAGACATTCATGATTTGATAAAATATATTGTGGACAGACGGATCCAAATTTGAATTTTTTTATAATGAAAGGAGCATCTGGAGAAAGACTGAAAAATAGAAGCAAATCTACCCTAGTTACTGAAATTTAATCTTTCACTTTAAAAATAATGCAAACAGAGATAATATTTTTCATTCTTAATTTGATAAAATATATTGTGGACAGACGGATCCAAATTTGAACTTTTTTATAATGAAAGGAGCATCTGGAGAAAGACTGAAAAATAGAAGCAAATCTACCCTAGTTACTGAAATTTAATCTTTCACTTTAAAAATAATGCAAACAGAGATAATATTTTTCATTCTTAATTTGATAAAATATATTGTGGACAGACGGATCCAAATTTGAACTTTTTTATAATAAGCGAAGCGTCTGGAGAAAGACTGAAAAATCAAATCAAATCCACTGTAGCGATTAAATACGTGCATTGAATACTACTGCCATATCTGGTCGGGTGTTCCTGCTATCCAGCTAGGGGTCCTCTGCTGTCATATCTGGTTGGGTGCCCCTGCTATCCCACTAGGTGCCCTTGACAAAATCCAACAGAGAATCTGTAATGTGATCGATCCCAACTTGGCAGCTCGGATACAGTCACTTTCTAACCGACGCAGTGTGGCTTCCTTGTGTCTCTTCTACAAATACTTTCACAGCTTCTGCTCCGATGAACTTAGCTCACTGGTGCCCCCTATGTAGGAATTCACTCGAGCCACAAGATTAGCAACTAGGTCCCACCCTTTTACTGTGAAACCAATAAAGTGTAAACGCAAATTCTACTTTAACAGCTTCTTTTCTCGCACTTTCCGCCTGTGAAATTCTCTTCCATTTACTTGCTTCTCCGACAGCTACAATCTCCAGGAATTTAAATGTAAAGTCAATAGTCATCTCCTATTTCACTAACCTGCATTCTCTTTCTCTCTCATGCTCTTTTCTCCTTCTACACCACGCTCATCAGTATTTCCATCCTTCTCTTACCCACTTCCTGACGCCCCCTGTAACCCGTCAGTCTTTCTCATAACTTTCTTCCTATGTTACCCCTGCAAAACAGTGGCAGTAAAATGCCTTGCTTGGGGCGATATGATTCTTAAAAAAGCTACTAAAATTTTTACTTTGATCAATACGAAAACATCTTATTTGAAGGTGCTTTTTTAAAGACATGCAGAGCATCTTTAAAGTTTTTTATCCGTAGTTTAATTAAACAACTAGGCTTGAAAATTTGACACTCACAAGACGTATTGAAGACAAAAGCGACGAAATTGTGCTAATGGATATCAGAACAGGGAGTTGCAAAGATAGCGAAAAGATTAGCATTACTAAAAGCTACAAAGAAAGAAAGCTGTGGAGAGGAGCACCTTATATAGAGAGGAAGTTGTACATTAGTTAATTTGGAACCAAATATATAGCTTACATTTGGTTATATTATCCCGCATATGACGACGCAATTGGTCTTCAAAAGGGTTTCTGTTCAATTCTCGCTCGCGTATAAAAACCATACACTAAGGACTCACATCACCAATACATCAATACATCAATAGAGAATCCCACCACCCTCATAGAATCGTCAACAATCTTCATATATCCATCAAATTTCGTTCAAGTACTAACTCTAGCAATAAGGAAAATTTTGACAATTCTGAAAGTAATTACATTAATGTTTTAGAAAAACTCAACACTAGTTTAGAATATTCTGTTAAAAATAAGTCAGTCAGTCAGTCAGTTAAGCGCCATACGTGATACACGGTCTGGGCGATCATGTCTCGAAAGAGACATGACTGACTGGGCAAAATATTATCCCACAGTAGGCTGCGATTGCTTTCTACAGTATACTGGTTCCTGATCAAAGAACCCAATCTGTCCTATTATTTAACCCATAACTGGAGGGAAGAAACGGATCAATACCCTTCCCAAGGGTATTTTTGCGTAAGTGAATGCAAGGAATTCAACTGGAATTCGAACTCGGCTCCCCGATTTGGCGTTCTGAGTCGATATTCGTTGCACCACACCGCACATCCAAAAAACAATTAATAAGCAGAAATCATGTAAACATAACATTATTTGGTTTAACTTACCCTTCACTCGTAATGTTCAAACTGGTAAACTCTTCTTTACTTAACTCACGAACATTTCTACCATTCACCCACACTAAAAAGAATCTTCAACAAAAACAATATTAAAGTCAGTTATAGTTGCGTTACGAAAATTAATAAATATATTTTACAAAATAATATTATTATATGAAATCAATACTTGATCCACCTAATTAACATCAGGTCTTCTACTAACAACAATGACCCATCAAAAAATAATTGCAACCGGCGAAAAAAATAAAATCTCCCCATCGAATTTCGAATGCCCGAAAGCATTGTTTATTCAGCTCGAATTTATTCAGAGGATGATCATGTTGACTTTTACTTTGGATCGACTTCTAACGGGTGGAAGCCGAAATTTAACAACCATATGTTGTCTTTAAACAACAGCCAGTCAGTTAAGTGCCATACGTGATACACGCTTGGGTGATCATGTCTCGAAAGAGACATGACTGACTGAGCAGAAGATTATCCCGCAGAAGGTTGCCATTGCTTTCTGCCAAGGCTACAGAACCTAATATTTCCTGTTATTTAACCCATAACTGGAGTGAAGAGACTGATTAATACCTTTCCCAAGAGAATTTGTGCGTTAGTGAATGCAACGAATTCAACTGGAATTCGAACTCGGCTCTCCGATTTCTCATTCCGAGCCCATATCCACTGCACCACAAACGCACATCCCGTAAACAACAGTAAATACAGCAAAAACATTGCTTTATTCATATACTGGTATCATAGCCCGGCGTTGCCCGGGCAAATCAGAAGATTTTAGTAGTAGAAGATGCCACTTTTTATTTTACATATTTTGTTTTCGTTTGAAAAAAAAAATTCTTTTTAAAATATTTCTTTGGTTTCAAAATTACAGGGAAAAATATGCACATTTTGTTGTTGGGCAAATGAATTTTTAAAACGTCGGAATAAAAATTAAATATAAAGACTTTTTTTATTTTTATTCTTATTTTTTTTTAATAAAAAATATCTTAGTCGCGTTTGACACGTGTGATTTGATTTCTGTGACGTACTTCAGCAACCATCTCAGATCTTAGATGTTTTACGGAGCAAATGTAAACAATCATGTCCATTGGCCAAAAAGTGCGAAAGGGAAAATTGCTGAACTTAAACTCAAAAAGTATGTGTTGACTTGGCTTCCCTGTAGATATGTGTCCCTAGAAAATTTGAATGGCGTAGCTTAAAAAATGTCACACACAGACTCACAGATTGTCTTTTATATGTATAGACTATTGAAAATTAAAAAAAAACAAAACCATAAAAAGAACCCAATTATTACCTGGAATATGGTCGCTAAATCCAAATCTTTCACCGGAAAAAGAGGAAAAATGTAACTTATGTCTTTCACAAATATCTTGAACCATATAAATAACCGTATGAGATGAAAGGACCACACATGTTGCCGGAGTAAAAATATTTAGATTTTTAGACTCCGATTGTTACAGATAACCTTTTACGTTTACCACTTTCTTTTTCTTCCTCATTCCCTTCTTTCTTTCTTTCTTTCTTTCTTTCTTTCTTTCTTTCTTTCTTACCCCCGCAAATATTACTATTAATAATTATGAATTTCATTTTATTTTAATATCTTTTAATATTTTTTAATTTTAAGATTTAAAAATTTCAATTAGATATGTAGCCTTAGTGTACATAATTTATTACCCTTCTTATTAAAAGGCAATTACCCAACATTACAAGATTTAACTCTCATGAACATCGAGTGAACTTCAAATTCAAACTTCGAATTCAAATCTATTAAACTGTCAGTTTGAAAAACGCACCTGATGGTTGCATAACGCAACCATCAGGTGCGTTGCATCAGGTGCAACTCCGAGTCGTACAATCGACGTAGAACAGTATGTATATTCATTAGTATATATATATATATATGTGTGTGTGTGTGTGTGTGTGTGTGTGTGTGTGTGTGTGTGTGTGTGATTGTAACCCTGGGTTTCACGCTCTTGAGATCGTCAAACAAACTGATTAATTATAAAAAAGATTAATCAGTTTGTCTGACGATCGCAAGAGCGTGAAACACAGGGTTACAAACTCACACCTATCTATATGTATATGTCAGCTCTATCACTGATATTGAGCGCTTTCAAATAAGTACCGCGCATATATAATATATAAATAATATGATATATATATAACAAATTGCATATGTATATTGATATTTATAATTATACACACACACACACACACACACACACACACACACACACACACACCATATATATATATACACATATACATATATATATATATATACACAGTTATATACATTTATATATATATGTTCAATCAAATGAACGTATTTACATTTCAAGATAAATTAGTATAATCAGGGCTTATGCAGTATAAAAGTAAAAATAATGCCTTTGCATCTATCTATCTATCTATCTATCTATCTATCTATCTATCTATCTATCTATCTATCTCAGTCTGTTCTTATCTATCTATCTATCTATCTATCTATCTATCTATCTATCTATCTAAACTAAAGTGATTATATATATATATATATATATATATATATATATATATATATATATATAGCAAGAGAGCGAGAGAGAGAGAGAACGAGAGAGCGAGAGTGAGTGAAAGGGTAAGATCGTAAATGCAAAGGAAATAGAAGCAGCCTCGGGCGCAATTCGAACTAGTGTGTTTACTTATCATTTGTAATTTTCGTGACAAATACAAACGTGTTTGCAGAATATTTAATACATTTCTGCATTTATTTTTGTGAACATGTTCCAACTTGCAGCTTACATGTTAAAAAAAGATTTTCTTACAAAACGCGTTTTGCCTAATCATCATTTTTCAATTCCAACCTCTTCGGTGTTCTTTCTTTTCTTTTCTTTTCTCTTCTTTTCTTTTCTTTTCTTTCCTTTCTTTTCTTTTCTTTTTTGTGTTCTAAATATAGTACCCGTAATAAAAAATAAAATACTTAAAAGGAAATCTTTGAGAAAGCACAAGAGGCAAATATGCCGACACACATAAAACGCACAAAAAATGCCTGTGTATGAATGAAACAAATATTAAACTCTTTAAATATATAAAATTGGAATCAAACACTGAAATAGCGACTAAAATTGGACAACTGTTTTCTTTCTTCTCAAGGTCAACAGAATAATAAAGATTTAGAAGAATGTGCTGTACTAAACTTATCATGAAGAAGAGTCTACTTACTTATTTGAAAAATTTGAAACTATGCCTTGGAATTAGGATCGAACACAAATCTCTGAAAGACGCTCTTACCCCAGCCATCATACAGGCAATACACATCAACACTTTTTCTCTTACTATTACTCATTAATAGTAGTTTTAGTAGCAAAGAAGTAGTAGTATTGCTTTATTAACGTTCGGTGAGCGACCAGGTGAAGGTGACACGTGTGAGGTCCGTGTTGCCTTTATTCACGCATCATATTAAACACTCGGACGAAAGAAGTCAAAGAAACACACTGTAACTTGTGTTCTGATTTTTTTTATTTTGTTCGGCTTAAAAGCAGTTCAGTCATGAAAACGTTCCAATCGAAAGTGTTAGGTTCAAGTGACAACATTGGCAGAGGAAAGAGTTGCCGTGAAAGAGCAGAATGAGAGCACTTCCTTTCCGGTTAGAAATATCTGCAATAACCACGGGGTTTTAATGTTTGTAGCCTCTTCAATGTAATATGTGGCTTAAGCAGTTGAGGCTGTAAACATTGGTTGCTTTAGGCCACTTTTCAAAAAAGCGTTCAAACATGCTTGCGACTCTGAGAGAAAATATTTTCTTGAAGTTACCTGACATGTTGGGGCGTGCGTGTATGTGTGAATGTGTTTGCGTCTTGCGTGAAGATATGCACATATATTGGTGCGCGTGTGTGCGCGCATCTTGGGAAGTGTTTTGACAGGGGATAGTAAATGTGACACGGAGATCCAAAGACGAATTGGCATGGCCAAAGACACATTTCAGAAGCTAACCAGAATAACCAGAAAGACAGGAAAATCTCATTAGAAACAAAGAAAAGAGTGCTGGATTGCTACATGCTATCTGTCCTTCTTTATAGAAGTGAATGCTGGACAACCTCATCAAAGATGAAGGAGAGGCTTGAGGCAGCAGAAATGTGGTTTTACAGAAGGATGCTGAGGATACCATGGACGGAGCACGTGTGCAACGATGAGATGTTGGAGAGGATGCAAACGAGAAGAAAACTGATAATAAATATCAGGAAGAGACAAATGAGGTTCCTGGGACACTTAATGAGGAAAGAGGGTCTGGAGAGTTTGATACTCACAGATCGTATAAATGGAGGAAGAGACAGGGGTAAACAGCGCGATATGTACTTTTTAGGTCTGAGCAAATGGTTAACGGAGCGGGGCTTGGAAGAGATACCAAGAGAAAAAGAAATTATTGAGAGCGACAAGAGACAGAGCCAAGTGGAAGTCCATGATCGCCTACGTCCTGAAGGGACTCGGCATATGAAGAAAAAGTCTGTGTGTGTGTGTATTGTGTGTGTGTTCCACTGATGCAAAACTCAAAATGTTTTAATATTTTTTCCATACACTCCGATCCTTGAACAAATTTTCTTGTGTTAAAATCTGTCGTGGCTCGTACCATGTGACATCTGGTCGCCCGGATGTATAAAAGACAATGTGCGTTTAGCACGAAAGGTGCTCATTATCACTGATTTTGAGAGACTGTAAATATTGTATATACCTATTGGTTGTACCACTCTGATAATAAAGTAGTTTAGCTAGATTTCACTGTGCAACTCTTCACTCCACGATACAACATAAAAATAAACCTTTTTGCAATTATTAGCGAACGAGTAGGCGGTAAATATTTTGAAGATATTTCCATGTGCTTTTTACATCATCGTCAGAAAGTTATGAGAATTATAATCCTCATAAATTTAACATTGGTTTTGAAAATTAAATAAGGCAAAAATAAAAAAGCTAGAGTAAAAAACAAATCTTTCTGGACATCTCGAAAGCTTTTGATAGGGTCTGGCCTTCCAGGTTTACCCCATAAACTGAAAAGTTACAGTGTCTCCAGACATGTTTTTGAGCTGATCCAGTTCTTCCTATCAAATCGTGAAATGAAAGTCATCTTGAATGGCCACTCTTCTAGATCATTTCTTACTGTCGAGGGTGACCTCATCCCAAGGTTCCATTCCTTGATCCTGTGTTGTTTTTGATTATTTAATGACCTTCCCGATGGCATCAGCTCTCAGCTTGGCATCTACGCTGACGACACAACCATTTACTCCTGCTTAGATAATAAAACTGATCAGTCCCGACAAGGTCAGAATGGCAGCCGATGTCCGAAACGAAACCAAGGCCGTCGTTAACTACGACAAAAATGGCTTGTTAATGTTAACGCCTTCAAAACTGAACTTTTCTCTCATCTTTGTTGCCATTTGTACTACGTTTCGGCCGTTGTACGCTCCGGCCTTCTTCAAGTGCTAGGAATTTCGAACCGAACCCTTTATTACAATCACTGGGGTATATTATTCTCATTCCTTGCATTCTCATTCCATTCAATTCCAGGCCACGGCAGTGGTGAGGAAGATAACTCATGACTTCCAATCGTGGCATTATTAGGTACGCAAGGAATGAGAATCTAGTGATTGTAATAAAGGGTTCGGTTCGAAATTCCTAGCACTTGAAGAAGGCCGGAGCGTACAACGGCCGAAACGTCGTACAAATGGCAACAAAGATGAGGACAATAGTCCGAATAATGTAAATACAATAAATACTACCCTATCGCAGAAATATAGACAAATGCTAAAGTTTTCTTTATTAATCATCTTATACACCGCTATATTGCATGGCTGACGCTAACCTCCAGGAAAGTGACTCATTGGACCTTCTCACGCTAATATTCTTAGCTGACATGACGTGGAAAGACTATATTGAATCCATTGTTAGGTCAGCTGCTAAGAAAGACTGTTTACTGTATCAAAAAATTTTTCTCTCCAAAATATATCGTACATATCTATAAGTTTACAATTTGTCCATGCCTAGAATATTGTTGCCACATAATATCCAAAGAAAAATTAGGAATATTATTGATCCTGACTTGGAGGCTCGTCTTTGGTGTTTTACCCACCGTCGTAAGGTTCAGTCAGTTAAGTGTCATACGTGATACACTTTTTGGGCGATCATGTCTCGAAAGAGACATGACTGATTGGGCAGAAGATTATTTCACAGTAGGTTGCCATTTTGTTTTGGTATGTAGACATTTAGTGCAGTTCTAAACTGAGGTCAAGTTCTCATCAATTTACAATTAAACTGGCTAAATATAGCCGCAAGTTCTATGCTAAGAGATTCTTTTCTTAGATTTCTCGCTTGTAGTACTCCCACTCGGTTCCATTTTAAAAATATTAAATGCAATGTCAATCGCTGTCTACTGGTCTGATCACTCGTTCCTCTTTCCGCTTATTATTAATATTCCTCAGCCTAAATCTTTCACATTCTGTAACACCTTGCGTCTTAGTGGCTTTACTGCCTTACCTAGGTTGATATCGATTATATATAGTTATGTTATGATTGTACATTGCGACACAGAAATTTCTGCGTTTCGAGATAGATTCTCTTCACCAGGCAATGTTTGATGTTGGTTGTACAAAGAATTTACATTTTGCAAAAACCTTCGGTTTGCTGTGTATGTATGTGGGAAGATATAAAATTTACATGTGTGTTTCTTTTAACTAATCAGATCGAAGATTCATTTTTGAATTTGGCCCCAAAGAATACATACTAACTTTTTCTCTTTTTTCCTTCTTTTTTCCTTCCCATATCTTACTTTTCTCCTTTCTTCTTTTCCCTCCTTAATGTTCAAGATGTCAACCTGCCTTTAACCTAACCTTATAACTTTTCTTTTTTATTTCAGCTTAGTTTTATTGTCTTTGATGTGATTTGCCCATTTAGTACCAAGTCTGTCCTTTTCACTTTCTTATCATTTTTGGTCTCCTAATTTTCTCGAAACATTTGATTTTTAAGTGACATTTTTGTAACTTCTTTTTTCTGATTTACTTACTGAAATATATGCCGGGGAACTCCAAATAGTAAAACCTTGAGTCCTCTACACCTGGAATTATATATATATATATATATATATATAACAGTAAATTACCTGAATCTTGACTGCAAGATGTATCAAATTAGTATTTCAGAATATTTCTTTGGTGGTGGGGGTGGTGAAATTACCTTCATTATTCTTTTGAAAATTTCACATGTATTCACATGTATGGTATCTTAACATTGCCACATGTTCTCTGTAAATAACTCTACTGAGTGTTGATGTCTTTTGGTCACCGTCTTTTCCGCTGATTCATTCTTCTATTGGGACATTAATTTTTAATAATTACAAAAATGAATCACGTTCTAACAAGACAAAGACCCACATCGAAGTCCTTTTACCACTCCTTAATCTTTAAGCTGGGATGTGCCTCGTGGTGCTTTGGATATCGGCTCGGAACAAGAAATCGGAGAGCCAAGTTCGAATTCTAGTTGAATTTGTTGCATTCACTTACGCGCAAATACCCTAATCTGTTTATTTTCCTACCAGTTTTGGGTTAAATAGCAAGACGAATTGGGTTCTCTAGCCTTGGTTGGCAACCACTCTACTGTAGCAAGTAATGGCAACCTATTGCGAGAACATCTTCTGCCTGGTCAGTCATGCGTCTTTCGAGACATGATCGCCCAAAGAGTGTATCACGTGTGACACTTAAATAACTGACTGCATGTAATAGTTGCAATCATGATTAAGGATTCTACTGTGCATAAAGTGAGGGATCAGATTTATATTTTTATGTAGTAATAAACTGATCCCCCCCACTAATTACTACTTAATAATATATACATCTCTTCTCCCTTTAGCTATGAGTCAAATAATAAGACAGATTGGGTTCTATAGCCTTGGTCGGCAACAAGTCTGCTGCAGAAAGTAATGGCAACCTATTCATGTGTCTTTCAAAACATGATCGCCCAAGCGTGTATCACATATGACACTTAAATAACTGGCTGAATATAATAGTTGGAAACAGGATTAAGGCTTGTACTGGGCATAAAGTGGGCGATCAGTTTCATATTGTTATGTAGTAATAAACTGATCCCTTACTAATTACTACTTAATAATATAATACATCTCTTCTCTCTGTAGCTATGAGTCAAATAATAGGACAGATTATGTTCTATAGCCTTGGTTGGCAACCAGTCTACTGTAGAAAGTAATGGTAACCTATTGCGAGAACATCTTCTACCCAGTCAGTCATGTGTCTTTCGAGACATGATCGCCCAAAGTGTGTATGACATTTAACTGACTGACTGAATCTTTTTGATTATACCTGTTTTTTGCATTATCCCAAATATTTTGAGTCGAATATAAAATGAAATTCTGGTGTTTGTGAAAATTTTGGAAAGGCTTCGGCCAGCGAAAGAATTGCGCCTCGTTTTGCATTTGAAATAACGTGATTTTGGAGGGAGAAGAAGCGAAAGGACTCTAGAGATGATTTTTTTTAATCGTTTCACCCCAGGCAAGGCGGTAACGCCATTGATGCGCAGGAGTGGGGGTACATAAGAGAGAAAGATTAGATAGGAGGCGAATAAAGAGAAAGACGAACCAGTTAGGAGGTGTCAGAGAAAGGAGCAAGACAGGGATGGGAAGACAGGTGTGATGACAGTTGCAAAGGTAGAGTGAGTAAGAAAAAGATGTAGAAAGATCTGGATTCAAGTGGTTAAGAGATGGGTATTGACAAAATGAAAAATTGTATTACTAGTTTTCAACACGATCTTTACAGAAATTGATGTGCGAATATGTATAGAGTAAAATTGCATCTATTAATATGTATCTATAAGTGTACTAGCAGTATAGTCCGGCGTTGCTCGGGTGTAATGAAAGCATTAAAACTAATCCATAGTCCTGAAGCTCAGACTCTCTGGACGTTGGCATGAAAGACTAAGAATCAATAGTTGTTTCCAGTTAAAGCGAAACCGTTGACTGAAAGAAAAATGAATGGATGTAAGTACAAATTTTGATTTCCTGGTATCGATATCAAATAAGTTTTTTTCATCGTAAACTGAATTTTGAAGGCTAAATAAGCCCTCTGAGTAAATGGTATTATGGCTGAGACTAAGAACTACAATTATACCTACTTAGAGCCAAACCCGAAGCAAAAACTAAAATAAAAGAGCTGAAAAACTGATTTTGATCAGACCCGCTAGGATATCGGGGTATCGATTTCCAATATCGGAGTCAAATAAGTCATCCACGGATAGAACTGCAACCTTGAAACTTCTGAATATCGTTTCTTATGTCTTTGTCTATGAGTGTATGATTAAAATCGGACCACTCCTTCTATAACCCGGTTTTTTGATAATCGATTTTTGATATTTATCGGGGGTACCTCGACCCAAAACCTAGCTAGGAACACTCGCAGACGCTTATAGTACAACTGTGTAAATTTTCAAGAAAATCGGTTCAGCCGTTTCGGAGTCTATAGGTAACGGACATACACACACAAAGTTCCATTTATAAATAAGTTTAGATTATTTATCTATATTTGAATTTCAAAGACGATTTGACATGTGAAGACAAAATATTTGATAGAAAATGAAGCAGACAAAACAAATGCAGAAATTCTTTCCCAGCGGATTCTGAAATCCAAAAGCAATCAGACATCCGGGCAATTTAAATTGAAACTTTCCCAAGAAACCAAGAAAATGATCCGAAATATAGAAAAACATCATAAACGAAATTTTTGTTAGACTTTAACAAATTTTATAAAAATTTAAAATATAGACTACATGCTTTCGTTATCCGACTGAGCTCTCTAGAGAGGAACATTTTTAAAAAAGTTGCCGCTTCTGCGATTTACGCATTGCTCTTCAGTCAGGAATTGAGTTCTCTTAGCTACTGGCGTGTGTATACACCGTGTATATATAATCCAGTAAAATTTTCTACACTTTCAGCTGTGCGTCGATAGCTTAGAAGTTGTCTCTCTGACTGATAGCAAATTGGTTGAGTTTTGATACCGGCTACAAATAATCGGATTTCTGTTTACACTGATGATACAGCAAAACAGGCTTGTGTGTATATGGCTATATATATATATATATATATATATGTTAGATTTTGGTCATAATTAAATTAGACCAGTACACAGTTGTATTAAAAATGTTAAATACATTTATACTGTAGAACCTTTTAATGTTTTTCATTTGAAAATACGTTATTTCCGCGATCTAGGTAATAAAAAAATCAATATGACCAAAATGGAATTTTAAGTAGGTGAGGAAATGCAAGTAAAACATAATACATCTACTGTAGCTGAAAGAACCTTAAATAAAAGAAAGAACCTTTAAAAAAAGAAAGAACCTTTTAAAAAAAGCAAAGGTAAATGCAACTGACCAGATACAGAGACGATGGCAAGATAAACTATAACAAGACATCACGACCTTCCTTAGGTCTTCTCGCAGACTTGATAGGTAGTGCGACCATAGCAGAAATCGAAATATGATGAGAAATGGAATAATAATAATAATAATATGTTTGGTTAGAGCCAAAGGAGGAAGAGGATTAGTTCAACTAGAACTATCTTACAAAACTACAACAATAGGCCTTCAAAGAAACATGTAAACTACAGAAGACTTGATGATGTTCTGTGTCAAAGAATAAGAAAGAAGTAGGAAATAAGTTCAAAATGGAATTTCAAGTGCGTGAAGAAATGAAAATAAAATATAATACACCCACTGCAAAGGGAAAAATCAAAGGTAAATGCATTTGACCAGATACAGAAACGATGGCAAGATAAACCTCTTCACGGTCCATATTCTGTCCTTACCAAACAAGCGGAGGACAATAAACTCCGTACCCATCAGTCGCTACGTAGTGCAGGGTTAAAAGCTGAAACCAAAGGTTTTATTTTTTGTTGGAGAGAATTAATGCTTGCTTACTATAAATTACCAAGCACACATACTGAAAAATTGTGCTAATCTGAAATGCAGATTCTGTGATAAATATCCAGAAACAGTTAACCATCTTGTATCAAGTTTCACGATGTTAGCATCTACTGAATATAAATCTAGGAATGACAAGATGGGCTAATATCTGCATTGGAATATTTGCAACTTTCACAGAAAGGAAACTGCAAGACATTGGTACGAGCACCACCCAAACTCGGTTAGAACTTGTAACAATTTCATGAGTCTTTAGAATACACACAAGCGGAACAATCGCCCAGACACCGTGATCAGGGACCGCAAAAGAAAAATGCGCCGCCTTATTGACATGGCAGTCCTCGTTGACTGTAATGTATCCACGTAGATCTTCAAAAACTATCAGACAATAGTAGCACATGAAGATATCGATTATTCCACTTGTAGTTGTAGCCCTCGGATTGATTGGGAAAGATTCCGATAGACTCATTAAAGGGGTCCTTGGCAGTACATGCCTTATAGAAATAAAACAAAGTCCCCACCTTACGAAAGACTTTATCTATGTAAAATGTCTGCGTTCTTCAGTTGCTTCTTTCTTTTATTAGAAAAATATTGAGTGAAAATGCCACAAATAGAATCAAATTAAAATAAATCAATGTTATTGGCGAAGGCTGCTTGTATGAAGAGTTTTGGACAAAAATGGGGATTTAAACCCTTGTATGAAAAGTACCCAAAGCGTTTGAATGAAGAAGATATCGATGTTCGCCAACCCATCAATCGTTTAAAGGCCAGGGTCTTAAGGAGGAGACAGAAGGCCTTATTATGACAGAACAAGAGTAATGTCGTCCATCTAATGCATAAAAGGCTACAGTTAACAAAGATGGCTCAAATCCCGACTGGCACTTATACCTTAAATCGATGAAACTGTTGATCACATAATATCAAGGTGTCTAATTCTTGCTGTGAATAAATACATCAATTAGACATAACAGGCTAGGACAGTATATTCATCGTCATGTCGATTCAAACTGTGGTATTGAAATCCCGGATACATGGTACAAACATTACTCAAATAATGTAAAAAAAAAAAAAAAAAAAAGCGGCGATGGAGTGACCCTACTGTGGAATTTCCCAATCCTGACAGACAGAAAAAATTATGCAAATAGGCCAAACATAGACATATAAGATTACAAAAAGAAATCTGCCAATTAATTGATAAGACTTATCCATATGATTTCTTCTTCTTCTTCTTCTTCTTCTTCTTCTTCTTCTTCTTCTATGTGCCCTGTCCCTTCAGGACGTAGGTGATAATGGCTCTCCACGTCTCCCTATCCCTTGTGGCTCTTAGTATGTTTGCTCCTGTTGCTCCTGGCAACCCCCGTTCTGTCATCCACCTGATCAGGCCCTTCAAATATGTTATCCGCTGCCTTCCTCTGTCTCTCCTTCCTTCTATCTGACCAGTCAGTATCAGGTTCTCCAGGCTCTCCTTCCTCATTGCATGTCCCAGGAACTTCAGTTGTCTCTTCCTGATGCTCAGCATCAATTTCCTTTTGTTGCCATTCTTTCTAACATCTCGTCGTTGCTTGTATGCTCAGTCCACGATATCCGTAGCATCCTTCTGTAGAACCACATTTCGGCCGCTTCCAGTTTTGTCCTCATTTTCGATGATATTGTCTAGCATTCACAGCCGTATTGAAGAACTGGCATCACGTAGCAGTCTAGAACTCTTTTCTTCGTTTCTAATGAGATTTTCCTGTGTGTTAGTATTTTGCTCATCTTCGGGAACGCGTCCTTTGCCATGCCAATTCGCCTTCGGATCTCCGTGTCGCACTTTCCATCTCCTGTTAGAACACTTCCTAGGTACTTAAATTCTTGTACTTGTTTGATTCTGTTATTCTCCACCTGTATTTGGCATTTTGGATTGTATCTTTTGCTGATGACCATGCACTCAGTTTTCTTAAAGTTTATTTGTAGTCCCTTCTTGTCACTCTCCACTGCTACTTTCTGTATGAGGTCTTGTAGTTTCCTTTCCGTGTCCGCAATCAGCACTGTATCGTCCGCATATCTTATGTTGTTCAGGTTGTGGCCTCCAATAACAAATCCTGGCGTGTCATCTAGGGTCCTCAAAATATTCTTGCTATATAGGTTGAACAAATCCGGTGAAAAGACACATCCTTGTCTTACGCCTTTTTCTATCTTTGTGTATCTACTGAGGTCGTTACCTGTCCGTATGCAGGCCGTTTGCTGCCAGTAGAGATTCTTGATTATTCTTATGTCTTTGCCGAAAATGTCGAGATTGCCCAGCATCTCCATCAATTTTTTGTGTCGTATTTTGTCGAATGCCTTCGCGTAATCAATGAAGCACAGGTACAAGTCTTTCTTCATTTGCAATGCCCTTTCAGAGAGCATCCTAATCATGAATATGGCGTTCCTTGTTCCAGTGTCCTTGACGAACCCGCACTGTTCCTGCCCTATCTCTGGCCTGATTCTGCTTCTCGCTCTATTCATCAGGATTCTGACAATCAGTTTTGTAATGTGACTCATTAAGCTGATAGTTCTGTGTAGTTCGCACTCGTTTGCACCAGGTTTCTTCGGCAGCGCTATAAATATCGACTTGTATAGGTCGTCTGGTATTTCTGTAAATCGAAGCAATAAGAAGGTGTAAACTTCAAACCACAATTATCCCTGTTGCGATAGGGGCATTGGGTATGATAAACAAGGGTACCGAATACCATGTGAGTTTAAATTCCTGAACCCATCAGTATCTCCATAGCTACAAAAGACTACTTTGTGTCGAACTGCACATATCATCCATGAAACGTGCATAGATAATTCTCCTAAGTGACATTTTTATTCACAGGCACTAAAGAGGACTCGCTAAATGAGCACTTAAAATTACTCTCTAGCAAGATGATGACACACACAATAATAATAATAAGAATAATAATAATAATAAACCAAGAGTAACCCTTGAAGAAAATTGAAAAACACAGACAATTATGTGGACCTTGCAAGAGTGCTACTGAAGTTAACTACTTCTTTCCTAGAGCTGTTGCATTGTGGAACAGACTCCCGTGAGAAATACTACTAAAATCTGAAACTATTAAAGTCTACCGTCAATCGGTATTTGTCCTACATATTCTTATAATAGGCACATCTCGCCCCCTCCTTGCTCGCCCTTACAACAACCTCATTTAGTAACGAACTAACTAAAGTGGCTCTTCTGACTGGTATTGGATGAACAATAGGAACAAAAAAAATCGTTATCAGAGCACTTGAATGAACTTCCAAGGAATTGGAAAAATGTGCAGTTATCCAAGCGATAGCATTTTTAAAAGTTATTAGAATACTGAGGAGGGTGCTGGAATACCGAGGAGAATCACTATCACTTATTTTCCAGTGTAAGCCGTTAGTTAAGATTGGTGTGAAGAAACATCTAGGGAATAATAATAATAATAATAATAATAATAATAATAATAATTGGAGAATGCTAGACACCATTCAAACAAGGACATTGAGTTTACTAGGCTACTGAGGAAGGTGCTGAAGAAATGATAAGTTTTGTAGTCAGTCGATCCCCTCGGCCAGCAAAAATCCAAATACAACTAATGTGGATTTTATGCAATCAACAACAACGCATATGACGAAATCAAAGTTGCAAAGTGAACATCAACTCAGTACCAGCATTTTCTTGCAAAATCAACAGGGAAGCCATATTTTCTTGGATTCTTGGTTTTTCGTTTTGGATTCCTGCTACCACATTTCCTGCTGCTGATTAGTCCAACTACCAACATACTTATTCCACCTGAAATGGTCAGACTGACTCCGCCTAGCAGCATCCTCTACACACAGAAAATTCTTCCGATATCTGCTTTTCCTTCTTCTATGTCTCTAACCTACTTGGAAATTTTGAACAGTGGAATCAGATATAGTATTCTTGTACACAGCGCACAGACGACTCTTCTCGCTCGTCTCAGTCTTGCTGAAATCCATCAACTACTTCACTCGATTTAAGAAGCAGCAGCAGCAGCAGTGGCGGCAACACAACTTCCAGTAGTAGCAGGTGCGTCAACAGCATCAGTTGCTACGAGTCGGTCGTGGTTCGTGATATAAATGCGTGTACGACGGGGTTGTGTTGGCCCCAGCGAAACTATCCTGCCTTCTTTATTTTGCCGGGACAAGAAACCCGACTGACGTAAACTGACGGACAAAAAGCGAAAACATAAAACGAAGAAAAACAAGTTTATCCATTTCTCCGTCCGTCCGTGTCAATTTTTATCTGTTTGTTTTTCAATCTTTCCGTCCGTCCCTTGATTCACGTCTCAATTTTTCACGCACTCTGAACTCATTTCTACTTCTGTCCAGCACGACCAAAACACGGACATTTATTTTGAACATCGATTATAAAAAAATGTAAGTTGATTCGGATTTTTTTTTTTTTGAAAGTCAACGTACATTTTTCAGGTTGGCTTGTTTTATTAAAAAAAAAAGACAATGTCAATGATTTTTTGAGGAGTGGGGGGGGATAATTGTTTTCCCGGTCTTGCTGTTTTTTTTTCCGTTATCAAAAAATATTGAAAGTAAACTTGTTTCGCTCATTTATAGTTTTTCGTGAAAAACGTTTATTTCCTTTAATGAAACTAAAACAAGAGCTTCGATTGAATTGACGAAAACAAATGTCTTCATTTTTTTTTTTTGTCCCTTCCCTTTTCAGCAATTTAAATCTATTTTTTAGCAGATCTTTCGGAAGAGAGCCGCTTACCACAGAATCTAACTCTAATATTGTTGCTTCCATTTTCCAGCCCACTTTCTTTCTGACACCATTGTTTATTTGATTTTTATTTGTTTATTTTTTTATCCGCGTCCGTTGACAGATGTTAATATTTGCAAAATCTATTTTCACATGTGATTCCAGCCTGTGTAAGGGATTCTTTTCTTTTCAACAAATGTCAGTCATTTAAACAATTCAACCAAAATGCGTGCATCGGTAAACAAATGCAGTGTGGCGCGTATACACGTTTCTTGCTTTTAACAAAAGTGTGTGTGGGTGGGGTGCTTTTTGGCTTTCACGTGCAGTGGGGGGGTTGATGGGGATGAAGAACTATAGAGTCAGCTTATCAGTGCGTCTGGTACAAGGCTGATGTACTGAAGTAGTCATTGCGACGTGGTAGAATATTTCGACGAGCATCTGTCCAAATACATTCAAAATCACCCATTCATCTCCATTATATATATATATATATATATATATATATATATATATATTGTATATATATATGTGTGTTTGTGTGTGTCTGTGTGTGCATGCATCTATTTATTTCTATTTATTTACCTAGTTGTCTAAATCTGTAAATATCTCTCTCTCATATATATATATATATATTTATATATATATATAGACTAATTATTAGGCCACCCAAGTGTTTAAAAAAATGATGTAGCTCATACTATTTTTTAGTATTTATTGCCAAGTGAATAATTGTAAATGAAAATAAATGAGTTTTCTTTGTTAATATTGCACAATAACATGAGCATAAAATGAATTTATAAATATTTAATAATTACCTATATTGCAGTTTCATCAATGAAAGAATGAAAAAAATTTAAGGTGATTCGGAGTTCATCTTTGATTTTTTGCAATGTAAAATTTTGCAAAGTAATAATAACAAAAGAGCCATTCTATTTTCATTTAGAATTATCCACTTGGCAATAAATACTAAAAACAGTATGAAATACATTATTTCTTTTAAAAAAAAACTCAGGTCACCTAATAATTATGGCCAGTAGTGTATCTATAGCAAATCTACCGGGTGCGATGGATAAATTGTCGCTATGTGCCTTGTAAAATTTTGCAAAGTAATAATAACAAAAGAACCATTCTATTTTCATTTAGCATTATCCACTTGACAATAAATACTAAAAATAGTATGAAATACATATTTTTCTAAAACTAGGGTTTCCGAATAATTATGGCCGGTAGTATATATATATATATATATTATTGGTATTAATAACATAAACTATTTTTCAAAATACCAATTATAAAAACATTACTACAAATATTGCTCTCCTACGTATGGAGCACTTTTGAAAAGTAAATGTTACGCATCGAGGATTATTATTCTGTTTGTTCTTACTCTTAATAATATATATATTTTTTTCTTTTTTTCTAAACATGTACTGTTAAATATAAGAGGCAATGAATGTCTATTATGTTTAATCATGAGCCGTTCTAAACATCGTATTTTGGATTTAATTTCAGGTGAAAATAAAGACAAAAATTCTCCAACATTTGGATAATTTTTTATTAAGTTGGTGCTAAGATTTCGGCTTACATGAGCTATCTTCAGAGAGGTTACAAGGACGTTAACATAAAACATCCACCATCAGCGACGGTTTTATCTTGATATAAAACTTTGCTAAGCAACGATAACAGTTACCAAAAATAGCAAACGCAGTTCGTAAATTTGTAATGCGGTTCTATGACGTCACACCACGTGAGAGCTTGAAATGATAACAGAACCATATATTTAGATGTGATTTTATTAAGTGTGGGTTTGGATTTAATGTAGATGGCCTCCAGTATCTGAAGGTTCTTTTTACTGTGAGGATTATTGTATTGTTGACTAATATATATATATATACACACGCTCATATATATATATATATATATATATGTGTGTGTGTGTGTGTGTGTGTGTGTGTTTTCAGATGATGCGTATCTGTAGAAGAGACAAAACGAATAAAGAGACAGGCGGAAAAATTGTACTCATTGGACACGTTTCATTTTCTGAGTGACTTTATCAAGACATTGACTTGATAAAGTGCTAAGATCAATGTCATGTGTGTACTGACTTCCATCCTCACTGGTTGCTCCACACAAAACTCAGCCTTCTGCTGAATGGAAGCTCTGCTTAATCAATTGCTATAGATCAAGCATGCTCTTTAAAGAAGATAGAGTTTTTCTAGAAATAATCAGTGAAGACATTGAAACCAACAACAGCAGTGTTTATATATATATATATATACAGAAAGAGAAAGAAAGAGAAGGTTGTATTTTCTGCGTAGTTAGACACTCTTTTTATCTACTTGTATTTTTTAGTGATATTTATTTTGTAATGCCCAAGGTTAAGCTTTATACGAATCCAGCGAGAATAGAACTCGCAACATTTGTTCGTCAGATTAATTTGCTAACTACAGCTCCAAGGCTTTTTTGACGACTTGCTGAGCTTAATTTAATCCGATATAAATCCGTGTGAACCGAACACCTGGGCTAGATCGAACTGCATAGCAAATTTCATTTGTGAAACTGGACTACGGTTGGTAAAATGCATGTCGCGATTTTTTCCGAACACTACCCATGTGCATTCGGAGATGAAGCTGTGCAAAAAATCCCTTGCAAAGTAATGTGTATGCATGCACATATTCTTCGGGTTGCGCAAAAATTGGCCGGCGGAAAACATATTTCCAAAGGTTAATTTTGTTTCAAGCTGTTAAAGATGATCACTGTTTACTTTTACACGCTCACATGCCACATATAATTCCACTTTTTTTTAAGAATGTGGAGATGTTTAGGACTCACGCTTTAATGTCTGCAGTGAATCTAAGTTAACTACCACAGACAAGACAGCCATTCATAAAACTGGATTTGAAAAAGTTATGTTCAGTTAAGTAAACGTTGTAACCAAAGTGTGTCACTGTTTGCTTAAAGAAAAGTTTAACTTCAGATTTTACAAGTGTAATAAAACAAAGTTTAATAATTTTCATGTAAATGTAGCTATTTACCGATAGGCAAGCGCAAGCCAAAATATATTAGTTAATGTATATATATATATATAGATAAA
>JBBBDQ010002163.1:1002500-1072500 GCA_037127315.1 Ascarosepion bandense | reverse complement strand
TATTCCGATATACAAACCTTGTGACACATTTGAATTGATAAAGGTTTTGTTTTCCACCGTTTCTGATGAAGCGAGAATTTCCTCGCTGAAATGGCCATCCAACGGAATTAAACTTTGAAATTTTTGTTGATATAAGGCCCAAGAATGATTCGAAGTAGTGTGCATTACTGAAAGAGGTAAGAACGGTCAGAGTCTGACGAAAGAAGTGCCGTTTATGAGGATCTTTGAGAAAATAAACGATTAATGCTAGACTAGGGTAAGTTTGTCTTCGTAATGTTCGGGAAATACCTCCTGTTCGGTGTTTGTCCTAAGAAGTAATGACAGAAGCTGTCCGAATGGAACGTAATTCTTACGAAGGGAATTGGGATAACATGTCTACTTAGCAGGGTCGAGGGGCAGTATTAAAGTCTTGAACAGCTGGAACATTGCAAATCCATGGAATTCGATATACAATTTAGAAGACATGCGACGTGTCGTCTGTGCTGGTGATGATGGGTGGTAAGAGATTGTAAAGTGTAAAATGATTCATCACCCACAAGGCCATGTATATATATATATGAATGGAATAAGTAAAGAATAGTTTGGAAAAAGTGTCATTAATCTAACATATTTCACTTTAATAAGCGTCTTCAGAAATTTGTTAAAGACGAAGTTTGTTAAAGTGAAATGTGTTAAGTTAACGACACGTTTTCCCTACTTCCTCTTTACTTATTCTATTCATCTTATCGATTTCGATCCACATATTCAACTCATATATTTAAACTTATATAATAAATGGAACATTGTCTGTGTGTGTGTATGTGTGTGTGTGTGTCCATTACCTATAGACTCCGAAACGGCTGAACTGATTTTCTTAAAAATTTACACAGTTGTACTATAAGCGTCTGCGAGTGTTCTTAGCTTGGTTTTGGGTCGAGGTACGCCCGATATATATCGAAAATCGATAATCGGAAAATCGGGTTATAGAAGGATTGGTCCGATTTTAATCAAATTTGATACACTCATAGACAAAGATATAAGAAACGATATTCAGAAGTTTCAAGGTTGCAGTTCTTACAATAGTGCAGAAAATCGATAATATATATATATATATATATATATATAAAAGGCAAGATATTTGTGTGTGTGTCTGTTTATCTGCCTGTATGTCTGTATTTTTTATTTTAGATTTTGCTTTGGGTTTGGCTCTAAGTAGGTATAATTGTAGTTCATAGTCTCAACCATGATACCATTTACTCAGAGGACTTATTTAGCCTTCAAAATTCAGTTTACGACGAGAAAACTTATTTGATATCGATACCAGGAAATGAAAATTTGACTTACATCCATTCATTTTTCTTTCAGTCTACGGTTTCGCTTTAACTGGAAACAACGATTGCTTTTTAGTCTTTCGTGTCAACGCCCAAAGAGTCTGAGCTCCAGGACCATGGATTAGTTTTAAAGCTTTCATTACACCCGAGCAACGCCGGGCTATACTGCTAGTATACGCTAAACAGAAAAGTGTGACGTTCGGTTCTTTCTCTGGGAATCATCCTCCTTAACCCAAATTCACTTTATCCGTAATCCATCCAACAACTTGATTGACTGATTTATTTTCGTGGGCGGGGCCATTAGAAATTGAAAATGGGGTGAAGGTCTTGATTTGTGATTCTTATGATTAACAGTGATTAAAAGCGGTGAAATGACTGCCGTTGTCATATACAAATCTGTAGCTTCTTACAAGTTCACTATTATGCGGCACTCGGTGAGAATCGAATTCACTACTCAATGGCAACAATAACCAAGCAGACAAACTTGGTATCTTCAACGCATCAAACACCGCGATACGATTGTTGTTGTTGTTGTTGTTGTTGTTGTTGTTGTTGATAATAATATTTTAATTTTCCATTGTTTTTGACTTTTCTTTTCTTTTTCTTTTTTTTTTGCAAAGAAACATAACTTGTACGCGGGTCGGGTCGTCGGGTTGGAAAATAACTTTTCCTCTCTTATTAGAAATACTGATGCCATTTCTAGACAAAAGTCCGCTTCTGGTATCGAATTAAAAATTGTTTTTGAGTAGAAAGCAGTTAATTTCATTTTATGATCATTAATTATTACTTGTTTTTATATTGGAAAAAATCTCTGCAGGTGATTTGATTAAAATAAGAATAAATGAGTTTCTATCTATCAAAGTCTGTTCATTATCTATCTATCTATCTATCTATCTATCTATCTATCTATCTATCTATCTATCTATCTACCTATTCATATCTATCTATCTATCTATCTATCTATCTATCTATCTATCTATCTATCTTATCTATCTTAGCCAATTCATATCTATCTATCTATCTATCTATCTATCTATCTATCTATCTATCTATCTAGCCTATTCTATCTTATCTATCTATCTATCTATCTATCTTAGCCTATTCATATCTATCTATCTATCTATCTATCTATCTATCTATCTATCTATCTATCTATCTTAGCCTATTCATATTATCTATCTATCTATCTATCTATCTATCTATCTATCTATCTATCTTACCTTATCATATCTATCTATCTATCTATCTATCTATCTATCTATCTATCTATCTATCTATCTATTTTATCTATTTTATGATCATTAATTATTACTTGTTTTTATATTGGAAAAAATCTCTGCAGGTGATTTGATTAAAATAAGAATAAATGAGTTTCTATCTATCAAAGTCTGTTCATTGTCTATCTATCTATCTATCTATCTATCTATCTATCTATCTATCTATCTTAACCTATTCATATCTATCTATCTATCTATCTATCTATCTATCTATCTATCTATCTTAGCCTATTCATATCTATCTATCTATCTATCTATCTATCTATCTATCTATCTATCTATCTATCTATCTATCTTAATCATATCTATCTATCTATCTATCTATCTATCTATCTATCTATCTATCTATCTATCTATCTAGCCTATTCATATCTATCTATCTATCTATCTATCTATCTATCTATCTATCTATCTATCTATCTATCTATCTATCTATCTGAGCCTATTCATATCTATCTATCTATCTATCTATCTATCTATCTATCTATCTATCTATCTTAGCCTATTCATATCTATCTATCTATCTATCTATCTATCTATCTATCTATCTATATTAGCCTATTCATATTATCTATCTATCTATCTATCTATCTATCTATCTATCTATCTATCTTACCTATTCATATCTATCTATCTATCTATCTATCTATCTATCTATTTTAGCCTATTCATATCTATCTATCTATCTATCTATCTATCTATCTATCTATATTAGCCTATTCATATCTATCTATCTATCTATCTATCTATCTATCTATCTATCTATCTATCTATATTAGCCTATATTAGCTTATATTAGCCTATTCATATCTATCTATCTATCTATCTATCTATCTATCTATCATATTAGCCTATTCATATCTATCTATCTATCTATCTATCTATCTATCTATCTATCTATAGCCTATATTAGCCTATTCCTATTCTATCTATCTATCTATCTATCTATCTATCTATCTATCTATCTATCTATATGTTTATTTTAGTTTAATATGTTTTTTGTTTCCTTCTGTTTTAGGTTCGGAAGTCTGGAGTTTTCGTAGACCAGCAAATTTGAAACGAAAATTCAAGTGAAATCTCGAAATGCTGGAAAATGACAGTGAAAAACAGAATGACAAAGAGGCGTAGACTTTTGCTAACTTTCGACATATCGACATATTCGATTTTTCTTTCACCGACATCAGACGACCGATTAGAAACCTCACTTGTTGCTTAAAGAACAACCTGTTGCTTCCTGATCATCCCAGAACTTTGAACAGGACGACTAGACGAACAAGTAAAGAAGAAAAAAACGCCAAAATAAAAACATTTCGAATTTATACGAAAAATGTTGGCAAGGATAAACAAAGTTGCTAATCTGGTCTCAAATTCGGGATTAACGCACCTGAGGGATTAATAAATCTGTTTCGCTTCGTGTTTACCTTTTTTGTTTTATTAGCAATCACGATGAAGGATTAAATATTATATTAAATTTAATGTTTTGAAATCTGGAAACCTTTCGTTAATGCTGACTTTCGACAAAGAAATAAAAATATATTCCCGGATAAAAAAAAAAAAATTCTACGCTTCAAAGCAGTTAAAAATCTAATGATAATTTCTTCTCAAATCAAATCAAAATGAAAATAAAGTTTGAGAAAAAGGAAATTAAAAAAAATCTCGAAATATTTTGCAAAAGAAAATTTTCTAAGTAAATTTCGCTAACCAAATTACCATCTGGAGATATTTTTTTGTTTTTTTCGTTGACGCAAACGCCGAACCATCGAAGATTTAAGGAGACATTAATAAGAAGAGGAGGTATCATTACACATACAAGGAAATGATGGAGAAAGTGTTCTGTTGCGTACTTTTAGGAGGGATTGCTTTATTGCCATTTGCTGTTTCAGGTAAGTAAAATGATCGGTCGATTCAGAAGAAGCTTCGATTAAATCCAGGGTACATCATCCTATTATTCATGATACCTTTAAAAAAAAAAGAAAAAAAAGAAAAAAAAAGAAATTCATCTAATACAATTAATAGGAACAAGGACTTTAATAAATACATAGCTAGATAGGTAAGACCAAAATTACGCACACGCACACACACACACACGCACACACACACACACACACACACACACACACACACACATATATATATATAAATAAGGATTCCATGCGCCTATGGCTTAGTGGGTAGCGACTCCAACTGACACCAAATCGGTCGAGTTTCGATCCCGGCCAGAAGCAAGTGGATGTGTCTAGTCAAACTGATGAGCTATGATACAGCGAAACAGGCATGTATGTCCATGACTAATATATATATATATATATATATATATATATATATAGATAGATAGATAGATAGATAGGTGAGGAAGTAAGTAAGTATGTACATATGTGTGTACGCGTGTATACATATCAGTATATAAATATTAATCTGATGTGAATGGTATAATGCGCAATGTTATATAACAGAGCAAAAATATATATTAATAAAATATATTTGAAATCGAAATAATTATGGTATGCTAAAGTATATTGGAGTTTTGAAAACCAAGTATGTATTGTGTGGATTATTAATCATAATAAAATAATGTTTAGTTAATATTAGAGCATGTTATAAATGAACATTATGATTAATTAAATTTTAAAGAGTAATATATATACATATACATATATATAAGAAAAATTAAGGCAGACACGTTATTTCATAATAAATCGGAAGTGTAGGCCTATTTCAGGCGAACCATCATCAGCTTCCGTCTTTATTGTACAGAAGATTCGTGTCAAATCTTCTGTACAATAAAGACGGAAGCTGATGATGGTTCGCCTGAAATAGGCCTACACTTCCGATTTATTATGAAATAACGTGTCTGCCTTAATTTTTTCTTATATTTGCTCTATTTGTATTTATATACATATATATTTAGAGCTCTCTTAGAGAGTTATCCTACTACTGTATGTACAGGATACTCCATTGGATTATTCTCTATCTACCGCATGATGATGATGATAATGATATATATATATATCAAGACAGATACATTTTTTTTTCATGCACAAACGGAATGACAATGGCAGACTAATAGATAAGAATGAAGAGATAAAATATATAATCAGATTTACGAAGACATACCGCCCATAATTATTAGGCCACCCCCAGTCTTTTTTAAAGGAAATTATGTATTTCATATTATTTTTAGTATTTATTGCCAAGTGGATGATTCTAAATGAAAATAGAATGGTTCTTTGTTATTATTACTTTGCAAACTTTTACAAGGCAGCCAGGAAGCCTTTGCTTCGGCCAGCCAATAAAAAGAAGAGACTCGCATGGGGAAGAGATCACAAAAACTGGACACCAGAACAGTTCATTTGATGCACATTTTATTGTGCAATACTAAAAAAAGAACCATTCTATTTTCAT
Source organism: Ascarosepion bandense (assembly GCA_037127315.1). Classification (NCBI taxonomy): domain Eukaryota; kingdom Metazoa; phylum Mollusca; class Cephalopoda; order Sepiida; family Sepiidae; genus Ascarosepion; species Ascarosepion bandense. The sequence goes on along the minus strand of JBBBDQ010002163.1, from coordinate 1,066,511 downwards.
TTAGAAATAGCCACTTGGCAATAAATACAAAAAATAGTATGAAATATATAATTTTTTTTAAAAACTGGGGTTGCCTAATAATTATGGCCGGTAGTGTACATACTCATCTGAACATACAGAAATAGATATATAAATAACTAGCTATCTATAGTTAGTTAATTAGAAAGACATTGATAAATCCACATGTGATAAATGTGAACCGGTTGAGATAGAGAGAAGTGTGTGGTACCAAGCGACTTAAGCCATCGATTGCGTTCTTTTATCGAATCCACAGCTGATTTCCGTTGATAATCTGTTTTGTCTCCTGAAACGAAATTTGAACCAGCCAGCAGCTACACAAAAGCTATCATGTTTCAGTCCGATGAATTGTACTTCGTCAAGCGATGGTTGGTAACTTGTGATAAAAATTACTTTTATGGACATTTAAAAACAATTCGTTACCTTTTTTCCGACAGTTAAACGAGGGACATAAGTCAGAATTAACCTTTAATCACTTATAATAAAAATATTATAGTAAAATATGTTGCCCTACTTTGCACTTTAAACTACTTTCAAACAAAAAGTAAATGTGAATTTTTGTTTAATTTGCTTTTACTTTTAAATATATATATATATGTGTGTGTGTGTGTGTGTGTGTGTGTGTGTGTGTGTGCAGGCAGTGAAAGAGAGAGAGAGAGATAGAGAGAGAGAGAGAAGGTGACAGAATGAAATAGATAGGTATAAAATGCCTACGATAGGCAGTAATTCACACACGCATATACACTCAGGCAACCAGACTGGCAACAAGGTCCCACCCTTTTGCAGTTAGATCAACCAAATGCAGGCGACAATTCTATTCCATCAGCTTCTTTTATTGCACTTCCCGCCTGTGGAACTCCCTTCCATTTACTTGTTTTCCTGATGGCTATAACCTCCAAGAATTTAAATGCAAAGTCAATTGCCATCTCTTATCCACTTAACTCCAACCCTTTCTACATCGCCCCTTGTATCTTGTTCTTTTCCTTTCTCTCTACCTTTGCAACTGTCTTCCCTCCTGAGTTCACATCCTTCTCTTCCCTTTTCTCTTTCACCTCCTCTAGTAGCTGGTTCATCTTTGTCTTCACTCTCCTCCTGCTTAATACTTCAATTCTCTTATGTAACCCCTTGCAAATCAGTGGCATTAACACCTTGCTTGGGGTGAAATGATTAAAAAAACAAGCAAACAAAAAACGCACATACATAGATACATACACACGTACATACATACATACATACATAGATACACACGTACATACACACATACATAGATACATACATGCATACATACACACACACGTACATACATACATATACATAGCTACATACATATATACACACGTACATACACACATACATAGATACATACATTCATGCACACGTACAAACACGCATACATAGATATACATACATACATACATACACATACATAGATATATACATAAATACACACATAAATACACACATAGACACATGCATACACACGTACATACACACATATACACACACATATCTATATATATTTTGATAGTAAGTAAGAAGGTAAATCAATGCAGATAAAAGGACTGAGAGAAAGGTATGTATATATTGACAGACTGCAAAATATATGCAAATGTAGATAGATAGATAGATAGATAGATAGATAGATAGATAGATAGATAGATAGATGTTGGACATTCTGAGATAGATAGATAGACATAAACAGATTGAGACGGATATGAACAGATAAAGCTAAATAACTTGATCCATAGATATGAACAGATTGTGATGGATTTATAGGTCGATCGATAAATAGATCGATAGATATGAACAGAATGAAATCAATAAAATGTGTGCCCATATTTATATTCAGCTGTGTCAGCACTCAACATTAATATTAGCCGAATAATCGTAAATAATAGTAAAATAGTATTTTTTTTTTTTTTTAATCATCTCACCCCAAGCAAGGCATTCCACTGCCACTATTGCGCATGGGGCTACATAGGGGAAGGTAAAGAGAAGGAGTGGATAGACATAGGGAATGTCAGGAGAAAGGTGATAGATGAGTAAGGATAGCGAGGATGAGTGTCGGGCAGATGGGAAGAGTGTTTGATAGAATGGGAGCAAGTTAGTGTGTTAGGAGGTGTTAGGAGATTGTAGTATAATATATATATATATATATATATATATATATATATATATATATATATCGTCACAGGGAAAGACATTTTAAAATCTGTCTAAAAATGTAAAACTGCTGTACATCTTTGTTACAGGCCCGGACAAGTTATGTGAATCCTAACTGGACTGGTTCGCTATTAAACGTAACATGTATTCCATAGAATTGCTAAGCGTTCTGCACATGACGTCATCGATATCTTCGAAACTAATAGCATTAAAGACTTTAATAACATTAGCGGCAAACACATTTTTAACTTTGGATACTTTCTTTATAAACTTGAATTTCACTTTTTATCACAGTCTATCTCTCGAGTGACTTCATATATATATATATATAGTTTATAATATTTCCTCCTTCTGGCATATCCTCACCGTTTACGGACTGACAACTATACCTATATATATATATATATATATATGTCGTTATGGGAATTAAATATACATATGGGAATACACGTATGTATAAAAATATTCTTCATGTGTAATAAAACAATGCTCATCATAGTATAAACAGAATTATTAATTATAGATATTCATAAATATACATATTATCCTACTTCGGTTGCATGCCCTGGAGTGTTATGCAATAACATATATATATATAATATGTGTGTGCTTTATTACAAATAAAATATCGTTTATATATTACCATGATTACAGGCATATACTTCATCAGCAAAAATTCATTCAATTTCGTTTTATCAAATTTGACTTGACGGTTCAAATTTTATTTATATTTTTCCAGAAAAAATTATACGAACACAAAAGAAAAATTAAATAAAAACTTAAACGCAGATCCTTGTAATTAATCTTTGATGGATATTTTAAACTACATATATATATATCTCCACCGGTCTCTTGACATGGTCGAAACTTAGGTAGCAAGTAAGTGGTATGTTTTTGGTACTTTGAGATAATTTTAATATGTATTGATCTAGCGTCTGCCTGCTGGTTCAACCAACAACAATTTTACTGGTATATATATATATATATATATATATATATATATATATATATATATATATTAGGGTTTCACTATTTGTCTATAGCTGGGATCCTAACAAATGCTACCACTCCGGTTCACCTCGACCTGGGCACAACAGCAATTAAGAGGTAGTTCTACACTCCTCAGAACCTCTAATTTCCCGATCAGAGGTCTTGCTGCCGGTTGCAGTTTATCGTCATACACAGATTACTGAGAAAACACAAATAAACATTTGCAGTTTTCTAATATATGTCCCGGTTGTTTTGGCGTATGCTTAGTTTGTGATTATTGAAACGGAATCTAAAGCTATTTCCAGATTCACCAATATATCCACTATTGAACAGAAGAGAAAGTATATATATATATATATATATATATATATATATATGAAAGTATATATTGTCATCCGCAGACAGATCTGTTTCGCTGTATCACAGCCCATCAGCACGGTTAGACTCCGATTGCTCCCTAAACCCAGGCTCGAAACACGACCGAATTGGCGTCAGTCGGCGACTCTAGCCCTGGGCCACGGGGCGTAAGAGAATATATATATATATATATATATATTAGTTCTACTCACTCACGCAGAAAGAAAGAAAAATACTGGATTTTAAAATTAAATACGCACAGGCTTGGGTTAAATAGAGTTAGGTGTTTTGAATCTTTATAAATATTTCAATAGCTAAACATTTTTTAGATACACTTAAAATTTTTTTCTCTAAAACAAAATTTATAAATATTATTAAAGATCGGTTTACGTCTACAAATATTTAAAACTATCTGTCGCTTTCTGCGTCACGTGATGTAAACAATCTCTCTACAAACGCTCTCGCGAAATACGTTTCTAATTTAAATTTTAATATCATTTGTTTCTGATTAAAGGCAGAGGACGGTCTGAAATATCAATATAATAATAGGAATAAATAGATACTGTCAGAAAAATACATTTTTAAACTTACAACTTTTTAATAGTTTTTCCTATATATATATAAGAGAAATTATATATATATATATATATATATGAAAATACATATATATATATATAAGAGAAAGTATATATATTTATATATATATATGAAAGTATATATATATCTATATATATATATATATATAGAGAAAGTATATATATATCTATATATATATAAGAGAAAGTATATATATATATATATATATATATATATATATAAGAGAAATATATGAAAGTATATATATATATATATATATAACAAGGTTAGCCTAAAAACCATCATGGGAAGCCACCTTCTTCGATGGTCCCGGACTCCTTGCCCGAATGCCAGACATCCACCTAGTCAAACAAATCCTCTTTTTAGAGATCGTATCTGGCAAGCGACCACGTGAAGCCGCAACTTCATCAACTCACGGATCAATTCAAAAACACATTCCTGGGGGTAGAAATCGATCCGATCAAAGCTGCAAAAAAAAAAAAAAAAAACAATTGGAGAAGAACGGTCCACGAAATGACAATATTCCTTGAAAACTCCAGGAAACAAAATAGAAGAGAATAAAAAATCCAAAAGAAAAGCCAAATCTCTCCATCCTTTGAACCCTTCTAGCCTAGTAAGTAGTGGTTGTGGACATCTCTTCTCTATCCTCCCTATTTTAATAAAGACCGTTGTGTATTTATTACCACACACACACACACACACACACACATGTATATATATTATTAAATATAATAGACAATGAATGTCTATTATGTTTAATCATGAGTCGTTCTGAACATCGTATTTTGGTTTTAATTTCTGGTGGAAATAAAGACAAAAATTGTCCATCATTTGGATATTGTTTTATTACTCTGGTTGTAAGCTTTCGGCTCACATGAGTCATCTTCAGAGAGGTTGCAGGGAAGTTAACATAAAGACATCCACCATCAAAGATATGCATGTTTTGTATTGACATAAAACATTGCTATGTGACGACAACTGTCACCAAATAGTAGACGCAGGTTCTAAATTAGTCATGCGGTTCTATGATGTCACACCAGAGACCGATATGTTAGCAACAGAACCCTATGTTTAAATGCAATATAATGTGTTGTGACGAGATTGAAATGTGATATTATTGAACGTGGGTTACTTTGATTTAACGCAGATAGCCTCTAATATCTGATGGTTCTTTTTACCGTGTGTATGTGTGGGTACTATTGTGTTATCGACTAAAATCTGTCTAATATTACATACATGGCTATTTTTTTGTAATAAATGCTGTTTAATTGAACTATGATCAGAAAGGAGACAGGTAAGTCTACGGGAAAGCGTGGTTGTAGTAAAACCAATATATATATTGGCTTTATTATTAGTACCAGAGATACAATCTCTGAACGGGCATGTAAATTGATACACTATATTGGTTTTCTGTAAAGGATTTGTCTGGTTGTAGAATTGCTAGAGATTATGAGGTCAATTGTTTTAATTTTTTTATAAGATATGATGAACTTAATTAGTTTAATATTATTAATTGGCTGAAAATTTCTACATATGTTTCTGAGTGTTGTTTCATCATGTTTGTAATTATTATGCTTTAGGTTGCAATAGTATAAGTTAATAGTTATGTTTATTTTGTTGTACGCTATTCTTATTACTAATATTATCGATATTGTTGGAGGTATTAAGTTTATTAAGATACATTTTAATTTGTTGATCAATCATGGAATTAGGAAATTCATTGTTAGCAAGTGTGTTTAATGTTGTGAAATTCTTTATAGAATATGGCTTTGAAAGAAGATATTTGTGGCCGTTAAATTAAGTTTTTTTTTTAATAACAACTAACTTATATCGTTAAAGATATTCACTATTATAATTAAGAAGACACAAATTTATGCTAGTTGGTTTCCTATATAGAGAAGAAGAAAATCTATGTGTGCTAGAATCAATAAATCAAGGAATGGAATTTTATTATTAATATTAAGTTCTAATGTAAATTTGTGGACGGAGTGACTTTCTAATTTGTTTTTGTGTAATTTGATCAATATTTTTAGCTAAAATGAAAATGCCATCTACGTATCATCACCATTAATCTATCACACCAAGATGGTGCATAGGGCAGCAACTTTTTGTTGCTGTAGCAAATTGTTTTTTACGGGGCAGTGTTGTTAGCCCTGCATCCAACCTGGAGGACTATTCTTGGTCCTTACGCTTACAGCACCTGGTATTCCCAAATGGTCACCCATTAAGTACTGACCAGGCTCGATGTTGCTTAAACTCCATTGATCGGGCGGGAACCGGTGTATTCAACACGATATAGCCGTAGACGTATCTTACATATATACGGGGTTTATTAGTGTTATTAGATATTTTATTTTCTAAATGTGCCATATAATAATTAGAAAAGAAGAGACCTAAAAGAGATCCCATCGCAATACCATCTATTTGAATATATATATTACCTAGGGGGTCATGTAAAGGTACTTGAGTGGTGCATGGTAATAATAATTTTTTTCTTGAAATAATGGGTTTGATATTGATTGTTGAGAGAGTAGTATGATTGTATACATCACGGATAATGGTGTCAATCGTTTCATGGACGGGAACATTAGTGAATAACTTTTGTATATCCAAAGATGAAATTACTTGCTTGCTTGGTTTTACAGAATGGAGGATTTCTATAAATTCATTTGTGGAGTTAATACCATATTATCCGCTGCCTCAATACATTATATATATATATATATATATATATATATATATATCCCTCCTGTCACGCTCATGGAGAGAGAGAGAGAGAGAGAGAGAGAGAGAGTGAGAGAGAGAGAGAGAGTGAGGCTGCGTAGACTCAGTCCATTTTCTTTACTAACAGTTATTAAACATTACTACCAGTTATGAAAGCTCTTGCCGCGTGTTCGCTCTTTAAGAGCGCCTTATTATTTTTACAATAATTATGTCGTCGATTAGTGAAGAATATATATATATATATATATATATATATATATATATATATATATTAAACGCTGCTTTGAGTGGCTCATGGGCCTTATATTATTTTGTGACCATTGATAACAAATATTATTTACAAAGATAAGGAAAATAGTCCGAATGTAAACAGTGCAAATAATGAACTCCTCATTCAAGAAAGTCAGACAGAAATAAAGGGTTCTGTTCGAAATTCCCTGCAGATAAACAGAATCGACATACAGGTGATGATGCCCGAGGTGTACAACTGTTGAAACGTTGCGATAACAACAACAAAGATGAGGACAATAGTCCACATACAAATAACAAACGTGCTATCATGTAGCAACACTTAAAAATAAAAAAAAATCAATGTGCGTATTTACATGTGCTGTGTGTGTGTGTGTGTGTGTGTGTGTGTGTGTGTGTGTGTGTGTGTGTGTGTGTGAATATATTGACGTTTATAGCTATCGTCTTTGGAAGAGTAGGTTTATCAAACACGTGTACTTAAACGTGTGTATATATTTATTTCTTTATTTTTTATCTAGTCAACCTTCAATGCCGGTGCTGACGCTCTTGTCGGCAGTTGGTTGCACGTGACTGTTGGCGGGTGACACCTGCGAGATGTGGCGAGATTTTCAGAGCAAACGCTAAGGTTAGTCTTCTAGGCGAGATCTCCGCCGGGGATATGATTTGATGTGAAGAAGAAGCTACTATGTTCGCCTCGCTCCGACAGAGGAGAGCCTTACCTCTGCACCGACAGCCACAACATCGATCGACAATGAATTAAGAAAGTATTATTTTTACTTGGTATTATATTGCAAATAAAATTTTTAAAACCAATAACAATCTATTTATGGTCGTAGAAAATTAATTTAAATAGAATTAAATAATCTAAATGTATAATCAATAAAATGTTTTGCTAAGGCATTCATATTAAGTACCATACGTGATACTTGCTTGGTTGATCATGTCTCGAAAGAGACATGACTGACTGGTCAGAAGATTTTCCCGAAGTACTTTGCCATTACTTTCTTCAGTAGACTGATTTCCAACCAAAGCTACCGAACCCAATCTGTCCTGCTATTTAACCTATAGGTGGAGGGGAAAATGTAATGGTTTCATACATTTCTCAAGGTTATTTGTGCATTAGTGAATACAACGAAATCAACTGGAATTCGAATTCAACTCTCCTATTTCTCATTCTGAGCTGATATCTACTGCACCGCAACATACGTAATACACGCTTGGGCGATCATGTCTTAAAAGAGACATGACTAACTGGGCAGAAGATTATCGTGCAGTAGGTTGCCATTACTTTCTGCGGTAGACTGGTTGCCAGCCAAAGCTAAAGAATCCAATCTGTCCTTTTATTTGACTCATAGCTAGAGAAGGAAGTGATGAATTATATTATTAAGTAGTAATTAGTGAGGGGTCAGTTTATTACTTCATAAGAATATAACACTGATCCCCCACTTTATGCGCAGTGGAAGCCTCAATCCTGTTTTCAACTATTATATTCAGTCAGTCAGTTAAGTGCCATACGTGATACACGCTTGGGTGATCATGTCTTGAAAGAGACATGAATGACTAGGCAGAAGATTATCCTGTAGTAGGTTGCCATTACTTTCTGCGGTAGACTGGTTGCTAGCCAAGGCTATAGAATCCAGTTTGTCCTATTATTTAACCCATAACTGGAGGGCAGAGATGGATTAATACTGTTCCCAAGGGTATTTGCGCTTAAGTGAATGCATGAAATTCAACTGGAATTCGAACTCGGCCCCCTCATTTCTCGTTCCGAGCCGATATCCACTGCACCGCAACACACCCTCCTTAGCAACCTCAATTGTAGCATGACTTTTTTTTCAACTGAACATTCAAATAAAATATATTTTTAAGGTACATAAAAAAGTATTTATACAATTCTGCAAAATAAAGTAGTTTAAATAAATTATTTTCTATTCAGTACTATTTACGGTGAGAAGTCACATGATATTTTTCTCTTTCATAAGAGTTAAGTGGGCGTCATTGGTTGATTTTCATACAAACTGGGTCTTTTTTCTACGGCTTTTTATTCCTGTTATTGCAAAAAATACTGATGCTGTCAATATTTTGAAAAAAGTCACTGAATTGGGAAACAGAATCAACTTTTTTAGTGTCCTCTTCAGAAAAAAATGTGTCGGTGTGTATGCGAGTCATTGTGTCTATGAGTGGGTGTGTGTGTGTGTGACACTGTTGCATTTGAGAGTAAATATTTGAATGTGTAAATATGTAACTATTGTGTTTTTTATTTCTTGACATGATTGATTAAGTCGTCTACATTTGTAGTGTGACCTCGTTTATGTCTGTGTGGATTCGTGCGATGTGTGTGTGTGTGTGTGTGTGTGCGCGCGCACGCGCGTATTTATATCAGTAGGTGCATGTATTTAACAAGGTGCGATAGGTAAATTGTCGCCCTGTTATAGTTTTCATTTTACTAATGCGTGTTGCTTGTTTTTGATTTTGTTCAAAATTTTGGTCAGTTGGGCACCATCTGTGAGAAAAAAAAAAGAGCACCATGACGCAATTCAGTCTACCAAAAATTTGGAAATGACATACTGTACTGCTTGGCATTCATACCGGAAGCTCCAGTACGAACATTTCATAATGTGAGGGTGTCAATCTGAGGACAGTGCAGAACTGGATGAGTCTAATGTTGATTACGATAACGATACATTAACTCGAAAAACCGACTCTGATCGTTCTGATAAGAAAAGAACTCCCGAATTGGTTCGTGAGGGCTTTAGACTCAATATGGAGGCCTACATCAAGTACCGTAAGGAGGTAGTGCTGCTCTGGATCAAGAGAGTGGCTGCTGGAAGACTCTATGCTTGACAACAGGTCTTTGCACGATGCCATACAAGCAGGAGAAACCAATTATGTATATATCATATATCAACTTTTGGGGTACATGGTATGCGTATTATAGTTTTCGGACATTTAAAATCCACCCGCTTTTTTTGTGTAGATCCCTTGATCACGTGATCAACGAAAACAGTTTCCAGGACATAAAATAAACACAGAAATGTTGAATCCAACATCGATTTTTGATCAAAATTCACCCGGAAAAGGAATCTGCCCAGAGAAAACCAAAAGAACACTCGTCCATTGCCAGGTCACGCAAACATCAACCCGCCTGTTTGAAAATAAACAATAATCTCAGTAAGCCCTTGTGTCTTAGTGACTTTATAGCCTTGCTTGGGGTGCAAGAACTAAAAAAAATGTTCATTAGAAACTCTAATCAGTTGTCTTCCTTTAGTAACTCAATTACATTTCTTAGTAAAAAAAATAGTTTTTATTTTCCTCTGTTGTAGCCAGGTATGGAACTCACAATTCTTTGGATCAAGAGTTCAATACCTGGCGACAGCAGAAGTGAACAAAACTTCGAGTGTTGAGTTAAAGGGATATAACTGATACTAAGATATTCGGAAGAGGCATCGTGCGTGGAACTAGAAGAATTTATCTCGGTGAACGAAATTCCAGTCGCCTGAATAAAGCGTACAATGGCCGAAACGTCGTTTATATGCTGACAAAGATGAGGACTATAGTCCGAATAATGTAAATAGTTATATTTCTTACAGGCCTATTGGTCTGTATCAAAGTGAAGTAACTGTTCTCCTCATTTTAGAGGGGAGAAGTCGCCTGGTATCGAGGATACCTTCTTCACTGCACTGAGATGATGTCGGTGTAATATTGACGCCGGTATTATAGTGGCCGCAGGAACCGGACAAATTTTCTCCTTGGCCCATATTTGCGCGTTTTGGTTTCCCACATAAAAATGACCACGTGTTATATCCTACCTTAGTGGGAAGGTCAGGTCAATAAGATCATTTTTTACTGGATGACGTATGTGTGATGCTATCCGAAAAAATGTGACTGTTGTTACAGAATCAAAGGAATGCGTACAAACCATAACCTTGTTCGCTTACAAAATGATTGTAGCTTTTTTTTTCTCTGGTACTATTAAGTAATGTAAAGCAGGAATTGGTTTAATACGGATTTTCTTACGTATCTAACCTGAAAGAAATTTTGGAACATTTTTTTCATTTTGGCCTTCTTCCTCCGCAACCCTCCTGCTCTGACTATAAAATCTGTAAGATAATTCCCCTCTTAAGCGACACCAGATTACATCCTTAATGATGCGCTTTGTGGTGTAGTGGATATCATCAGCCCAGAACGAGAAATCGAAGAGCCGAGTTCGAATTCCACTTGAATTCCTTTCATTCACTTTATGCACAAATAAACTTGGGAAACGTTTCCTCTCTCCAGCTAGGCGTCAAATAACAAGACAGGTTAGATTCTATAGCCTTGGTTGGCCACCAGTCTACCGCAGAAAGTAATGGCAAGCTACTGACTGAGTGACTGAATATAATAGTTGGAAACATAAAGCTGCTACAAGACATAAAGTGGGGGACCTGTTTTCTATAGTCATGAAGTGATAAACCGATCCCTACTAATTATTACTTATTAATATAATATAATGCATCTCTTCTCCCTCCAGGTATGGGTTAAACAGCAGGGCAGATTGGGCTCTATAGCCTCGGTTAGTAACCAGTCAGCCGCAGAAAGTAATCGCAACCTATTGTGGGAAAATCGTCTACCCAGTCAGTCCTGTCTCTTTCGAGACATGATCGCCCAAAGTGTGTATCATGTATGGCCCTTAACTGACCGACTGACCCTCTTTAGTTTAATAAATCAAATAAATGTCCCGTGATAATGTTTGTTTACTCTTCCCCACATTGTCATTGATATGACAACCGCAACTTACACTTAGTTAAAACCTAATAGTTAATTATGTATCAGCCGTTCGTTAAATCGCCCTAATGAAATTCATGTACTCGAATCCAACACGCACTTTAACTCGAAGTCCTCCGCCTTAGCTTTGAGATTCTATGTACTATTATTTTATAAGAGTAGATTGGATCGACTATCATTTGGTTTACTATCCTTCCTCGTCTATGAACAGGATTTGAGCTATATCCCTTGCTTCCTGTTAAGAATAAATTTTCCAGTTCCCTCTTAATAAGAGTAGCTGTTTTGACTTTATGGCAATATGACTGGCTGGTGCCAACGTCATTTCATTTGATGGCACCAGTTGACAGTTAACCGGTTGCTGCATCCTGACTGGTAAGAAAGAGCCCGAAATCTTTGGTAGCAATTACAGAAGTTAGTCAACAGTTGCATATTATCAGGATTTTGGCAATACTGTGCCCTGCACGGGTGTTTATGCAAATACTTCTGTTAGGCAATCTTGAGGCCACACTATGCTGTTGTCTTCGTCGCCTCCTGGCGGGCGATTATTGCCTAAACAGATAGTAATTGATATTCTTACACCCTGTCGTGGGCGCGTACCTACTGACACTTATGGACTCTTCCAGTCATTATTTAAACCATAAGGTTTATACTCTCATGGCAGTAGTTCCAGTCGGCATTTGCCGCTGTTACTATGACACTGTCAGTTCTCTGCCTTCGGGCAGAGAGCACAAACCCAGTCGTGGTTCCGCCGAAGGGTAGAACCACGACTGGGGAAAAATAGACAGAGATTTTTTGGCCCGGCTATATGGCCGGGAATACCCACTATAAAATGACCATGTGTCACATCTGGCCTTATGTGGGATGGCTAGTAAATACAGTAGTTCCAGTCGGCATTTGCCGCTGTTACTATGACACTGTCAGTTCTCTGCCTTCGGGTAGAGAGCACAAACCCAGTCGTGGTTCCGCCGAAGGGTAGAACCACGACTCGGTAAAAATAGACAGACATATTTTTGGCCCGGCTATATGGCCGGGAGTACCCACATTAAAATGACCATGTGTCACATCCGGCCTTGCGTGGGAAGGCTAGTAAATACAGTAGTTCCGGGAGCAGCCCCCCAAGTAGGCGTGGCTTACTGCCACTCTTGTAGTTATATTTTTCCTTGTTAAATACAATATGTTAAACCTATTATCTGTTGTCCGAGTTATTCTTTCGTGGCCCCATTTTCGTGATCCACATCACACTCTAAAAGAATTTTCTTTTAATACAACGATTAAGAAAAATAAAAGTATTGTTTGCGAAAAAACACCTAAGCTCCTTGACATTTTTTCATCATTCTCAAATTTCTTTAGCGTTTATTCTTTTTTCTTGCATCTCTTTCCAGGAATTCTGTCTAACACAATATATATATATATATATATATATATAACACAAACTGCTCAATTTCTAACACTAAATTCTTGGTTAATTTCCTTTTTATCGAAATGATTCTGGGGTGCATATGCATGACCTCGGTGTCAATGTTTGTGAAAATTTTCCAATGGCAGGTGAGGTGGCCTTTGTATGTGCCTACGATTTTAACTACTGAACTATGTTAGTTTTTATTTTATCGGTTCCTTTTAGAAATCTCCCCCCCTCTCCCTCTCCACACACATACTTCTGCAAACATCTTTGTGTTTAGTGACTTTAATGCTCCTCATCTCAAGTATCTTCATCATTCTAATAGGACTGATCATGACGACGCCCAAACTTGGAATGCGTTGTGGAGCAGTGGATATCAACTCGGAATGACAAATCGGGGAACCGAGTTCGAATTCCAGTTGAATTCCTGGCATTCACTTGCACGCAAATATCCTTGGGAAAGGTATTAATCCGTCTCTTCCCTCCAGTTATGGGTTAAATAACAGGACAGATTGGGTTCTATAGCCTTGGCTGGCAATCAGTCTACTGCAGAAAGTAATGGCAACCTCCTGCGGTATAATCTTCTGCCCAGTCAGTCATGTCTCTTTCGAGACATGATCGCCCAAAGCGTGTATCACGTATGGCAGTTAGCTGACTGACTGAATATAATAGTTGAAAACATGATTAAGGCTTCTACTGGGCATAATGTGGGTAATCAGTTTTATATTGTTACGAAGTATTAAACTGATCTCCCACTAATTACTACTTGATAATATAATACATCTCTTCCCCCTCTAGCTATGAGTCCAATAACAGGACAGATTGGGTTCTATAGCCTTGGCTGGCAACCAGTCTACCGCAGAAAGTAAAGGCAACCTACTGCGGGATTCTGCTCAGTCAGTCATTTCTCTTTCGAGATATGATCGCCCAAAGCGTGTATCATGTATGGCACAGCGTGAAAACCAAATATGAAGAACAAACTAGGAAAGGACACTCAAAATGGGACTCAAAAAGGAAGTAATACTGACATCAGCAAACAACATTGCTCCAAAGGAAAATAGACGCAGAAGGAAAAACGAGTGATGGACATGATGCAAAGGAGGCAGAAAATTATATCAAGACATGCAATGGAGTACAGGGAACTACTCAAAGAAATAAGAAGACAATGCAGACAGGCTAAAGAGGAATGGCTCAATGACAAATGTGCAGAAGTAGAGAGATTGAGCAGGCATAATAAAGCAGACATGCATAAAGAAATAAAAGAACTGACAGGACAAAAAACCTGCTCTTCAACTGGATGTCTAAAATCTAAGGATGGAACAATCATTTTGGAGAAAGAGGAAATACTCCAACGATGGAAAGAATATATAAAAGATCTTTTTCGCTACAAGAGAGAGCAACCAATAATACACAAAGATGAGGACGGATCGGAAATATTAAAGTCTGAAGTGGAATCTGCAGTAGCCAAACGGAATAGAAACAAAGCAGCGGGACCAGACGGCATAGTCATAGAGATGCTGATAGCCCTGGAAGAATTTGGTATAGAAAAAATTACTGAAATAATAATGAAAATTATAATAGTGGGGTTATACCAGATGACCTCAGCAAGTCTAACTTCATAGCACTACCTAAGAAGCCAGGAGCAAACGAGAGCGAACTCCACAGAACCATCAGTTTAATGAGCCAAATAACAAAACTGATCGTCCGAATCCTGATGAATAGAGCAAGAATGAGAATCAGGCCAGAGATAGGACAAGAACAGTGTGGTTTCATTAAAGACACGGGAACAAGAAATGCCATATTTATGATTAGGATGCTCTCCGAAAGGGCAATACAAATATAGAAGGACTTATACCTATGCTTTATTGATTATACGAAGGCGTTTGACAAAATACGCCACAAAGAACTGATGGAGATGCTCGGCAGCCTGGACATATTTGGGAAAGACTTGAGAGTAATCAAGAATCTTTACTGGCAGCAAACCGCTTGCATACGGACAGGTAATGAATTGAGTAGATATACAAAGATAGAAAGGGGCGTAAGCAGATACAGAAAGGAAACTGCAAGACCTCCTACAGAAGGTAGCTGAAGAGAGTGATAAGAAAGGACTACAAATAAACTGCAAGAAAACCGAATGCATGGTCATCAGTAAAAAGGGCAACTCAATATGCCAAATGCAGGTCGGCGATACTAGAATCAAGTAGGTACAAAAATTTAAATACCTGGGAAGTGTTACAACAGAAGACGGAAAGTGCGACACAGAGATCCGAAGGCGTATTGGCATGTTGAAGTAAGCATTCCAGAAGTTGAGTAAGGTATTAAGAAACAGGACAATTTTGCTAGAAACAAGGAAGAGAGTACTGGATTACTCTGTGCTCCAATATGGCAGTGGATGCTGGACAATATCATCAGAGATGAAAGAAAAACTTGAAGCAACTAAAATGTGGTTCTACAGAAGGATGCTGCGAATATCATGGATCGAGCATGTAAGCAATGATGAGGTCTTGGTAATGATGAAAACAAAAAAGAAATTAATACTGAACATCAGGAAGAGGCAGCTGAAGTTCCTGGGACGCGCAATGAGGAAGGAGAGCTTGGAGAATCTGATACTCACAGGCCAGATAGAGGGAAAAAGAGACAGGGGAAAGCAACGGATAACATATTTGAAAGACCTAATCAGGTGGATGACAGAACGAGGATTGCATGATGTAACAGGAGAAGGCGTGCTCAGAGCCACAAGGGATAGGGAAACGTGGAAAGCCATGATCGCCTACGTCCTGAAGGGACAGGGCACATAGAAGAAGAAGAAAAATGTATTCCCTTTTTTTTAAATA
Organism: Ascarosepion bandense; assembly: GCA_037127315.1. Taxonomy (NCBI): domain Eukaryota; kingdom Metazoa; phylum Mollusca; class Cephalopoda; order Sepiida; family Sepiidae; genus Ascarosepion; species Ascarosepion bandense. Next base: position 1,050,416 of record JBBBDQ010002163.1, on the reverse strand, counting down.
CACGGAAATAACTTTTAAATAAATAGGTTAATGAATCATAGAAAACGAATTAATCATTCAATCAATTCCAGCTATACTAACGTGAATGTTCGAATCATAAAAGGCCCCTCATCAGAACTGCTCAATTCTGTGAATGTAATTTGCAGTATCCATAAATTTTGATCTACGCTAATTGCTTGGAAGAGAGAGAAAGAAAAAAAAATATCATCACGATAATCAGCCATTTTGCTTAAAATAAATCCGGACACTTGGCGTGCACCAGATTCCATTTTTACTTTAATACGGCGTTTGCATTGACACCAATCAAATGCCTCCGTTCGTTCCATTGATCGTTTGTGTTTTTTTTCTCTCCAGTAGAGAACCAGATGACACATGTTGAACTCAAATACTCTGACCTTTTTCGTTTTCGCTCAACAAGAATAGAAAAAAAGGTTTTTCTTGCTTTTTTTTCACAAATACAATCTTTCGTTTTTTTTAGACAAAAATTTATCCATAATTGAAAAGTGTATTAAAGTGTCTGCTTTGGATATGAAACAACGAAATCTCTTCTGAAAATCCCAGATTACATTTACGTCAATCAGGTTTTCTGTCTTTTCGGCAACTCTGAGAGGCATCACTCTCGCTCTTCGAAAATCTAAAAGTTGTTTGGTTTTAGATCCTTACGCTCATTTCACTACTTAAATGAAATGGTCAATCCCTGGAAAACAGGGAAAAATTTGGAGGAGGAGAAAATATTTCTACTATTCACGATATTAGTTAGAATGTAAAAATATTCACCTGAGCAATCACTATCATTATATATATATATATATATATATATATATATATATATATATATATATATATATATATATCACGCTACAGGCTTTTTTACAAGAAGAAGAAGAAGGCTGCATCATTCTACCTCGCGCCTATAGCTCAGAAGTAGAATTGCGACTGACGCTAATTCGGTCGGGTTTCAATCCTGGGTGAAGGCAACCAGATGTCTAACCGTACCGATGAGCTGTGATACAGCGAAACAGATCTGTCTGTGGATGGCTATATATATATCGGCAGCAATCTTTCTTTTAAACATGTTTCGTTAAAATACTATCGACAAGGAAGATTTTGTACATTTTTTAAATTTTTTCAGTATTCTTATATTTTCTTTTCGCTGGAGATACGGAATTTAAACATGTTCTATAATGATAAATTTTCGAGCGCTTTCAGTCACTTCACTGACCATTTTCAAGGAAGTTAGCTTTCCGATGTTGCTATTTTTCCTCAAGTTTTGACTGCAACGTAATTTATTTTGTGTTTTTGAAAAGAAGCGTTTATCACGTGACACGCTGAACTGAAAATCACGTGATTGTACAATCATTATAAACTACCCAATGAGACATTGCTTTTTCGATGTCGAAACAAAATGTACACTTTTGTAGTAAATTATAATTTGTACATGTTCTAAACTATAACTTATATATATATATATATATATATATATATATATATATATATATATATATATAACTTATAACTTATATATATATATAACTATAACTTATATATATATATATATATATATATATATAATCCGCAGACAGTTCCGTTTCGCAGCTCATACCGACTACTTCTAGCTATGATCGAAACCCGAACGAATTGACATCAGTCGGTGATTCTACCTCTAAGCTATGGATGCTAGGTGGTGGAATGCGGATTTTAGCGTGTTATATATACAATGTAAACACACGCCAGTAGCCGAGAGTGTTCAAATTCATTACTGAATGAACGATGCGTAGATGCGTGAGTAGCTACTGTTTTTAAAGTCTCCCATTTCTCCATAGTGCTCAATCGGCAAGCGAGAGCGTATATGAGTATTATACATATATAATATTTATAAAAGAAGTTTAATCGTAGTGTCTTGTCACTCTTCTTCAATAAAACTTATATAAATGAAAGATTGCTGGCCATATACACAATTCTATTAATTTAGACTATTCCACAAATACATCTGGGCCTATTTATTTCTCAGACCCTTAGTTCCCTTTTCTTTCTTTCTTTCTTTCTTTCTTTCTTTCGTTCTTTCTTTCTTTCTTTCTTTCTTTCTTTTCCCCCCGGCAAATATTTCTATAATTAATTATGAATTACACTCTTTGATTTCATCTCCCTGCACTTTATTAATTTTCTTTTTCATTTTAACATTTAATTTCATTTTTTTTATTATTTCCATGTATTTTTTTTCTGTTTATATTTTATTTTTGATAAATCTAAAAATAATACCCCAGCATTATAAGATTTAACTTCCATGAACATTGACTGAACTTGAATTCAAATCTCTTAAACGGTCACTTCGCAATATGTACCTGATGATTGCATAACTCAAATATATATATATATATATATATATATATATATATATATATATATGTACTTGTCCGTTTGTTACTATCCGCTAATCTAGAAAACGGCTGCCCCAATTTGTTTTGAAATTTTACTATACCATATTAATCGAATACGAGCGTGTTTTTATATACATTGTATTAAAAAAATATTACAATACTAAAAACTATATATTTTGCAAATCTATTAGAGCCGATGAGAGCCGAACCAAAAAAAACTTTCATTTTCAATACGGACGCCTTTACAGACAACGTTGTTATTTAATAGAAAACATAGGAAAATTGTACATTTAAAGTAAACGAAGACTTTTTTAAATTATTATTTATAGTTTGGCGGGTGTAAACAACAGAAATCATTTTCCTATTTTTAAAAAAATTCTATTTATTTTTTTCAACTAATTATTATCGATATCCCATTTATTCCGTTGGTTTAATAAATAAATTTTTCCTTTTTTTTCCATTTAACCAAACTGTGCCACAGCAACGCGTAGCCGGGTACAGCTAGTATATATATATATAACAGACCACACAAAAGGACTATATATATATATATATATATATATATATATATATATATATATATCTCTGTTTTCTTTTAAGAAAAACTTTAAACACCGGTCATATTTCCGTAATAAATTTATTTCAGTCAATAATTGTTGTTGCCAACAATCACCGACTTCATCAGACGGAAGGCCCTATTCGACTTGTTTCATGTCGTATTACTACGGAATGAAAGTTCAGTCAAGGCCAGGCGGAGGGGGAGGCAACATAGGATAGCCCACTATATATAACAGACCACACAAAAGGACTATATATATATATATATATATATATATATATATATATATATATATACAGACCACACAAAAGGACTATATATATATATATATATATATATATATATATATAACAGACCACACACAAGGACTAATTTTTAAAGACGTTCCCTACTTAATTAATCCCAGTCATTCTTTTTTACATCCGATGATAGTCAATTTTGATTGGCCAGAAACATACAATTGACCTTTTGTAAAATATGTTTGCGCACGCGCGTTCTACAGAATTTATGTATTTTAGTTTTTTTAGAGACTAAATCCAAGAGTTGATCTCATTCATTAATGAATCACTTCAATATAAACGAGTACATAGCCGCAAATGGAGTTAAAAATTGAGTGAAGGTGAGCCGACAAGTCAGAATCAACAACAGTGCAGATCCTCCTATATTGTCGATGATGAGAAATTTGAAAAGATAGAATATTTTTTTCCATTAATATTCGAATATCAATGTGTTTAGTCGTAGATGTCGAAATGTTTTTCTAATCTCAATAAAATTCGTCTTACTTAGGTTATATAATTTTGCAATATCTTGTTTTTTTTTAAGTTTTAAAATAAATGTAATATCTTTTCATGAGATTTTCTTTAATAGCTTTCTTCTTCTTCTTCTATAAGTCAGTTCAGAACATAGGCGACAATGGTTCTCCATAACTTCCTAGACTTTGTTTCTTTTAACAATGTTCCTATATTTACTACCCTTTCCAGTCTAGTCATCCATTTTCATAGGCTCATTGCTTGGGTTACATGTTGATTTTTTCTGACTCTCTTCACTTCTCTATATCCTGTGGGTGTTAAATTTTCTATGCCTCCTTTCCCCTATTATAGTCCCCCCCCCAATTAAAACTTTCTTTTTCTAATTTTTTGTATAATTGTCCTTTATGTTTTCATTTTCCTTCAAACATATTCATTGCTTACGTGCTTCGTCCATGTTTTTCTCGGAATCCTTCTGTAGAACTTTAATAATTTTGCTTCAAGTTTTCTCTTCATCTGTGAGGAAATTGGCAGGCATTCACAGCCATACAATTGCATAACAGTTCAGCACTCTCCTTGGTGCTAACGAAATTTTCCTCTTTCCTATTACTTTGCCTAGTTTTGGAGTAGCATATTTTGTTATTCCAAAGCTATTAGAACACTTAATAATAAAGCAAAGATTCAACGTCGGGAGTCGAGTTCGAATTCCAGTTGAATTCCTTGCATTCACTTACGCGCAAATACCCTTGGGTAAGGTATTAATACTTCTCTGCCTTCAGTTATGGGTTAGATAACAGGACAGATTGGGTTCTATAGCCTTGGCTGTCAACCAGTCTACAGCATAAAGCAATGGCAACCTACAGCGGGTTAATCTTCTGCCCAGTCAGTCATGTCTCTTTTGAGACATGATCGCCCAAAGCGTGTATCACGTATGGCACTTAACTGACTGAATTTTCCTGGGGTTTAAATATAAGCGTAAATTTGAATTTCTACAGTTCATCGTCTTTCTTTACTCTTGTCTATAAAATAATATTACTCTTTCATGGCTTTTAATAAATTTGTCGACATTTTCGCTTTTTCCGGTTTGTATTGATACAGTGAAGAGGAAAACTGGAAAAGAGGCAATGGATTGGATTAATGGATTCAGTTTGACAAGAACAAAATGGCTACGAAGAGAATTTCAAATTTGCCTTTTACCGAGAGGAATAGGAAGGAAATGATTTTAATTTCATTCTGATTTTCTAAAAATAGATTTGCTTTGTTAAATTTTAAAGCTTTCGTTTTTGTTCGATTTTAAGTTTTCTTTTTTCACCGTCTGGGTCAGTGGGGGTGGGTGGGTGTTTGGAGAAACTTTCTCGAGATCAATGGCGGTGCATTGCTGACATTAAGGGGAGAATTCTGTCAGATGTCAGTAAAGCTGACATTTTAGAAGAAATTCCTCATACGAATGACAAGCATTTCCGCTGTAAAAGACACGTGTTCTACCTTTAATGTATCTACACGGATGTCTGTTCGTGGCTCATTCTATCTATCTATCTATCTATCTATCTATCTATCTATCTATCTATCTATCTATCTATCATCTCATTCATTCATTATCTATCTATCTATCTATCTATCTATGTATGTATGTATGTATTTATTTATTTATCTATCTATCTATCTATCTATCTATCTATCTATCTATCTATCTATCTATCTATCTCCGTTTATTCATTATCTATCTATCTATCTATCTATCTATCTATCTATCTATCTATCTATCTATCTATCTATGTATCTATCTATCTATCTATCTATCTATCTATCTATCTATCTATCTATCTATCTATCTATCCCGTTTATTCATTATCTATCTATCTATCTATCTATCTATCTATCTATCTATCTATCTATCTATCTCAGTCATTCATTCATCTATCTATCTATCTATCTATCTATCTATCTATCTATCTATCTATCTATCGTTTATTCATTCATCTATCTATCTATCTATCTATCTATCTATCTATCTATCTAGTTATTTATCTATCTATCTATCTATCTATCTATCTATCTATCTATCTATCTATCTATCTATCTATGTATGTATCTATCTATCTATCTATCTATCTATCTATCTATCTATCTATCTATCTATCTATCTATCTCCGTTTATTCATTATCTATCTATCTATCTATCTATCTATCTATCTATCTATCTATGATCTATCTATCTATCTATCTATCTATCTATCTATCTATCTATCTATCTATCTATCTATCTCCGTTTATTCATTCATCTATCTATCTATCTATCTATCTATCTATCTATCTATCTATCTATCTATCTGTCTGTTTATTCATTATCTATCTATCTATCTATCTATCTATCTATCTATCTATCTATCTATCTATCTATCTATCTCAGTCTGTTCATATCTATCTATCTATCTATCTATCTATCTATCTATCTATCTATCTATCTATCTATCTATCCCAATTTGTTAATACCCATCTATCTGTATTAATGTATGGACACAGTTTTATAAAAAGTAATTCTGTGGTATAATGTAATTTTTACATTGTGAATAAAAAAAACAATATTTTGATTTAAAATTTACAAAACGCATTGAAAATTATTTAATTCTCAAATAAACAATTTTTTTATTTAGAATTCTAACGTTGATTATACCCCCACATAAATGCAATTTAAAATATACAATATATTTAAAAATGATTTCTGATATATATATATATATATATATATATATATATATATATATATCTGTATAAGTCATTTAAAATTATAGAAAAAAATCAATATTTAATTCAGTGGTGTCACTAGAATCTCAACTGTTTGCAAAATTATGATCACACGCGAACATAAAATCAAATCAAATTCCACATTCGCATTTATTAACCAATCAACGACATTGTGTCAAACGTAATTCAAGCTTTGAAAAAGAAGAGGAATTTTTTTGTCGTGAAATAAAGACTCACATCCAAAAAAAAAATTAACAAACTCTTTCATTTTAACAATCGTTATTAAAAATTGAGAAATATATTTATCAACCAGTTATTTAATAAATCTTTTTGATTTCCTGTGATCAGATATTTTTCTATAAATACCCTAACGTAAAATAATTAAATAGTTTTTCAGTATATTTTCAACCGTGAAGTAAATAATATTGATTACGGAAATTAATTTTTTTAGTACTAAATTGACTTTTTGTAAATGATTTCTCGCTTTTAAAGGATTTTCATAAACCAGTTTGCAGTTTACATTTCGGAAGCGAAACTTAAAGCACGTTCTTTATTCACGCTGTTATTAAGCTGACATTCTGCTGGTAATTTTACGTTTTAGTCAGGTGTCATAAGTGATACACGCTTTGGGCGATCATGTCTCGTAAGAAGATTATCCCGCAGTAGGCTGCCTTTACTTTCTCCGGTAGACTGGTTGCCAGCCAAGGCTATAGAACCCAATCTGTCTTGTTATTTGACTCATAGCTAGATGGAGAAAGAGATGTATTATATTAAGTAGTAATTAGGGGGGGGATCAGTTCATTACTACATAACAATATAAAACTGATCCCCCACTTTATGCCCAGAAGAATCATGTTTCTAACTATTATGTTCAGTCAGTCAGTTAAATGTCATAAGTGATACACGCTTGGGCGATCATGTCACGAAAGAGACATGACTGACTAGGTAGAAGATTATCCCACAGTAGTTTGCCTTTGCTTTCTGCTGTAGACTGGTTGCCAGCCAAGGCTATAGAACCCAAACTGTCCTGTTATTTAACCTATAACTCAAAGGAAAAGGCGGATTAATACCTTTCCCAAGGGTATTTGTGCGTAAGTGAATGCGAGGAATTTTATGTTACACACGCATAATATAACATATACTGAGGATTTTTCCGTGAGAATTTAACACAGTTTTCGTTCTATACTCACACAATTCATTTCTATCGTATTATTAAAAATAACATTTTTCGTATGGCATTTGTTTGCGAGGGACTTTATAACATTTCTTTCTTCGCTTTTCACACTTTTCTTTATAATTAGGATTCGATGGATGAATTGTCGTCTAAATTAGGCAGAAATGAAAATAACACTGACATCTCATATTAACAAATATATTTCCCAAAACTGAAAATTTAAAAATATTTTGAAATACTAAAAAGTAAATATATTCAATAAAATAGCCATTACCTTGAACCAGGGACTTCTGAATCCCTTGCATCTCTTCTGAATGGTCTCCTTGTTGAAGTTGATGAATGCTGCAATAATTCTTGCTTTTAGTTCATCTTTGATGATACAAGAAGTTTTGTTGGTCTTTCGCTCAACTCCATTCTACACACAATAATCAAGAGAGTTGCAGTCTGGGGTGTTAGGTGGCCAGATGTAAGGGGTGATGTAGTCACAGAAATTGTTTGAAAGCCGTGACTTGGCTCTCCTGCTCGTATGGTATGGTGCAGAAACCTGTTACCAGGCATAGTCTCATCCAGCAGCTACTCGCTTGACCAAGAGTAGTATTTTTCATCAAGGTCCTTGGTGCAGGCCCACGAATTGAGTCTGACGCCCTCAATAACAAATTCGGAAGTTTTTTTCTCTCATCAGAACAGTCAGAGTGAGTTTTTCGAGCTACCATTTTCCGAATCTTCTCTCAAATAAATTGATACCTAAACACTACTAATATTGATACTAGAGACTCCGGCGAAAATGCCAAGCAGTACGGCATGCTGTTTCCAAATTTCTGGCGGAGTGAATTGAGTTATGAGTCTTTTCTTTTCACAGACGGTGCTCAACTGACCCTACTATACGATACAGTCGATAAAATCAAAAAAATAACAACACGCATGCACAAAATGAAAAATAAAAAATGGCAAAAATCTCTCTCTCTCTCTCTCTCTCACCCTCTCTTTATATATATATTGAAGAGAAGAGAAGAGAGAGAGAGAGAAAGAGAGAGGAATATGCATCTATAGAGGGTGGGCTGAAGGGGGATTAATGAGAAAAATCCATACTCTGGAGTAAAATCACAGAGCACATTAAACATTCCATAACTTAAAATTAGTTTTAATCTAAATTTGAAACACTGATAAGTGAAATGTCAAAGATAAATCTATCTATCTATCTATCTATCTATCTATCTATCTATCTATCTATCTATCTATGAAAGTAGTTAATATCAGAGATAGAGCGTATGTAAACATATAAGTGGACAATCAGTTAATCAGTAAAGTGTGGCAGTCTCATATTCAAGTCCTGAAGATTACGTTGAAACATGAAAAAAATCTTTGTCTGCCGTTGCTTTAGACTTTAGTTTCCACATTCATAGTGATATATAGCTCAGAGGTTGAATTGGCCAAATCGGTCGGGTTTCAATCCTGGATAAAAGGCAATCGGCTGTCTGATCGTACTGATGAGCTGTAATACAGCGAAACAGATCTGTCTGCGGATGACTATATATATATATATATATATATATATATATATAACTTAGAATACTTGGTATATAAGTCAGATAAATTCCGATAGAAACGAATCTAAAAGAACTCAATGTTAAATTTATTTATGTAATTTAACAGAGTAATATGATTTAGAAAATTTTTTAGATATTCTACAATTGCATGGGTAATACGTATTTCACAGCAAAAAAGCTGCTCGTCAGACCCGAAAGTTTTTTCGGAATTATTTTGAATATTATTAATTGATATATCTTTCGGGTCTGACGAGCAGCTTTTTTGCTGTGAAATACGTATTACCCATGAAATTGTGGGATATCTAAAATGTTTTCTAATATATATATATATAAATGGGATTTTATACACAAAAGGTGTATCAAAAATATCTTACAAACATTGGGTGCGGGTTCTTCACACAAAAACAAAGCTCCATATAATCATACGACTCAAACAATTGGTTTATGCAGAAGATATTAATAATGCAGAGAAACTCCATCAACGTGTTTTGCAAGTTTTTTTTTATCGTTTCACCCCAAGCAAGGCGGTAACGCCACTGATGCGCAGAGTAAAAGATTAGATGGGAGGAGGAGAGTAAAGAGAAAGATGAACCAACTACAGGGGGTATCAGAGAAAGGAGCAAGAGAAAGATGGGAATACAGGTGTGATGACGGTTGCAAAGGTAGAAAGAAAGGAAAAGATATACAGGGTTTTGCAGAAAGAACTGGAGTCAACTGGTTAAAAGATGGGTATTGACATTGCATTTAAATTCCTGGAGGTTGTAAAGCAAGAATATGGAAGCGAGTTCCACAGGCGGGAAGTGCGAGAAAAGAAGCTGTTGGAGTTGAATTATCATCTGCATTTGGTTGATCTAACTGTGAATTGGTGGAACTGAGTTGCCAGTCTGGTTGCACGAGTAAACTCATATGGTAGGGGCACCAGTGACTTAAGTTCCTCGGAGCAGAAGCCATGAAAATATTTGTAGAACAGACAGTGGGAAGCCACATCCCGTCTGTGAGAAAGCTCCTGGAATCGAATCGCCAAGTCAGTATCTATTACATCACAGATTCTCCTTTGGAGCCTGTCGAGAACACTGAGAATAACAGCAGGGGCGCCTGACCATATATGGCAGTAGTACTCTATGCACGGTCGGATAGTTGATTTGTATATGTGCGAGATGGATTCAGGTGGAAAAAACATCCTGGCCCGCCATAGTTATCCAACCTTCCTAGCAGTAGATTTAGCTATTGAGTCAATGTAATGGTTCCAGTTGAGGTTGGAAAATAGGGTAAGGCCGAGGAGGCGCAGTATATTGCTCTCAGGGAGACTTGCTTGTGCTTGCGAAGCGATTCGTGTGTGAGTCTTTGAAAGGGTCCGAAGGTTAATGATCCGATCAGTGCATGCGTGTACAGAATCAACTAGAAGCCATTTTGAACATTTGATATAAATTGTTGCATTGATGTACAACGATGTTTATATGAACATTTTAGATTCTTTTGGGGACACGAACGTACCTCTGAAGTTTGTAAAAATATTTTTGGATTGTCTCACAAATTGTACATGAAAAAACAAAACAAAAAAAAAAACAAAAGGTTTGCGGACATATGTTTTATGGACTTTTCTTGGTGTTTTGGGGTCACGAACCCAAATCTAAAGTTTGTAAAAGTATTTTAGGATTGTCTCTCGAATTGTACATATAAAAATAACAAAGTGATTTGCGGCCATATGTTTTATGGACTTTTTTCATGTTTTCGGGTCACGAAACAACCTCTAAAGTTTGTAAATATATTTTTGGATTGTCTCTCGAAATGTACATAAAAAAAACAAAGGATTTGCGGACATACGTTTTATGGACTTTTACCGTGTTTTAGGGTCACGAACCTACCTCTAAACTTTATAAAAGTATTTTTGGATTGTCTCACGAATTGTACATATAAAAATTACAAAGGATTTGGGGAAATATGTTTTATGGAATTGGTGTTTTGGGGTCACGAACCCACATCAAAAATTTGTCAAATATTTTAGGATTGTCTCTCGAATTGTACATATAAAAATAACAAAGGACTTGCGGACATGTGTTTTATGGACTTTTCTCCGTCTTTTGGGGCCACGGAAACACCTCTAAAGTTTGTAAAAGTATTTTTGCATTGTCTCTCGAATTGTACTTATAAAAAAAACAAGGGATTTGCAGAAATATGTTTAATGGAAGTTTTCCCGTGTTTTAGGTTTACGAACCCATCTTTAAAGTTTGTCAAAGTATTTTTGGATTGTCTCTCAAATTGTACACATAAAAATAACAAAAGATTTGCTGACATATGTTTCATAGACATTTCTTCGAGTTCTGGGATCACTAATTCACCTCTAAGGTTTGTAAAAATATTTTTGGATTGTCTCTCGAATTGTACATATAAAAACAACAAAGGTTTGCGGACATGTTTTTCATGGACATTTCTCCGTGTTTTAGGGTCACGAACCCACCTCTAAAATTTGTAAAATTATTTTTGGATTGTCTCTCGAATTGTACATATAATAATGACAATGGATTTGCGGACATATGTTTTATGAATTTTCTCCGTATTTTGGGGTCAGCAACCCACCTGCAAAAATTGTAAAAGTATTTTGGATTTTCTCTCGAATTGTTCATAAAAAACAAAGGATCTGCGGACATATGTTTTATGGCCTTTTCTTTATGTTTTGGTGTCACGGAACCATCTATAAAGTTTGTAAAAGTATTTTTGGATTGTCTCTCGAATTGTACACATAAAAATAAAAGAAGATTTGCGGATATGTGTTTTATGGACTTTTTCCGTGTTTTGCGGTCACGAAATCACCTCTAAAGTTCGTAAAATATGTTTGGATTGTCTCTCGAATTGTACATAAAAAAGTAACAAAGGATCTTCGGACATAAGTTTTATGCACTTTTCTCCGTGTTTTGGGGTCACGAACTGACCTCTAAAATTTGTAAAAGTACTTTAAGATTGTCTCTCGAATTGTACATATGAAATAACAAAAGATTTGCGGACATATGTTTTATGGACTTTTCTCTGTGTTTTGGTTTTAGGAAACTACCTCTAAAGTTTATAAAAATATTTTTGGATTGTCTCTCTAATTGTACACTTGAAAATAACAAAGGATTTGAGGACATATGCTTTATGGATTTTTCTCTGTGTTTTGGGGTCACAAACAGACCCCTAAATTTTGTAAAAGTATTTTTTAATTGTCTCTCGAATTGTACATCCAAAAATACCAAAGGATTTAGGACATATATTTTGTGGACTTTTTTCCATGTTTTGGAGTTACGAACCCACCTCTAATATTTGTAAAATTGTTTTTGCATTTTCACTCGAATTGTACATATAAAAATAACAAAGGATTTACGGACATATGTTTTATGGACTTTTCTCCGTGTTTTGGAGTTACGAACACACCTTTAAAGTTTGTGAAAGTATTTCTGGATTGTCTCTCGAATTGTATATAGAAAAGTAACAAAGAATGTGCGGACATAAGTTTTATGGATTTTTCTCCGCCTTTTCGGGTCACGAACCCACTTTTAAATTTTGTGAAATTATTTTTGGATTGTCTCTCGAATTGTAAATAAAAAAATAACAAAGGATTTGCGGCCATATGTTTTATGGACTTTCCTCCATCTTTTGTGGGCAGCAACTTACCTCTAAAGTTTTAAAAATATTTTTGTATTATCTCTTGAATTGTAAAAGAAAAATTAAAGGATTTGCGGACATATGCTTTTTGGACTTTTCTTCATGTTTTGGGGTCAAGAACCCACCTCTAATAATTGTAAAATTATTTTTGGATTGTCTCTCGAATTGTACATAAACAATATCAAAGGATTTGCAGACATATGTTTTAAGGGCTTTTCTTAGTGTTTTGGTGTCAAGAACCCACCTCTAAAATTTGTAAAAGGATTTTTGGATTGTCTCTTGAGTTGTACATATATAAATAACAAAGGATTTGCAGACATATGCTTTATGGACTTTTCTCCGTGTTTTGGGGTCACGAACACACCTCTAACTCTTATAAAATTATTTTTGGATTGTCTCTTAAATTGTACATATAAAAATAACAAAAGATTTGCAGACATAACTTTTATGTACATTTCTTCGTGTTTTGGGGTCGGCAACCTACCACCAAAGTTTGTAAATGTATTTTTGGATTGTCTCTTGAATTGTACATATAAAGATAACAAATGATTTGCGGACATATGACTCATGAATTTTTCTCTGTGTTTTGGAGTACGAACCCCCCTCTAATTTTTGTAAAATGTTTTACAACTGTCTCTCGAATTGTACATATAAAAATAACAAAGGATTTGCGGACATAACTTTTATGGATTTTTCTCTGTGTTTTGTTGTCAAGAACCCACCTCTAAAATTTGTAAAATATTTTTGAATTGACTCTCGAATTGTACATATAAAAAAAAAACAAGGATTTGCGGACATGTGATTTATGGACTTTTCTCAGTGTTTTGGTCTCACAAACCCAACTCTAAAGTTTGTAAAATTGTTTTTGGATTGTCTTACGTATTGTACATATAAAAGTAACAAAAGATTTGCGGACATATGTTTTATGGACTTTTTTCCGTGTTTTGTGGTCACGAACCCACCTCTAATGTTTGTAAAATTATTTTCGGATTGTCTCTCGAATTGTACATATAAAAAAACAAAGGATTAGCGGACATATGTTTTATGAATTTGTCTTCGTGTTTTGGGGTCAGCAACCCACCTCTAAAGTTTGTAAAAGTAATTTCGGATTGTCTCTCGAATTGTACATAAAGAAAAAAAAGAACAAATGATTTGCGGACATATTTTTCATGGACTTTTTTTCGTGTTTTGGGGTCAAGAACCCACCTCTAATGCTTGTAAAGGTATTTTTGGGTTGTCTCTCGAATTATACATATAAAAATAACATAGGATTTGCGGACATATGGTCTTTTCTCCGTGTTTTCGGATCACGAAGGCACCTCTAAAATTTGTAAAATTATTTTTGGATTGTCTCCCAAATTGTACATATAAAGAAAACCAAAGCTTTTACAGACATATGTTTTATGGTCTTTTCTCCGTGTTTTCGAGTCACGAAGCCACCTCTAAAATTTGTAAAATTATTTTCGCATTGTCTCTCGAATTGTACATAAAATTAACAAACGATGTTCGGACATATTTTTATGGACTTTTAAGTAAATTGACAGGTTTCTCTGTTCTGTCCAATGATATTATCTCTTGCCTGCTTAGAGGCATTTAATGCTAGAAATAAACGAGATATTAACACATATTTTACATGCATTTTAACGAGCAAATGTTCCATGGATTTTCACCACTTAATTCACTTACGCGCAATTACCCTTGGGAAAGCTATCAATCCGTCTCTTCCCTCCAGTTATCGGTTAAATAATGAAACGGATTGGGTTTTATAGCCTTGGCTGTCAACCAGTCTACTATAGAAAGCAATGGCAACCTACTGCGGGATAATCTTCTGCCCAGTCAGTCATATCTTTTTCGAGACTTGATCGCGCAAAGCGTGTATCACGTATGGCACTTAACGGACTGACTGAATATAATTGTTGGAAACACGATTAAAGTTTCTACTGGGCATTAAGTGGGGATCAGTTATATATTATTATGAAATAATAAACTGATCCCCTACTAATTATTATACATCTCTTCCCCCCTCTAGCTATGAGTCAAATAACAGGACAAATTGCGTTCTAAAGCCTTGGTTGGCAACCAGTCTACTGCAAAAATCAATGGCAACCTACTGCAGGATAATCTGCCCAGTCATTCATGTCCCTTTCGAGACATGATCGCCCAAAGCGTGTATCACATATGGACTCAATTGACTGACTGAAATATTATATCTTACATGAATTTAACATTGTTTGGCGACAACATTCGCATTTCATTCCATTTGTATATTTTACCAGCAGTATAGCCCGGCGTTGCTCTGGTATAATGAAAGCTTTAAAACTAATCCATGGTCCTGGAGCTCAGACCCTTTGGACGTTGGCACGAAAGACTAAAAAGCAATAGTTGTTTCCAGTTAAAGCAAAACCGTAGACTGAAAGAAAAATGAATGGGTGTAAGTCAAATTTTGATTTCCTGGTATCGATATCAAATAAGTTTTTTTTCGTCTTAAACTGGATTTTAAAGGCTAAATAAGTCCTCTGAGTAAATGGTATCATGGCTGAGACTAAGAACTACAATTATACCTACTTAGAGCCAAACCCGAAGCAAAAACTAAAATAAAAGGGCTGAAAAATACAGACATACAGGCAGATAAACAGACATACACACAAACATCTTGCCCTTTATATATATATATATTATCGTACAACGGCCAAGACGTCGTAAATATGGCATTAAAAATGAAGACAGTAGTCCGAACGATGTAAACAAAAAATACTATTAACCACCTGAAGCAATTAAACAGTCAGGGATACATTTATATTTACACGAGAAATATATCAATAGCAGTAATTAAGATTAAAATATACCATCGTCTTAAATTGTCCAGTTTTAGTATATTGCAAATAAATTATAGAATTAGGCGCATCACATATCAAGAAGAAAAGATAACAGATGGAGCAAGAGGTTGTTGGAATGATGCTTAATAAATGAGAATAGAGAGGAAAAGTCCATGCCAAAGGGTCGAGAAATTTGACAAGGAGTTAGAGAATATTGCAATTACGCAGTGGTCATTACGAATTATTACGAATAAATCAGGGTTTGAAAAAGTATTAATCCATCTCTTGTCTCCCTGCCAGCTATGCGTTATACAGCAGGGTAGACTGGGCTTTCGAGACTTGACTGGTGGCCAGCCTAGAAGAAACTCTCAATTCAGAATTGTGGAGAAGACAGTGAAAAATCACCTGACTACATTTTCCAATAAGTCATGGCAATTTGCCTTAATTAAATTTGTGGAGAGACGTAAAGTAACATTTTATTAAAAAAATTGTTTTGTACTACACAAGGTCAAATAAGCGAAATGAGAAAAGGAAGTTTGTATGCACCAACCATCAAAGTATAAACAACCATAAATTAAAGCAGACAGGTATATAATCAAATCGTAAAACGGCGCCCGCTATCACTTTAAAAAAGAGCCGAAAATGCCAAATCCTACTACGAGATACTTATATAAACCATTAACACACACACACACACGTACATGAACTAACCCACTTACTGTTACACACACACACACACACACACACACACACACACACACACACACACTACAATTAACGACAGCAGTAGACGCGAAAGAGAACTATTCGTTTAAAGGCACGGTCCCGGACGGACATGCAATCAAGCTCTCCTATCATTCTGAAGATGAGATTCTGATCTCGAAATATTAATGAATAACAAATAGGTAATACCTTCTTTACCTTCCTTCATTATACTAAACGCATTCCGATGGCCTTCAAATACCTACCCATACACCTATAAACAACCTGTTTGTCTTTATAAAAATTTAGCCTTCGAAATCATGCTTTTTACCAATTTCTTAACGGATCAAAGTTATCAGTAAAATAATGGATCCGAGGGAATAATCTCATGTGGTTTAATTTGGAAAATACTAATTTCTTGTTAGTAAACGAAAATAATAATGAGGAAAATTGGAATTAGGTGAGACTGAAAAAGGGAGGGAAAGAGAAAAAAGTCACTTTTATTCTCACACGAGAATTGTTTTGACGTTGTCTCTAATATGTGAGGATTATTGGGCCAAGATTCGTTCTTGCTAGCACTGTGCTTCTTTACTGATGCAATTCCAAACAAAAGAGTTCATTAATAACCAATGAAAATCGGTAACATTGGGATGAACCAGACGTAATTGAGGCCACGTGATTAATTAGATGATCTCAATCGGTTCAAGGGTTGCAATTAAGGGAAATACTCACCTCAAAAATCTTATGATGCATATTTTTATGCAGTTTTTAAAGACGATCTGGAAATAGATTTCTAGATTTGAAATCACATTTCGGCGCCACCAATTATGAAAAAGCCAGTTTACAACGCACGCACACACGCACGCACACATGCACGCACACGCACGCACGCACGCACGCACGCACGCACGCACGCACGCACCGGCACTGCTGTCTTCTTTTTATTTTATTCTTTTTATTTTTTCTCTCTCTCTTTTTCTCCGTGTCTGTCTGTCTGTCTGTCTCTTTCTCTCTCTCTCTCTCTCTCTCTCTCTCGGCTGAACTTTCTCTGCTAGAAGAGAAGTCAGTATTAAAATCGATATTCAAAATCGTATTTTATGTTATCGAGCTTCGAAAACTGACCACTGTCATCAACAGGATAAAGACTTCATGGTCACTCAAATAAACATCAATTTCAGACTGTACTCAACAATTTCAGTCTGTTCGTATCTACTTTTCTATCAATATGGGTTTATGCATTAACACCAAAAATACTAGAGAAAACTATTAACATCAAAAATTGCAATATGAACTCTGGTAAAAAATGGTTACTGAACATTAGGTTTATAAGTCTCAGAAATTCATTTGTTTTTAGGTGTATGGTTAGTTCTTGAAGGCTGTCACAATGCGTTTAGTAAAATAAAGGAAGGTAAATAAGTTTTTGGGTATTACCTATTTATTATACTTTATTATTTCGAGATCAAAATCTCATCTTCAGAATGGTAGGAGAGCATGCGTGCGAGTTCATGCTTTTCAACGAATGGTCATTCCTAGCTGTCATTAACTGTAGTGTGTGTGTGTGTGTGTGTGTGTGTGTGTGTGTGTGTGTGTGTGTGTGTGTGTGTTAGAGCATGCATGTGTGTGTGTGTTTATGGTATATATATATATATATATATATATATATATATGTTTGTGTGTGTGTGTGTGTGTGTGTGTGTGTGTGTGTGTGTGTGTGTGTGTGTGATTGATAGTTAGGGCCTTTTTACAGTCTGATGATATCAGTCTGCTTTAATATGTGGTTTATCTAAGTATGCTGTTGAGCTGACTGCTAGTTTGACTTTTGCCAAAGGGGAAGAGGACTGTTTTATGACTGTTGGTTTTTCTATCTGCTTTAATTGGCATGTTTATTGCTAGTTTATTTCTTTTCTTTACACCTACATACCTTTTATGGTATCATGTGTCCGTGTGCGTGTGTGTATATATAGATAAATACGTGTGTGTGTGTGTGTATGTTTTCCGGTGTATAGTGTGTTGTTGCATATATGTATATGCGTGTGTGTTCAGTGTAGAGTATGTTGGAGTGTGTGTGTAAATATATATTATATAGGTACCTCCATTAAATCGCAAAAAACAAACAAACTCCAAAACAGCATAGTATGAATAAAAAGTTCAGTTGTTCAGTCCTTCTTAGCCTAGTGGATATGGACGTTGGTTAGTTTCAGTGGCTTGATCCAGTTGTGAGTTCAATACCAAGCTACAGCAGTGGTGAACAAGTCGGGTTAGAGGGAATGATTGCAATAAAGGGTTCGGTTCGAAATTACTAGCACCCGAAGAAGGCAGGAACGTACAACAGCCGAAATGTCGTACAAATGGCAACAAAGATCATGGCAGTAGTTCGAATAATGTAAATATGTGTGTGTGTGTGTGTGTGTGTATTTCACAATTTCAAGATACGATCGTGCTTTCATTCTGTGTCGTTGAATTTTAGATACAAAAATGTGTCAAGAGAACTGGGTAAAATCTATCAAGATTCTTTATGTAACTTTATCCGAAGAGAAATGCAACCACTTTTGACGGAAATGGAATTTGACAAATTTCATATCGTCATCAAATTCTTAAAGCAAAGAAATGAAAATTCTGGATTCAATTTAAAGGTATTTAGAGATTCTTTTTTAATTAATCCATGTTTTAATCAAAGTAAGAAAAAGTTGAAAGAAAAGCATGGATAAAAAAGGCGGTTTTTGTAAGTTGTACAATTTTAGCCCAAGTTAATTTACTCTTTCAGTTCGGATTGATAAATGAATGGGTTAATTTCGAAAGTTATTTGTCTTCCTCAGCCAACCAATTTATCCATAAACTTCCATCAATATCAACTATAAAACTATATTGCGTCATCATAAATCAAACAGTATCCCTTTTGCCGATGGTTCAGTACGAATTATTGCTGAAGATCGAAATTGATTGAGATTTTGATTCGGTATTGCAGACGACATTGCAGTCCTTAACAGGATCTGTTGAGAGAATCGGTTTAAGAACAAACAATGTGCGCTCTTATGTCCAACATATGAAAACGATTTATCTTAATGATTGTGGGGGAAAAAAAGGCCATAAATTATCTTCGCAGATTTTATTTTCTCAAAAGGAAACCTTAACGAATTTATCATTCTTTAAAAGAAGCACCTTTTCTTGTTTAGACAGGTGTTATTAAACCCTCTTGAAACGGGCGCGTGGGCGAATTCTGGTGAATTTTTCAATGCCAAGCGCCTTCACAAAGTATGCAATCTTTTGTTTGTCATCAGTAAAATGAAATACAGTGGAATAGTTTCTTGCCTTAGAACTTCAGAGTTTCCTATCCCTTTAGATTGGCTAAAGGGTTCAGTCTAAACTGCTTTTTAACTGATAGGGAAGGAAAAGAAAGATTGATATATTTCTCAAGGGTTTTTATTCGAAATTAAACGTATTAGTCTGGACTTTGAACACTGTTCGCTGATTCCATTTTCCAAGTTGATATCGATTTCATTAGCTGCATATTCTATGTGCATAACCAGACGTTAAAGGTGAATCTGCAACTCGAAAATGACATCATATTAATAATTAAAATCTTATGGTCTTTTTCTTCTAAACATTGATATCTCGAAGCAGGAAGATGTCAACTCTATTTGGGTAGAAATAAGAGAAGCCCTTTGTTAAGATTTATAAAAAAAAATTTTGTCACGTTTTTGAAACACCAATCGATTTAGATTCCTAATTCTAAATAAAAATAGAATTAAAAAAACTTTTTTTCTTTTATTCAAATCATGAATCATACTTATCCTTAACATTTTAACAATAAACCTCTACCTCGAACAGCTTTCATGCTTGTATTTGGAGATTTCTAGTAATTCTTATCACGCACTTCATTTACTCTTACTAATTCCCTACTTTGAATGGCTCTCATGCCTCATATTCGGTAATTTCTAATCATTCATATCACGCACTTCATTGATCCGGAGCATCTAGCAGTAACCCTCTACATCGAATGGCTTTCGTTCCTTTAGGTTTGTCCGTGTGTTGTGATAGCGACTCTGAATGAGAACTGAAGACCAAGTTTGAATTTCAGTCGGGTTCTTTATTTATATATATAAAAGGCAATCTGTGAGTCTATGTGTGACTGCTCCCTATGCACGCCTACATTTTTTAAGCTGCTTCAGCAATTTTCTCTTTCACACTTTTTGGCCAATGGAGCTGATTGTTTACATTTGCTAAGATCTAAAATGGTTACTGAATAACGTCACAGAAATCAAATCACACGTCAAATGCGAATAAAATATTTTCTATTAAAAGAAATGAGCCTTTCTATTTAATTTTTAGTCCAACGTTTTAAAAATTCATTTGGTCATGTGAATATTTTTCCCCGTAATTTTGAAACAAGACCCCCACCCCTCTTAGAAGGAGACAAAAGTATGTCAGGCACTAAAACTACACTTTATACTCCGTTCGAATACTACAGCAACATGCATTCAATACCTTCTTAATGCTGAAAATGGTTACTAACAGCCTCAGCTCTCCTTTCCAACTTTCAATAAATGATTTCCTTCAACTCCTCTCATTGGCATCTTCTACTACTAATAAAATGTTCTGAGTTGCACGGGCAACGCCGGGTTATGATGCTAGCATTCACTTATGCGCAAAAACTTTTCGAAATGTATGAAACCTATTTCCCCCATAGATATGGGCGAAATAGTAGGACTTGTATCTGAAAAACTCATTGCTATTCTGAAAAAAATTGTTCATACAATATTAATTCACCAGACAAGATTAATTCTTCAAATCCAAAACAAATTTCAGTTTCAAATAAACCACAAATAGGTTGATAAGTCGTAAAAAATATTAAAACAATTTTGTCCTTTGTAGTGAGTAAATTCTTGTACGATTTTACCAGTAAGCCCCTGATTTGGGTGGTTCTCTTGCTTAAATTATCATATGAGATCTGTTTTTATTCAAAGAGTTTTCTGGAGTACTCCACATTGAGTACTGGTTTGTGGAATGAGCCTTGTCTTTGTTGTTCTCCCCGCCGCTGTATAAGTGGAGAGAGTTACTCGATCAGCGTTTACCGTTGTGCGGTTTCATCGCTGATTGGTTAACAACGATCGATCGACATTTATCACTCTTCATCAGATATTAGAAGTTGTAAGTTCAACGCCATGAAAGCATTTCTTCGATTAACAACCACTGGGAACTTCATTAGTTTCTCTTTTGCTATCATCGAATCTATTCATCCCTCTAACCACCATTTTTTTAATGTCAAACTAATCATCTTATAATTAATTAATACTTGCGGAAAACTAATTAAAAGATGCATGTTCTTTAATAAATATAGGAAAAAAAATCAATATGGACGCAGTATTTGTTTTTGCTTTGGTTTGTTATTTTTTTTATATTTCCCTGGGTTTTAAGTGAACATGCTATTTTTCTTGTAAACCTTAAACGTATCTAAGTTGCTATCAGTTTAAAAATAGCGTACTTCTCGGTGTCGAGGACATTTTGGCTTCAAGGACGCATTTTAATTGAAACTTGAACTTTTTTAAGATAAACAAATATAATATTAGTAAAATAAATATTAATAGTCATGGTTTATAATAGCTGTTTCCTTATAAAGAAATATTCAGCATTCATACTTATAATGAAATATTCGGAAATATTTGGCATTCATTGATTGATACGTTTGTACTACCGTCGGTCGAAATGAATAAAAAAAATCTTTCTCTTTTTTAAGAAAATAGGTTTGACAAGTCTCGTCGCTCTTATCGGTCTTTTGAGTGTGTGTGTGTGTTTGTTTGTGTGTGTGTGTGTGTGTGTGTGTGTGTGTGTGTGTGTGTGTCGGTCCTTTTTAACCTTTAATTTCAATCAGTTTGCAATTATGTGATTATATAATTATTTGTTTTTCGCGTTACATGTGCTATCCATTTTAGCTGTTGCTACTGTTGAAAGTCTCCAGCTAATGTGGTTTCAGTTTTTTTGGTACAGGTATTTGTTTGTGATTCAGTAGCGTCACTTCATAAGGTTTTGAACAAGTGTGGTCTTTACGGAGACCCATAGTAACCTTCAACCTGTTAAACACAGGGTAATTTTTTCGAAATAATTATTTGGTAGAGAAAGGGCATCTCTGCCGGTGGTATGTACAGAAATTTTGTTTCATTAAACAAAAACTCGATAGATTTTGTCTCTTTGCTCTCTCAAACCCTGTCCATCCATACATTTACACTAGCCCGCTCTGTAGGGGAAGCGTTGTTTAACTCTGTCACCTGTGGTCTTCAATGTGCCCTGTCAGTATCAAAGCATTAAAATGAACACTTCCAATAAGCAAAATATTTATTTAAAAGCTAATATCTGGGAAGTGTTCTGACAGAAGACGGAAAGTGCGACACAGAAATCCGAAGGCAAATTGGCATGGTGAAGGAAGCATTCGAGGAGTTGAGTAAAGTATTAAGAAACAGGACAATTTCGCTAGAAACAAGGAAGAGAGTACTGGATTGCTATGTGATGTCAGTTCTTCAATATGGCACTGTATGCTGGGCAATATCATTGAAGATGAAAGAAAAACTTGAAGCAACTGAAATGTGGTTCTACGGAAGGAAACCATCCAGAAAAGCAGCAGGAAATTCCTAAGCTGTATGAAGGTCTTGATTGAAACCAGTAAATTTACTCTCTGGTATTTCAAGAAAGTTTTGTGTAGTTTTGTTAAATATATATGTTAAAACAAGGTGTCAGTATTATTTCCAATTTTCCCCATATTTAGACGACAATTTATCCATCGCACCATGTACATCAATTTTTATGAATAAAGTCTATGGAACCATCTTTATCTTCTTTATAAATACATTTTAAGTGACTATGTTGTCCCATCTTTGAAACGTAGCCATAAATTTCCTGTTTTGTTTAAGAAAAATGGAAAAAATGCTAGTCTGAAATTTATATATCAACCCAACTTGACATTGTACACGAGATGGTTCATTATAAATTTGATCTGATATTCCGTACTCGCGTCGTCGTTTGAAATCAATGGGCATGAATTCAATCGACTTAATTCTTTTGAAATCAACATAGCGTGCAAATCTTGTAAAGCCTTTAAACATTTTTGTGCTTTACGCAAGGACATATCGAATATACAAATGCTAATTCTTGACTCTCGCAACCACACCAATGTCTAAATTTTGATATATGTTCACTTTTATTAAATGTTTGCTATTATCACATTCAAAAGCTTATTCTTTGCTTGAAACAAAAAGAAATAAGATTCGAAACAAAATGGAATAAGATTCGAGTTACTTAAAAAATAATTGCTTGAATGTGTTTCTGGGTTTTTGACATAAACGTTCTTAATGATATGGAACATTTGACATTTTATTTTGTTAAAGAAAATCTTACCAACAATAATTTGTTCTTATCTTAATTTTATAGTTGCTTTTCTCATTCTTTGATCGGAAAGGAAACGCGAGTCGAGGTCTCACTGGAAACATATATTTTGTTTTATTTTGGGGTTGACGTTGTTTGTTTGCTATCGTAGATTGACAACCCAATTAAAGTTACGATAATGAGCACCTAAAAATTAGAATAAAGTAAACTGTAGCCCCCAAATAAAAATGAACAGAATGTAACAATGTTTCTTCTTCTCAATATGAATAAAAATAAAATCTTTGTTGCTAAAACGACTAGTATCAAAGCAATAACAAATATGGTGGCGAGAGAAGACGAGAAAGAATAAAGATTGTATTTTGATCTCCTGTTAACCGTAGAGTTCCTGAGAAATAGGAAATGTGTCTCTCATTGAAAACTTAACTATTGTCATTTTGTCAATGACGATGTTTAGTCGTTTGTCGTAGAGTAACGACGCCAAAACGTTGCGATGAAAAGCAGTTGAAAATTTAAGAGAAAATAAAATTACGCATCAGAATTGAAATTCTGTTAAGAGAAAAATGTTCGCATTTAAAGTTGTCATTTTCTCTGATGGATTTCAATTTCTATCTCTCTCTGTCTCTATTTAATTTCTATTCGTATTTCTTCTATTTTCATTTATGTCTTTCTCTTCTCTTTAGTTTCACTTTTTTATCGTTTCACCCCAAGCAAGGCGGTAACGCCACTGATGTGCAGGGGGCTACATAAGAGTAAAAGATTAGATAGGTGGAGAGTCAGGAGAAAGAAGAACCAGTTACAGGGAGTGTCAGAGAAAGGAGCAAGAGAAGGATGGAAATACAGGTGTGATGACAGTTGTAAAAGTAGAGAGAAAGAGAAAGATATACAGGGTGATGTAGAAAGAACCAGAGTCAAGTAGGTAAGAGATGGGTATTGACATTGCATTTAAATTCCTGGAGGTTGTAACCGTCAGGAAAGCAAGAATATGGAAGGGAGTTCAACAGGCGGGAAGTGCGAGAAAAGCAGCTGATGGGGTAGAATTGTCGTCTGCATTTGGTTGATCTAACTGTGAATAGGTGGGACTCAGTTGCCAGTCTGGTTGCACGAGTAAACTCATATGGTAGGGGCACCAATGACTCAAGTTCGTCGGAGCAGAAGCCATTAAAATATTTGTAGAACAGACAGTGGGAAGCCACATCCCGTCGGTGAGAAAGTGGCTGGAGTCGAACCGCCAAGTCGGTACCTATCATATTACTGATTCTCCTTTGGAACCTGTGAGAAGAGATGAACAGCGGGGGCGTCTGGCCATATATGACAGCAATATTCTATGCACGGACGGATGGTTGATTTCTTTTCTTCTTCTGCCTCTTTCTGTTTCTTCTTCTTTCTGTTATCTCTCTCTCTCTCTCTCTCTGTTTTATATTTATCTCTTTTTTCTCTTGTTATTTCCCTCCTCACTCTTTTTGTTTATTCTCTTTCACCTCCCCAATCACTGTTTTTTCTCTTTATCTCTTTCTTCTTTCCACTTCCTTTCATTCTCTTCCCACTCACCCCTCTTCTCCTCTTTTGTTTTCTCTTCTTTCTGATATTATTTACCGATGTTATCTCTGCCTTCTCCGCTTCCGAATTCATATTTATCTTGTTTTCTCTTTTCCAATCCCATCTCTCTCTCTCTCTCTCTCTCTCTCTCTCTCTGCTGTCTTCTATTTTTATCCCTCTCTCGTTCATTAGTTTTGGCCCGACGAGAATTTAAATATATGAAGTACACTTAAAAAACTGAACTAAAAAATTCATTTTTGAATATCTTGTCTGGTGCTTTTGGAGAATGTTTTCTTTATGTGGAATCCCAAGACAAACAGAAGCGAAACTCATATTCTTGACTAGCCATCCGCGAAGACCAGAATCAAAATAAATAAATTCAAACAAAATGGAGGATTAAAGGCTGAGAAGAAAAAGAAATAACAAACAAGAATTTGAATCAGATTAAATCGAACTTTGCATACGGTTTTTGTCTTCAAAATAGTAAAACGAATATTTGTTCATATTAATTAATGAACATTAATAAAACTAATGAAAGATGAAAATGATGAGTCATCAAGCACTCTATATTGGTCATGCCATATCAAACCATATTTTGGTTGATACTCGTAGTTTTCTGTTCTTAATCGATGGCCTTATTGGCATTCGCTAATCTACCTTTATTGAAAATACAAAGAAGAAAATATTTTGTTGAAACAAACGCTAAAGTCTATTTCTGTGCTAACTTTATTTTCGTATAAAAGATGTAAGCAAAATAATTCGGCCAAACGCTCTGTGCATTCGAGAGTTTTAATGGAGGAAATGTACCCCGATATATAAAATGTACCCTGATATATGAAATGTACCCCGATATATAAAATGTACCCCGATATATAAAAGTTTTCCTGGGGAAGATCCTTAAAAGAGTCAAGATTTGGATACTGATTTTTAAAGCGAAAAGGCTCCTTTCCTACTTGGAAGATTGACTCAACATAGTCTTTGATATCATCTTTTTTTGCTATTCAGCTTTGTATCCATAAAATAAAAAGCAAAAAATAAAATCAAATTTAAAATGTAAATGTCGTATTGCTTCTTAATTTCAGATTGATGAAAAATATTTCAAATTGACAAGTTTATTTTGTTTATCAAAACAGATAAATGTTAATTTTGTTAACATATCAATGATATAATTCGTAACTGTCATTTTTTCTTCTGTGTACCTTGTCCTTTCAACACGTAGGCGATCATGGTCTTTCACGTCTCCCTATCCCTGGTGGCTCTTAGAACGCTTTCTCCTGTAACGTCTTTCAGCCCCCGTTCTGTCATCCACCTGCTCAGGCCCTTCAAATATGTTATCCGCTGCTTTCCTCTGTCTCTTTTTCCCTCTATCTGGCCTGTTAGTATCAGATTCTCCAAGCCGTCTTTCCTCGTTGCATGTCACAGTAACTTCAGTTGTCTCTTCCTGATGCTCAGTATTCATTTTCTTTTTGTTTCCATCTTTTCCAAAACCTCATCATTGCTCACATGCTCGGTCCATGATATCCGCAGCATCCTTCTGTAGAACCACATTTCAGTTGCTTCAAGTTCTCCCTTCATCTTTGTTGATATTGTCCAAGATTCACTGTCATATTGAAGAACTGATATTACATAGCAATCCAGTACTCTCTTCTTTGTTTCTAGTTAAATTTTCCTATGTCTTAATACTTTACTCAGCTTCTGGAACGCGTCTTTCGCCATGCCAATTCACCTTTGGATCTCTGTGTCACACTTTCCGTCTTCAGTTAGAACACTTCCCAGATATTTAAAACGAAGAAAGACTGTTTTATTGATATGAAGCATCTCCGATAGTTAAAATTGATTTGATTATAATATGTGAAATGACTGCTTCTGAAGAATTAGAACATTTTCACGACACTCCTGAGAGAGAGAGAGAGAGAGAGAGAGAGAGTGTGTTTGTGAGAGAGAGAGAGAGAGTGAGTGAGAGAGAGTATGTGTGTGTGAGAGAGAGAGAGAGAGACAGAGAGAGACAGAGAGACAGAGAGTAATTTAATTATTCCGAACATAAATGATTAATGGTCTGCACAATTTGATAACCAATTTTTATCTAATTTTAGATTTATTTTTATTAAAAGACTTCCGACAATTCATGATATTAGGAATTGTTCATAAAAACCATTTCACACGCTCAAAATGCTTCCAGGATATTCCATAAAGAGAATCTTCAAAAGGAAATAAGCGAAAAAGAAAAGAGAAAAAGAAAAAAGAAATAAAATGAGAGTAGCTTTTGTCAAAGTTTTGCTTATAAACATTTGAAGAAATATAAAATTGTTGTCTATATTTCTGAGACGATGCAGGATTCACATTATTTACAATGTCTGGACTGTTGTCGTCATCTTTATTACCATATTCACGACGTTTCGGCTATTGCACTCCGGCCTTCATCAGGTACCTCCATTTAGATCACTCCTAAGAACTTCTCTAGAACCAATAAAATGTAAACGCAAATTCTACTCTCTCAGTTTCTGTTCTCGCACTTCCCGCCAGTGGAATTATCTTCCATTTATTTGCTTCCCCGACAGCTAAAATCTCCAAGAATTTAAATGTAAAGTCAGTAGTCATCTTCTATCTCACTAACCTGCATTCTCTCTCTCATGCTCCTTTCTTCGTCCACTCTACTCTCATCAGTATTCTCATCCTTCTCTTACCGACTTCCTGACACCCCCTATAACCTGTCACTCTTATATAACTTTCCTTCTATGTAACCCCCTGCAAAACAGTGGCAGTAAAATGCCGTGCTTGGAGCGATATGATTATAAAAAAATATCTATACATTTATATTCCAGAGAATGTAAATAAATCTAAAAAACATGCATGTTTAGCTAATCAGTATTTCATTGACTGATTGATTCGTTTTCTACCGCTTATCAACAGAAAAGAAATTTTTATGTAAATATAAAGTGGGGGATCAATTTTATATTACAAACAGTATATAAATTGATCCCTCACTTTATGAACACAGCCATCTTTCGCTTACCCACTTTCTGACACCCGCTATAACCTGTCACTCTTTCTCATAACTTTCCTCCTATATAACCCCCTGAAAAACAGTGGCAGTAAAATGCCTTGCTTGGGGCGATATTATTTTGAAATATATATATATATATATATATATATATATATATATATATAGTTAAATAAAAAGACAAGAGGAAAACTGTATTGTCTTCTTTTTATTTAACCATCCTGTCCTTAATCTCAGATCATAACTGAGTATATTTTTACATATATATATATATATATGCGCAGTATTTTAGCCCTTCGTTGAAACAATGTTTGCTTGCACAGAAAAAAATTATAAATATCTTATATGTATCCTTGTATTTAATATTTTTGCAGAAAATATTCACCAATCTGAATATCTGGAGGGCTTGGTGCGCGATCTTGATTTGATCCGTAGAAATGTTATTGTACTGTGCATATGTGAACAAACACTCTCACGTGGAATTACTCGGTCGGCATTGAGACATCATTGAGTAAGACTGTGTATCCTGTGGCCGTTGCGTAAACAATAACGGAAAACGTAAATTTTTTAAGGTTTGACCAGAAAAGTTGGCATACGACTTTCATTATGCTAGTCTCTTTAAAGTCCAGATTTGCTACCTCGAACTTAGAACAGCTGAAACCATCGTTAAAAGCTCGTGGACAAGATTATAGTAAACCTCGTAGACAAGATCATAGAAAAGCTCGTAGACAAGATTTTAGAAATGCTCGTAGATTTTCATTATGCTAGTCTCTTTTTAAAGTCCAGCTTTGCTACCTCGAACTTAAAACAGCTGAAACCACTGTTAAAAGCTCGTGGACAAGATTATAGTAAACCTCGTAGACAAGATTATAGAAAACTCGTGGACAACATTATAGGAAAGCCCGTGAACAAGATTATAGAAAAGCTCGTAGACAAGATTATAGAGAAGCTCGTGGACAACATTATAAAAATGCTCGTGGACAAGATTATAGAAATGCTCGTGAACAAGATTATAGAAAACCTCGTGAACAAGATTATAGAGAAGCTCGTGGACAACATTATAGAAAAGCCCGTGAACAAGATTATAGAAAAGCCCGTGAACAAGATTATAGAAAACCTCGTGGACAAGATTATAGAGAAGCTCGTGGATAAGATTATAGAAAACCTCGTGGACAACATTATAGGAAAGCCCGTGAACAAGATTATAGAAAAGCTCGTAGACAAGATTATAGAGAAGCTCGTGGACAACATTATAGAAATGCTTGTGGACAAGATTATAGAAATGCTCGTGAACAAGATTATAGAAAAGCTCGTGGACAAGATGATAGAAAAGCTCGTTGACAAGATGATAGAAAAGCTCGTTGACAAGATTATAGAAAAGCTCGTGGACAAGATGATAGAAAAGCTCGTTGACAAGATTATAGAAAATGCAACGAGGCAGCTGTTGATTTAGCAACGAGACTTTTGTAGATTGTTTTGAATAATAGAATAGACGTTGTTAAGGTCTCAAAAGAAACACTTTGACGTGGACTATGATGCTATTACTCGATTTTGACCACACTTTTGTCGCTTATTTTGCATTGCTAAACGTGGCTTCGATATTATTTGTTGTTATTATTCGATATTATTTATAATCATCAATAAATGAAACGTTTATCTATACAATAGCAATTTCTTTGCATAAGTTGTAGTGTTTTTACTTGTATCCATTGCTTTATATAATTCAGTAGAGTTTCTTTTCCTCCCCAGAGGCGCGTTATTAATTCGTACGGCTGCTGTTGTTATTGCCTTCGCTGCTCGTTGGTTTGGCCGAATTCTGTCCAACGTAAACGTGGCCAGCTTAAAATAAGTGATAAACGTTGCAATACAGAAAAGAAACTGCATTTTGCCAGCAGAAAATCTATTTGCAGATGTGTAAAGAACCCAAAATGACATACCGCTAACATGAACACTGCAAATAGATTCATTGAAATATTCGGCCAAATAGTTTGTGACAAAAGTCGGAAATATCAGAGGGTTGTATTATTTCTTGGATTTTTTAAATATTTTAAGCTTTCATTTAACCCTAACTTCCACACGTTCATATATACACAAACGACACACAGACGACACACAAACGACACACAGACGACACACAAACGACATACAGACGACACACAGACGACACACAAACGACACACAGACGACACACAAACGACATACAGACGACACACAAACGACACACACACGACATACAGACGACACACAAACGACACACAGACGACACACAGACGACACACAGACGACAATCAGACGACACACAGACGACACACAAACGACATACAGACGACACACAAACGACACACAAACGACACACAGACGACACACAGACGACACACTATACACTAACTTAGATTTTATCGTTCAAGTTAAGTTTTTCACAATCAAATTGCTATTAACCAGTCGATGTTGACATCATTTGCAGGAAATATTTAAACGTGAGATAGCATTTTTAGTGCCACTTAGAATCTCTAACCTTATTAAAAATATTGATAACTTCTTCTGGGTGTGTCTTCTTTTATGCGTCTTGTTCTTTCAAGACGTAGGCGATCATAGCCTTTCACGTCTCCCTATCCCTGGTGGCTCGTAACACTAACGTCTTAACGTCTCGCAGCCCCCGTTCTGTCATCCACCTGCTCAGGACCTTCAAATATGTTATCCGCTGTTTTCTTTTGTCTCTTTTTCCTTCTATCTGGCCTGTTAGTATCAGATTCTCCAAGCCGTCTTTCCTCATTGCATGTCCCAGTGACTTCAGTTGTCTCTTCCTGATGCTCACTATTAATTTTCTTTTCGTTTCCATTCTTTCAAACACTTCATCATTGCTCACATGCTTGGTCCACGATATATGCAGCATCCTTCTGTAGAACCACATTTCAGCTGCTTCAAGTTTTCCCTTAATCTTTGTTGATATTGTCCAAGATTCACTGTCATATTGAAGAACTGACATCACATAGCAATCCAGTACTCTCTTCTTTGTTTCTAGTGAAACTTTCCTGTGTCTTAATACTTTACTCCGCTTCTGGAACGCGTCTTTCGCCATGCCAATTCGCCTTTGGATCTCTGTGTCGCACTTTCCGTCTTCAGTCAGAACACTTCCCAGATATTTAAATTTTTGTACCTGCTTGATCACCACCTGTATTTGGCACTTGGGCTGCTCTTTTTGCTGATGACCATGCATTCGGTTTTCCTCCAGTTTAGTTGTAGTCCCATCTTGTCACTTTCTTCATCTATCTTCTGCACAAGGTCCTGCAGTTTCCTTTCTGTGTCTGAAATCAACACTATGCCGTCTGCGTATCTTGTGTTGTTCAGATTGTGGTTGTCTATGACGAATCCTGGCATAACATCTTGGGTCCTCAAAATATTCCCGCTGTACAAGTTGAACAGATCCGGTGAAACGACATATCCTTGTCTTACGCTTCTTTCTATCTTTGTATATCTGCTGAATTCGTTAATGTTTGATTATTATTATTATTATTATTATTATTATTATTGTGATTTACTAATGTTCACTTATACAAGGTCCAAGTGCTACTTAAAGGAGTACTTTACTGAAGACGAGTTGTGGTGTGAGTGATAAGAGCTTATATAGAAACGAATTGGCACGTGCTATCAAAAAACGATAGCAAAATATTCATTCGATGCGTCAACTAAAATGACAGCAACTTCGATATTAACGTACGTATTTACTGAGTATGGTTACATTAAGACAGAAAAGAAACAAAAACGAAACAATCCACACGCATGAGCGTGGCAGAAGAAAAATATTACATATATATAGTCATCTGCAGACAGATCTGTTTCGCAGCTCATCAGTACGGTTGAGACAGCCCATTGCCTTTTACCCAGGATGGAAACCCGACCGAATTGGCGTTCAGTCGGCGATTCTACCGCTGAGCTACGATCGCTCGGTAGAAGGAGGCAAACTTTTTATATATATCACTGAAGTGCTATGCGTGATACACGCTTAGGCGAACATGTCTCGAAAGAGATAACTGACTGGGCAGAAGATTTTCCCGCAGTAGGTTGCCATTACTTACTGAGGTAGACTGGTTGCCAGCCAAGGTTATAGAACCCAATCTGACCTGTTATTTGACTCATAGTTGGAAGAAAGAGATGGTATTTGCGCGTATGTAAATGCAACGAATTCAATAGGAATTTGAACTCGGCTCTCTGATTTCTCGTTCCGAGCTACTGCACCACAACGCATACAATTTTAATTTTCTCTACATTTTTATGTGCATGTGATATTTGAATATTTAAATTTTTAGGGCTCATGATTTACGCCCCTTTGATTTCTTCTCGCTGCATTTTATTTTTTTATTATTTTAATTTTAATGTCAAATTTTAGATTTAAATTTTAATGTTTTATCTACATGTAATCGTAGAATATTTAAATTTTTAAGGTTGTTAGTAAAAAAGCAGTAACTTAACTTTTTGCTCCTTACATTTTGAATTCTTAATTCTAATTTTTTCTCTTAATTTTTCTTTTCTTTTATTTTAACATATTTTTATTTAAAAATTATTTAAAAATTAAAAAATTAAAAAAAATTTAATTTTCCCTACATTTTTATGTACATGTAATATTTGAATATTTAAATTTTTAAGACTCATGGTTTATGCCCCTTTGATTCTACTCCCTTCGTTCATGCATTGAGTACTGCTGCCATATCTGGTGTAGGGCTCCTACTATATATGTCAAAATTCTTGATATAATATTTTCAAAGCAATTGTTCTGATGAGCTTTCCTCCTTGGCGCCATGACTGCATGAATTTACGCATGTGACTAGATTGGGTAATGAGGTTTTACCATTTTACTATCAATTTAGCTGGAAGCAACTGTCACTTCTATTTTAATAGTTTCTTTTCTCACCTGTGGAACTTGCTTCCAATTTCTTGCTTCCACTCGGTAAACTTTAAATCACAGGTCTTTTTAGGTAAAATATAATTTACCATTTGGCTATGTTCAGACTTTCCTAACTTATTTCGAAGAAATCTCACCTTCTTTTTCTGTGACCACGAATAGCAGTCTACGGCATACACGACTGTGTATTTTTTGTAATAATCCTCGAAAGTTACTTCTTTATTTCTATTGTATGTGAAAATCTCGATCGAGTTCCAAACTGTATTCGCTGGAAAAAAAATCTTGAACATTTTTCTCTTCCCTTTTCTTAGTTACATCCAAAATTTTCTTTTGAAAGTCCATTTGCATCTGTACCACATTTTGTTGAAATTTTAACTGCTTGTCAAAAATTTATACCACGTCTTATGTTGTTGAGGTGGGAGTCAGACGAATTCGTAATTCGTGACCTATTGAGCAACTGTATATTGAGGATACAGCAATATATATATATATATATATATATATATATATATATATATATATATATATATATTACGTGTGCGAATTTCGCTGCCCAAAAATTGTCTTTTTCAACTACTCCACGCTTTTTTGAAGTCTTCTGAGCAAAAGTTTTGTTGCTATGTGACATCGAGATCTTGTTGTCAAAGTATTTGTAACTTTGCAATTTTCTTCAGCCAACTGTCGTGTTGGTAATCTTTATTTTCCAAATTTCTTTGTCGTGAGAGAAAAAATGTTCTCTCCTATTCCGCGTGACCTCGCAAAATTTTTGTCGTCACCTATTTTGTAGTGGCGACTTTTGCCTTGAGAAAAAAAAAAACAAGTTTTCTCTCCTCTTTCGAGTGAATTCGTAGATCTTCGTCGCCAGTTATGTTGCTGAGTAGTTTTCGCACTGAAGGTTATAATCGTGCTATGTCGGTTGCTAATCAACTTAGCGTACCCAAAATGTTAGGAACTTGGTAATCTTCGACTGAGAGCTGACTCCTCAGTTTTCGGCTAACTGCTGACTAATATCAACTGCCTAGTAGTTCTACTGAACTCCAATAGAAATCTAAAGAACTCCTATGAACTTCCCGTTAACTTTTATCAATAAAAGAGGGAGAGTCCATTATCTAAGGATAGGTGTGTTTCCCCATAACACACTCTCCTAAATTTTACTTCGCAAGGGTAAAACTTTATTTATTTTTTTACAGGCAATATGAATGAAGAAAATAAAAACAACAAAAAACATCTTCACTTTCTCAGCAAAAACGTCGTATATCTGCTACGTTTTGCATCCACTTGTAATTGATCCGTTTCATTCCTTTTTCTTTTGGATCGGCGTACTTCCGGTAAAATTGTTGCTGGTGTTGGTAGTTCGAATGTTTCATAAATTACCTCCATCGGCGTTTCTTCCATGGGACCGCTGTCAGTCACGTCCGAAGTGCGTCTTCTGATTTGGTTAATGTACCGGCAAATACTTTTTCGATCCGAAAATCGATATTAGAGGCTTATGGTCCGTTTTTACCTAAAAATGTCGACCGTGAATGAATCGGTGAAATTTCGTTACTACGAATATAATACCTAGCGCCTCTGTCTCTATCTGAGGGTAATTCTTCTTAGCCGGAAGTAGTGACCTAGAAGCATGCGCAACTGGTTTAACTTGACCATCTGCCATTTTATGCAATATGCATGCTCTAATCCCATAAGCACTTGCGTCACAGGCTACTATGATTTTTAAATCCGAATTGCAATAGGTTAAAAAGAGTTCCGCAGTTAATGCTTCTTTTATCTTTTCGAATGCTTCCTGGCATTCATCAATCCACTTTCAGGGTTTTCCTTTAATTAGTAACTCATTTAAAGGTGCCTGCAGATCATACATCTTAGGGATATATACCTGATAATAAATGGCTAATCCCCCAAAACTTTGTAGCATGGTAATATCCTTCGGAGCAGGCATGTCTTTTATAGCCGCTGCTCGCTCTTGGTCTGGCCTTCTACATTTTATCGATGATCTTCCCTAGATATTTTATTTTGTCCATAAAAAACTCGCATTTGCTTTTCTTAAGTTTGAATCCGAATTCTAGAATTCTTGCAACTACTGAGTTTACATGTTTTATATGTTCAGCTGTATTTGTGCTTCTCATTAGGATGTCGTCTTGATACGCGACGGCAAAATCTAGACCACCCAACATCGAATCCATTACTTGCTGGAAAATGGCGGGCGCGACCTTCACACCAAAAGGTAGTCTATTAAAATTATTCAGACCTCGATGGGTGTTTATACATAAGAGCTTTGAAGTTTCTTTTTCTACCGGTATTTGCAGGTATGCGTCGCTGAGGCCTATTTTCGAAAATATTTTGCCTCCGTTTAGCTTCGCAAAATTTTCTTCTGCTGTTGATAGGGGATAACCGTAATCTTTAAGTTCTGCGTTTAACCCCGTCGAGAAATCAGAACAAACACGAATTTATTTCGACTTCTTTTTTACGTAAACTGTCGGTCTCGCCCATTTGCTGTAATGAATTTTTTCAAGTACACCGGTTTTCTCAAATCTATCTAATTTCATATCTATCAATTTAATGAGGCAAACGGCACATTTATTTCCTTTTTAAACACTGCCTGAGCGTTTTCTTTCAACTGGAATTTTGCCTTTACCTTGGTACATGTTCCTAAACCTAGCGAGAAAACGTTAGGAAATGTTTCCTTTAGTTTACATATGAGTTTTTCTGCCTCATTGTTTAAGCTTTCTACCTTACGACAAAAAGAATTAATTGGTAGATTCCATAAATGAAATTCCGTTATCCAATTTGTACCAAGTAAATTTGTGGTATCTTCGATGACAAATATTCTGACTTTTCGCGTTTTTTATTTTTTTATTTAATGTGACGTTTGTGACAAATTCTGACCTCGCTATTTTATTCGTTTTTATTAACGTTGGTTTCCCCAATTTCTTCCACGTATTTAGATTTATAATAGACAGATCTGACTCAGTGTCGAGTTGCATTTTTATCTTGTCGTTGTTTATCTCGACAGTAACGAATTTTCTCGTTATTCCGTCTTCAACTTGGTTAAATTTTACTTACTTTTATTTTTACGTCTTTATTTCTTGCTCTGCAGTGCGAGCTTTTGTGTCCCCTTCTTCCGCAGTTGAAACATGTTTTGTTCCTAAAATTGCACTCTCTGTACCAGTGTAATCCACTGCAAGCAAAACACCGTTTCAGGAGTTTTTGGTTATTTTTTCCTGGTATTTTCGTTTGATGGTCTGTAATTTTAGTATTTTTTGTTGTACTGACTTTCTTCTTTGTACCGTACTTTCCTTATGTGTGAAATGCCAGACTGTTCAATCTTTTTTTACGCTGACCTGTTTTGTACGATGCTCTACCAAATCCTGTACTGTAATATTTGGGACATTTTCTAATTTCGTCAGTACCATTTTTCTCATCTCTGCGTCTATTTCTGATACGAGGCCCCGAACGAATACCAAGCACTTGAAATTGTCTGCGCTCAAATCAGCCATCTTAAATTCTTCGCAATGCCTGTTTACATTTGCTGCTTGTTATGTAATCTTGTTTGTTCTTCTTCATTAAATTCAAACATTTCCACCTCTTATGGAACAGAGATGTTTTCATGCTGAAACATTCCTTTAATATATTTACCGCCACGGTAAACTTTAAATCACAGGTCTTTTTAGATAAAATATATTTTACCATTTTGCTATGTTCAGACTTTCCTAACTTATTTCGAAGAAGTCTCACCTTCTTTTTTTGACCATGAATAGCAGTCTACGGCATACACGTCTGTGTATTTTTTGTAATAATCCTCGAAAGTTACTTCTTCGTCTGCATTGTATGTGAAAGTCTCGATCGAGTTCCAAACTGTATTCGTTGTAAAAGAATCTTGAATATTTTTCTCTTCCCTTTTCTTAGTTACAGCCGGGATTTTCTTTTGAAGTTCCATTTGCATCTGTACCACATTTTGTTGAAATTTTAACTGCTTGCCAAAAATTTATACCACGTCTTATGTTGTTGAGGTGGGAATCAGACGAATTCGTAATTCGTGACCTATTGAGCAACTGTATATTGAGGATACAGCAATATATATATATATATATATTACGTGTGCGAATTTCGCTGCCCAAAAATTGTCTTTTTCAACTATTCCACGCTTTTTTGAAGTCTTCTGAGCAAAAGTTTTGTTGCTATGTGACATCGAGATCTTGTTGTCAAAGTATTTGTAACTTTGCAATTTTCTTCAGCCAACTGTCGTGTTGGTAATCTTTATTTTCCAAATTTCTTTGTCGTGAGAGAAAAAATGTTCTCTCCTATTCCGCGTGACCTCGCAAAATTTTTGTCGTCACCTATTTTGTAGTGGCGACTTTTGCCTTGAGAAAAAAAAAACAAGTTTTCTCTCCTCTTCCGAGTGAATTCGTAGATCTTCGTCGCCAGTTATGTTGTGGAGTAGTTTTCGCACTGAAAATTATAATCATGCTATGTCGGTTGTTAATCGACTTAACGTACCCAAAATGTTAGGAACTTAGTAATCTTCCACTGAAAGCTGACTCCTTAGTATTCGGCTAACTGCCGACTAATATGAACTGCCTAGTAGTTCTACTGAACTCCAGTAGAACTCTAAAGAACTCTCGAGAACTTCTAAAAACTCCTATGAACTTCCCAAGAACTTCACGAGTTAACTTCCTGTTAGCTCTTATTAATATAGGAGGGAGAGTCCATTATCTACAAGTTTCAAACATTTAAATGCAATCTCATTTGCCATCCTGAATCCTGTTCTTTTATTGTCCTTTCTCAACACTTCTAAGAATTAAAGTTTTTTATTCTCTTATTCTCCTTATTCTCTTATTTTTCTTATTCTCTTATTCTTCTTTTTCTCTTTTCTTCATATTTTCTTATTCCACTTCTTTTATTTTTCTCACTCTCTTATTCTTCTGGTTCTCTTAATCTTCTTATTCTCTTATTCTTCTTGTTTTTTAATCTTATTCTCTTATTCTTCTTATTCTCTTAATCTACTTATTCTCTTATTCTTATTCTCTTAATCTTCTTACTTAATCTTATTTTTATTCTTCTTAATCGCTTATTCTTCTTATTTTTAAGAATTCTTCTTGATCTCTTATTCTTCGTTCTTAATCTTCTTATTCTCTTATTCTTTTTATTCTCTTAATCTTCTTATTCTGTTGTTCTCATTCTCTTATTCTTATTTTTCTTATTTTCTTAATCTTCCTATTCTCTTTCACCGCTGCCACCCCCAATGTTCACTGTGAGGGGGTGAAAATAAATAATATGCCTACATGTAAAAGAACATATACACAGAAAATGTAATAGATGCCTGTTTTAATAAATAGACTGTAGTTAATATATATATATATATATATATATATATATATATATATATATATATATATACACACACATGGCCGTATCTGACTACCGGGCATACCGGGCACGGGTCCGGGCCGATCCGTGCAATCATAGTGAAATCCGGGCAAAGAAAAATGTCTTCGTCAGAAATCAAACTAAATAATTCACGAAGAAAGAAAGAAAGAAAGAAAAACAAAGAAAACATCCGAATAAACGTAGTAAAAATCTATTTGTTTATTTATTAATTTTGGTAGAAAAGACTGGTTATACTCAGAAAGTTCGAAGCCGATTTCCTGCTTTCGTTCACGTTCTGTGCCTAATTTCCATTGGAATAGCCGAAAAAATCTGCAAAAATCATAGTTTCTGGGAACGGATGACACTGATGACTTCATCACATTGTCAACTAATAAATTTCGGACAATTTTCTCTGTGACCGGTGTTTTTTAGCATCAGCCACGGCCCTGTATATCTAAAGTTATTTATAAATGGAACTTTGTCTGTGTGGGTGTGTGTGTGTGTGTGTGTGTTACCTATAGACTCCGAAACGGCTTAACCGATTTTCTTGAAAATTTACACAGTTGTACTATAAGCGTCTGTGAGTGTTCTTAGCTAGGTTTTGTGTCGAGGCCCCCTGATAAATATCGAAAATCGATAATCGAAAAAATCGTGTTATAGAAGGAGTGGTCCGATTTTAATCAAATTTGATACACTCATAGACAAAGACATAAGAAACGATATTCAGAAGTTTCAAGGTTGCAGTTCTTACAATAGTGCAGAAAATCGATAATATATATATATATATATATATATATATATATATATATAAAGGCAAGATGTTTGTGTGTATGTCTGTTTATCTGCCTGTACGTCTGTATTTTTTCAGCCTTTTTATTTTAGTTTTTGCTTCGGGTTTGGCTCTAAGTAGGTATAATTGTAGTTCTTAGTCTCAGCCATGATACCATTTGCCCAGAGGACTTATTTAGCCTTCAAAATTCAGTTTACGATGAAAAACTTATTTGATATTGATACCAGGAAATCAAAATTTGACTTACATCCATTCATTTTTCTTTCAGCCTACGGTTTCGCTTTAACTGGAAACAACTATTGCTTTTTAGTCTTTTGTGCCAACGTCTCAAGAGTTTGAGCTCCAGGACCATGGAGTAGTTTTAAAGCTTTCATTACACCCGAGCAACGCCGGGTTATTCTGCTAATATATATATATATATAGTCATCCGCAGACAGATCTGTTTCGCTGTATCACAGCTCATCAATACGTTAGACTCCGAATGATTAGAAATAAACGCCTGAATCTAAAATGTATTTTAGAATTTTTGTTAGAAACAAAAACGTTTGTTTAGCGTAAGCGAATGAACCATTTCACGATTTGTTTTAAAGGGAGTCAACGAATCGCAAATTTCTTAACAGTTTTCTGGTGATAAAAAGTCAAAACAAGAAAAACTACTTAATGATTTTACAGTTATTTGTTATATTCATTGCTAGTTATGACATACATCGTTTAGATTTGCTTTCTAAGGCTGCTTTTTACAAATCATGTATCGTACTTAGTTTATAATAAACCAATCGCTAACAAAAAGTACATGAATTCATTATGAGTTTGTATTCTTACCTATGGACGAGTTTTATTAAATCAGATTAGATTTTTTGCAAATAAAAGTACTGCTTTTCAACGTACATTAAAACGCATTAGTTTTCAATAAAATATTAATTTATACATCAGTTCATTAAATCTGAATTTGTTGCGACGTCTCCGGTAAGTGTTTTATGTTTGCCTTTCGTAAATACTGTAGACATTAATCTGGATGATAATCGACAAACCCGACCATTACATCTGCTTGTCGAATGCCAAAGGAAGTTTTAAAGTGGCAACAGAATTTAGATAAAAAATCTTCAGAAAATAATGCGGTCATCATCGGAAATGGTAGAAAGATGCCGTAATTAATATTAAAGTTTCAGTTTATAAAGAGATGCTGGTTTTAAAAATCAAACGCGGAGTTTATTTTCACTAAAATTCTAAGCACTTACCTTAAAGCTATGGTCAGTTCGCTAGTCCAGGAATTCCAATTTTTATTGGTATCATATTTCTTTGCTCAACTAAAGATAATGTTTGGAAAACTAGAGCAAAAAGTTTTTGTATGCAGAGAATAGTTTTTATTCGTTTGAGTAACCAGAGGTGCATTGCGGTGCAATGGATATCGATTCGAAACGACAATTCGGGGAAACGAGTTCTAATTCTAGTTGAATTCCTTACATTCACTTATTCACAAATACCCTTGAGAAAGGTATTAACCCGTCTCTTCACTCCAGTTATGGGTTAAATAACAGGACAGACTGGGTTTAATAGCCTTGGCTGGCAACCAGTCTACTACCGAAAGCAATGGCAACCTATTGCAGGATAATCTTCTGCTTAGTCAGTTATTTCTCTTTCGAGACATGATCGACCAAAGCGTGTATCACGTATGGCACTTAACAGAATCAGAGGTCAGTGCTTCAAAGTCAGATTTTCAACAATTCCAAACAACGGTTCGTTATATAAGATCGTTTGTAGCAATATACAATTATGCTCATCAAATGATCTTTAATGGACAATGGCAGCTCACAACACCTGATTAATTGGTTGTTTAATTTTGTTTTACAGCTTATCAATCTTTTGCAGGTTATTTAAATATTTTTAGATTCTAAGATTTTTTTAAAGATAATAATAATAATTTACTGACGTAAGTTCTACTTATTAACCCATATCTAGGGGGAAGAAGGGGTGGATTCATGCCTTTCTCAAGGGCATTTACACCTAAGTGAACATAACGCTCCCAACTGGAATTGAAATTCGACTCTCCAATTTCCAATTCCGAATCGTTATCCATTACACCACCCGCACATCCAAGCTTACAGCACCTGGCATTCCGAAGTGGTCACCCATCTAGGTACTGACCAGACTGAATGCTGCTCGTACGGGACCGACATTTCAAAGAATCTGGCAGCTACACGTTCCGATCAAATCTTTGATCAGTCTCAACCCAATTTGGATTTATTTGCAATAAAAACATATTCTATTAACAGTAAATTTGACCAGCACCGGGTTGAGATTAAGATAATGCTTCTTGGGGTCGACTTGACTTGCTACAGAAAAAGTGAAAAGTGACCCCGTTGTTGAGAAACCACAGACAATGAAAAGCAGTTAACGGAATCATTTTTGTTTATTCGTATGTTTCTGTTGGGGATCACCCCTTTTTGGATACAAGAATGGACTTGCCTGATGTGTACATCTAATCCTGCCTATACAGAGAACAGCAGTAATTGTAAAGAGTAGTTGTAGAGTTGCCTCTGCTACTATGACACTGTCAGCTCTCTGACTTCGGGTGGAGGGCGCTCTCTGCTTCCGGGCGGAGAGCACTGACCCAGTCGTGGTTTCGCCGAGGGGTGGAATCACGACTGGGGAAAAATAGACAGATATTTTTTGGCCGGGACATATATCCCGGAAAACCCACTTATAACTGACCATGTGTCGCATGTTGCCCTTTGTGGGAAGGACAACTAAATAATGTAATTGTAAAGAGTAGTTGTAGAGTTGTACAGTCGCTTAGTTGGTCAGTAAGTTGGTGAATAGTAAGTTGGTGCATAGTAAGTTGGAGTTGTTTGGACTGACTCATTACCCGGACATACTATTTCACTGCAAGACTGTATATATTGATTCTACTAGTAGTATTCCTGAATTGACTAACCCGTGTTCCAGTTTGTATATTTTTGTTTCATATAACTTACATTTTTTATCTCCATATCTGCTTTTGTTATTTATTATTTTGTGTGTTTTCTCAACCGGAATCCACGACAGTTTCAACATCAGTTTCGTAACTGACTACATTAGGTGTGTGAAATATATTCGGTAATTGGACACACCTAATTCGCACAGTTGTATCTACCGTTCTGCATGAGGTAAATCTTTTGGAATTAATGACATTTCGTCTTTTGTTATAAGCTGAGATGAGTTTCAGAAAATGGTTATATTGTATTTTTCCTTATTAGCAGGATATAGCCGTCGGGCAAACGTCCATTTTGACGCTTCGCTGATGAGAATCGTAAATAATAAACGACATCTGGAATTAATAACATTTATAAATTTATTCCCCAGAATTTCTGAATAATATTTTCCTCTTTGTTGTTTTTTTTATGATCTACGGTTTAACCGAAAACTTCTTCGAAAAACCGAAGAAAGAACAGGTCGGAACAAATGATAACAAGGCCAGGATGATAACACTTGTTTGTAAAACGTGTGGAATAATGTGACACATCTCCGAATTTCATGTTCTACTAGGAAGGCTAGAAAGCACATCGGTCAAAAACAACAATTTGAATGAGTTGGAAAATAGCATCAATGATATCTCACGAAAGGGACTATTACCAAATGATATCTCACGAAAGGGACTATTACTAAATGATATCTCACGAAAGGGACTATTACCAAATGATATCTCACGAAAGAGACTATTACCAAATGATATCTCACGAAAGGGACTATTACTAAATGATATCTCACGAAAGGGACTATTACTAAATGATATCTCACGAAAGGGACTATTACCAAATGATATCTCACGAAAGGGACTATTACTAAATGATATCTCACGAAAGGGACTATTACCAAATGATATCTCACGAAAGGGACTATTACCAAATGATATCTCACGAAAGGGACTATTACTAAATGATATCTCACGAAAGGGACTATTACCAAATGATATCTCACGAAAGGGACTATTACTAAATGATATCTCACGAAAGGGACTATTACCAAATGATATCTCACGAAAGGGACTATTACCAAATGATATCTCACGAAAGGGACTATTACCAAATTTGATGGAATATAAAATGCCCCCTTACCTATTTAAATTCAATAATGAAATATTTATTGAGTATGTTTGACTAAAAAAGTCCAAGAACTTATAGGCCTCCACATCTTCCTCCCCCTTTTAGTTTATTTCTTGTTATTTCTTCCAAATTCTCCTCTGCCATCCATGTGCTTGAGCACATCAAGTATGTCATGCGTTGCTTTTCTCTGTCCCTGTTTCCCCTCTGTCCGCCCTGTGCGTATCAGATTCTCCAAGCCTTCCTTCCTCATTAAGTGCGCCAGTATCTTTCACTGTCTCTTCCTGATGTTAAAACTGCCAAATACACTAACTAAACAGATAAAACATGAGACATATTTAAAGGCATTTCGATGGAAAAACAGGCTCTTATACGGCAAAACTTTCGGTAAGGAAACACTCTGTAATTATTACAATTTATGATTATTACAACTTATAAAGTTTTTTCATGCGTCATATCTGCAAAGGAGAAAATCTTGTTGTTCACATTAAGGTAATGGGCAAATTGGCCGTTTTTTACGGGGCCTTCGACATTTGACCGGGCGTTAATGTCGGTTGAAATTATGACATTTTTGTTTTAAAACCATTTTTATGAAGAAACCATTAATTGCTTTCACTCTTTCCAGTATTGATAGGATTGGGGTCCAACATAATCAGTTTTTCGTCATGTGAAACTTTAAAATCATTATTCTATCATTATTTTAACTTTAAGTTAATCATTTAGTTGTTAATTTCAGAAGTAGTCAAGTGATGTGGTTTTTGATATTTGCTAAAGTTCTTTTATTGTGATTATGTAGCGCCAGTCTATAG
This sequence comes from Ascarosepion bandense, assembly GCA_037127315.1. Lineage (NCBI taxonomy): Eukaryota > Metazoa > Mollusca > Cephalopoda > Sepiida > Sepiidae > Ascarosepion > Ascarosepion bandense. Next base: position 1,006,257 of record JBBBDQ010002163.1, on the reverse strand, counting down.
AATCGAATAAAAGATTATCTTCTTTAAGCTCTACAGGATTCAATCGTTTGAAGCCATTTTATTCGATTTGAGAAAATAGTTCTATATAGCTGATATTCTGATATGAGATCAAATAATCCGAATGCCGATTTGCTGAGGCTATTTAAAAACTTGACTCTAATTCTTAGGTTAATGTTTTTGTTTTGTAGCATGTGGCGGTGTTGGGAGAAACTATCCCTCTAGCGTAGGCTTATGTTATTTCAAAATTCCCTCTACTAAACGGCTTGTGGCCGTATCACATTGAAACATTGGTTCTCATAGGATCACTAAGTAACGTCGATCCTTGTTATTAGCTTTTTACAAAAATAATTTCAGAAACATAATTTCATTCTTGAAAAACTTAACTGTAGAAATAAATGTTGAAATTAGTCAAAATATGAGCCTTGAACATCAGTGGACCTTTGTCATCAATCGATGAGATTATTTATTCTTCGTCGAGAATAAAACTTATTAGCTGTGTGATGTAACGAAATCTTTGATTCAGCCTCAGGTTTGAACCTAAGTTTTATCATTCAAAAATGTGCTAGTGCTTAAAAATGACAATCATTGCGTGAAAGATAAACAAAAATATGGAAAATGTGGTAAACTCTCGTATCTCAAGTTTGTGAGTTTTTGCAACGTCATTCTTGCAACGCGAAGCCACACATTATCGTGGAGCAGAATTGGAGCACGTCGATTCAACAATGCAGATCTCATTTTTTGCAGGCGTGCATGCATTTCAGCAAGTTAATTGCAGTAAAGCTCTGCATTAATGCTCTGATTGGCTTCCAAAATGCTGCAGTGGAGAACACCAATTGAAGACCATGAGACAGTCACCATAATATTTTGCTGATGCAACTTTGGCTCTGGGAAATGTTTGGGTGGGGGACTCCTCACGATCAAGCAATTGACCTAATCATTTACGGTTATCATAAAGGATCCACTTTTCATCACAAAGGAATATTCGGCCAAGAAAGGGATCATTGGTGTAACGCAGAAAGAGAATCGAGCATAATTCAAAACGCCTAATTTTTTTATTTTCATAGAGATCATGAGGAACTCATTTACTGAGCTTTTTCACCTTGCCAACACTCTGCAAATGGCGTGAGACTGTTGCAGTGCTGACACCAAGAGTCTAAGACATTTCTCTAACACTTTGACGCGTGTTTTGTTCAACAACTGCTTGGAATTGTTCGTTGTCCTCTACCTTCACCATCTTCAAGACTCTCATCACCAGTACGGAATTTTTGGAACCACCGTCGCATTGTCCGACCACTTGTGAACCCATCTACCCCCCCTGCCCTGTTAATATTGGCAGAAGTTTGAGAGGCACTGTTCCCAAGTTTGAACTCATGCAAGAAAAGTAAACGAAGATCCTGTTTTTTTATTTTATTCATAATTAAGGGCTTTTGTGCTGCAAGAATATTTCTGTCTGAAAATAAATTAAAAATTATTAAAGAGCACACATTAATTATTATGTATACTAAAATTCCTCTTATATATACCGTGAATACTATGGTAAAATAGTTTTTCAAAATACAACGCTTCGAGCGGCCATTATGTGTGTCACAAGCTAAGAGTACCTCGGCGGGAGACCCTTTGGGAATGCCAGATGCCGTAAGCATGGATGTGTGGGTGGTGTAATAGATAACGGCTGAGAATGGGAAATCAGAGAACTAATTTCCAATTCCAGTTGGGTTCGTTATATTCACTTACGCACAAAAACCCGACGGGAAAGGTGCGAATCCACCTCTTCTCTCCCCCAGCTATGGGTTAATTAGTAGAAATTGTATCAATAAATCATTACTAGCTCCAAAGTATTAATGCAATCTAAAATATTTTTTGGTTTTAAATTACGTGCAGAGGATTGTTCAGTGTTAAAAAATAAATCAATTAATCAAATTCCTATATTAAATTTGTTATAATCGATCAATACGGCGAATTATTAATTGTTTGGTATTTATTAATTCCACTTTCTGAATGTTTATGATGGATTCAGAGTCGATGACGTCATTGCGTTTATTCCAATTCCAAATCACAGTTTTTGTTTCGAAAATGTTTATCTTGATTTCTATTTCTTGGAACATTTGATAACTTTTTTGTTGTTGTTGTTGTTCACGATCATTCTTATACCAACTATGTATACCTATGTCATCAGCATCGTTTTGTTTCATCAATATTGGTAAACTGGCTTCAGGGGAGAGGGAAAAAGCGTGACGTTTTCCACTTTTTTGACCCATTTCGGATCTAGTAGATAATGAACTCCATAAGAGAAAAATAGAAAGGGAAGAGGAGGGGTTATTTCGTGGCGGTGCTGCTATCTAGTCGTGAAATTGCTAAAAAAAACAAGAATAGTGTCGGTCTTTGAGTGTTAAGCAGTCAGCATCGCTTGACTGAACTACTTTTGCTCTTCAGGCAGTAAATTAAAAAAAAACTTATAGAGAAATTGGTCAGTAGGCATATGAGGATTCATTTTCATTAGTTTTTATATTTTGATATTAATCATCAGTGTAGGTCTACTTACCATTTTTGAAATAAATTAAGAATCCAGGAAAGAACCCCAAGGCTGCATTTTCAGTAGAAAAATATTCTCTGATATATATATATATATTTTTTAATCAAAAATACTCTCTTGATATTTCTGTTATTAGTTATTGAATTCCTTCGCAAATGGTAACGAGACTCACATTGATGATAGATCTGACACAGCTTACCTGTCCGCTATGCCACCTCCACCCATTCTCCACCCGTTTAAACGTAATTCCATTTGCGCTGATTAAAGTTCTTTCGTTAAATTCTAAAAAAATCTTATCACATGGAAAATAATATGCGTGATGGTGGCCGGAGATTATGCAGATAAAAACCTGGTAAATATGATGTGGGACTGAATGAAGCGATTAATAACATAATCACCAGATTGGTATCTGGGAGATTTCCACTTCCAAGCGATGAGTATATCCGAATGGATAGTAAATACAGCTTCCCCGACCCAAACTCCACTCACGCAAAAGAGTTTTTTTTATCTCCTTATAATCAGGCTACTCGTCTCGAACTGCTCAAACTGCTATTAGTAAATAATTCATTTTATGCAAAGAGAAAAAATGCTGTTTAAATAACAACATGGGGGTCTAATACTTTCATGCACCTGAAACTAAAAAAACTGCGATTTCTATACAACGTAGAGTAGCTGTGAAGGGAAAATGAAACATTAATTTCCAAAGTCAAACATTCATTCACAAGTGGTGTTTACTGATTCTTTACGGTAATTTAGTGAAAACCTATTGATTTCTTTGAAGGAAAATACCACAGTACCAATATCGGAAGGCAGTAAAATATCTGAGTATTAAAATTTTGCAGCATCAAAAAAAAAAAAAAACACAACAAAAATATGTACAGTATTTACATTATTCGAACTAATGTCCTCATCTTTGTTGCCATTTGTACAACATTTTGGCCGTTGTACGCTCCGACCTTCTTTAGGGGCTAAGGATTTCAAACTGAATCCTTTATTACAATCACTGGGGTTTATCATTCTCATTCCTTGCGTAGAATTAAAGCCACGATTGGAAGTCATGAGTTTTTCCCTCTAACTCTGCAAGTCACTTGTTCACCACTGTTGTAGCCTGGTATTGAACTCACAACTCTTTGGGTCAAGTCACAGGAACTAACCAACGTCTACATCCACTGAGCCATGTGTCCTTAAGACGTTGGTTAGTTCCTGTGACTTGGCCCAAACAGT